>CM060172.1:120074489-120651989 GCA_030549775.1 Tamarix chinensis
ACAAAGCTAATATCTAGTTTTATCGTTACCTAATAATATCCCGCCAAAGGCAAAATCAAAAGAAAACACAAAAATCAGATGGACAAAGAAGGTGCAATACGTAAACATCATTATCATTATAATACCCCAATTTTTACTACTGAAAAATTTCATTTTAAGATGAAGCATATTATCAAGTAGTTGGGTGTTACTGTCGTAGTTAACATAAGTGAGGCTTACCATACCATCCTTACGTCAATCACAAGGTATAATAATTAGGAAGTAAAATATGATAAATAGAAAACGATGAAACTTTCATAAACATTATATAAGAGTCAAAAAGTTTACTCTGAGTAAAATAATCCAAAATACAAAAAGGCATACTATGGATCTAAGAGTCTAAAAAGGTATCCGATTAGAACTAACATCTGAATAACACGACTGTATGCCCAAAACCCTGATACAAAAATTACTCCTCCACATAACAAGCATCAAAGGCTTCAAACTCGTCCACTAGGTCATCATCGACTTGCACAAAGAAATATGGGTTTTTTACTCGTGGGAATGAACAACACCCATAAAATGAATGATCAGTACTCTATGTACTGAGTAAGGTAATGGTATAGTCGAAAGAGGATTACACATAATACATGACTTCACATCATAGAGTAAGCATACGTGTGTTAATATAAAACAGTGCTAGGTAAAAATTGATTTCGAATCTCATTATATAGATATATCATATTCTAATATTTTATTTATGTTGAGTTTAGGGACCTCACTATTCTTAATTTGGTAGAACGATTTGAAACACCTTTTAGGGATAATATACCTGAGCCACTATTATTATCCTGTGGAATAAAACCAACACCTCTCAAAGCAAAAATACTCATGAGCCACTATTCTTAAACTAGTGGAATAGTTTAAAACGCCTCTTAGGGATAATATACATAAGCCACTATTATTTATCTGGTGGAACGAACTCAACATCTCAGCCCTGGTTCACGTAGTCTTCCACTTTAAATGGTTAGTATATTTTCCATTAATACGTTAACTCTTAATCTTATTTTCATTCACGTTAAGTATAGGGCCCCGCTATTTTTAATCCAATGGAACAAACTAATACACCTCTCAGGGATGACACGCTTGAGCCACTATTATTATCTGTTGGAACGGACCCATATAAATACCTCAGCCCGACTTACGTGATCTTTCACTTTAACTAATTAGTATCTTATTAGAGTTGATTGTGTATTCAAGATTTTCATGTGAGACTTATATAGGTATGCAAGACATATAATTGAATAACATAATCACGACCACATAATTATCCTCAAATGACCATAATACATTTAGGATAGTTAAAATGCCCATATTCTCCTTAGCCTTATAAAATCCAATACTATTACATATAAATCTCCAATATTCATTCAGGAAATATAGCATCAGATTATTTACATATATGTATATCCAACATTATTCTCAAATACATACTTCTAAATATCATTATTATCACAATATCATATCATAGAATAACATCATTCATATAATATGTCCAATATAAGAGCACATATACATATACATAAAGTCCTAGCTACGACATGTATCATTTCCAATAACGACACTAAGTTCTATGCACGTAAATCCTAAACTGTCTCCTCCGAGATCGCGTGAATATCACCTACGAAAATAAGATATTATACAATTAGGCTTGGAGATTATAATTAAGGAAAAAGTTAAGATAAAGGAGGATAAAATGGAAATAAATAGAGTCAAAGGGAAGATTGAGTTGAATGGAAGTGTGGTAGAAGGTATGGTGGTGCTATAGTAGAGTTATGGTGTGTTTAGGTGAGGTATGGGTGTGTAAAAAGGGGTACAAGGCCAAAAAAAGGAGTTGCACGGGCATACAGCAGGTAGTACATGCTCAAGCCATGAGCTAAAAAGTCGTACAGGCATGTTGTGCAAAGGAAGCACGATCATATGCATGTAACATACACACGGGCGAGAAAGAATAGGGGATACAAGTGTGAGCAAAGCTATGTGTTGCATGTGCAAGCATACACAGGTGAATTGTACGAGCATGCATAGGCGAGCGATTCTAGTGCACGGTTGTGCAAGTGATTATGTGCCTCGCAAAAATGTGATAGAAGTGCTACAAAAATATGGAGACAATAGTGGCAATAGAAGGGGATAGTTGATGATGGTGAGGGGAAGTGTTAGGGTGGTTGTGGTGGTTGTTATACCAAGCAAGGATGTCTGACACTTACGTCCAAATATAACAGTCTAGCTGATGTCACTCCATCACAAGGGTGTCCGAGACTTACGTCTATACAGTTCCTCAAAGGGTGTCATCTTTTATGCTAGCATAATACTTTTGTTGTACGAGAACTCAGCCAAATATAGACAATCTTTCCAATTACCTCAAAATTTCAACATGCAAGTGCGTAGCATATCGTCGAGTGTCTGAATCTTCCTCTAAGTGTTCCCATTTGTAGCTGGGTGGAAGGCAATACTCATCCTCAATCTCGTGCCTATAGCCTCCTTTCCCCAGAAGTGCGAAAGAAATCTTGAATCCCTATTGGAGACTAGGTCGATAGGTGTACTGTGCCTAATCACCACAAACCTCATATATACATCGGTTCGTTGATCCATACTCCAAATCGACTTCATCAGCACAAATACCGTTGACTTAGTCAACCTGTCAACAATGACCCAAATCGTGCTGCACCCGTTGCGAGTCCTTGGTATCCCACTCACAGAATCCATTGAAATGAAGTCCCATTACTACCTCTGAACATATAAAGGCTAAACCAATGTTGTAGGTCTCCGGTGCTCAATCTTAACCTTCTAATAGGTCAAACATCCTGACACAAACTTTGCTACCTCTCGCTTCATGCAAGGCTACTAATAGATCCTCTTGAGGTCTTTCTACAACTTATCCCCCCTTGGGTGGACGGAATACAGAGAAATGTGTAGCACCCCAAAATTTATTAGTGAAATTTGTATTTGTAAAAGTTACAAGAAGAAGCTAAGATAATAAATTTTGGGGGGATACCGCCCTACTCAGTACCAGACTGGTTTCCTCCATCGTTCTAATATCAATTGCTAAGGCTAAAACATTGCTTTACTTTAATTCAATAATACAATTATAAATCAGAGTAGCTCCATATTTAGGGAGGTTCATTCACCTTTCAAATAAAACCTACTAAATGTGGTTAAAAAATAAATTCATTGGAAAGGAAATATAAAAGATTAGAAGGAAAATACAGAAACTTTCGGTTAAAGTTACCCAAAAGAATTCTAGATAACCCTATGCTCTTAATCCGATGAATAATTCTTCAAAATAGCTTGCGAACTAACCTGCAAATGTCACTTCCCATTGAATAAGTAGGTACCTAAGAAATGAACCATTCAATACAATGGTAATGAGTAAACCATTATACAAGACTAATACGCAAGGCCTACATGAAACATGTAACACCCCAACATTTACTACTGAAAAAATTTATCTTATAGCAGAAGCATAATCAAAATAATTGGGTGTTACCGTTGTAATTGACATAAGTCGAGCTTACCATCCCCACCTTACGTCAATCACAAGGGAAAATAATTTAAAATACTCAACAGGATAAACAAAAAACAAGAGGAGTTTCATAACACAAATATGAGTCTGGAGATTAATTACAATTACAATAACAACATACAATAAAAGGGATATCGTGGATCAAAGAGTCCAAAAGGTTATCCAAGTAAAAATATCATCCAGATAACACAATTTGCCCAAACACCTAGTATAGATAAAAGTCACTCTTCCCCACATAATGCATCAAAGGTAGCGAAATCATCAACTAGGTCCTCAAAGACCTGCACAAAACCATTAGGGTCATCTGCTCATGAGAATGAACAGCACACATGAAAATGATGATCAATACATTACGTACTGAGTAAGGTAGCCATATAGCCAAAACGAGAAAAACATATTGTTACATACATTCACAGCAGAAAGTAATATACATACGAGATACAAGAATCAACACAAGGTAATTATTGGTCCGATTTCGTAATATTTGAATATGATATAACCTATTATTTTATTTACGTTGAGTTTAGGGACTCCACTATTCTTAAACCGATGGAATGGTCTGAAATACCTCTTAGGACAAAAAGCTTTTGGCCACTATTCTTAAGCTACGGAATAGACTCTACACCTCCCAAGAAAAAATGCTCCTTGCCACTATTCTTAAACCGGTAGAACAGTCTGAAGCACCTTCTGGGGCATAAAGGGCCTATCCACTATTATTAAGTCAGTGGAACAGACTCCTACACCGTGACCCTAACTCACGTAATCTTTCACTGTAAGTGATTAGTGTCTTAACCATTGGCTACTTATCTCAGAATCATATTATCTTTCACGTTGAGATTAGGCTCCACTATTCTTCAATCAGTGGAACAGTCTGATACATCTTTTAGGGCAAAACGCACCTGACCACTATTATTAGGCCGACGGAATTGACTCATAAAACACCTTGGCCCAACTCACATGATCTTTCACTTTAAATGATTAGTGTCTTATTCATGATTGGTTTATGAGTACAGCATAAGTAAGGCAAGAAAATATATCAACATACAGATAACAATACCGTTCTCAAGGATTGATATGCTTATTTTCCCTAGAAACCCTAAATTCACAATTTAAGTATAACTTCCCCCATATCTATCATTTATCCACCAAACTTAGTATATATTCCTCAAATAATAGTATCATTAACATACCCAAAATTTAAGGTCTAAATCTCACTTTTTACGCATGCAATAATAGCCCTATCTCAAAAGTTACTATTTATAAGACTCTCAAAACCCTAATTTTATAGGTAATTCATAACTATTTCTATAAGGCTCATATAATTACTAAATTCAATATACATCCCCCAAATAATAATATTAACAACATATCCAAAATTCATGTCCTAACTCTAACGTTTTACACATGTGGTAATAACATTACAGTTTTAAGGCTATTATTCCCAAATTAGATTATTTTCTCATCTGAAGAACTTATGACCTTCATAATCACTTAAAAACACTTTACATGATATTATTAGCATATTTTAATCCCTATAACACGTTAAAATACCAAAATTTCCAATATTAACCCATTTTGACCAAAATACCCTTAAAAGATAGTTGATAGTAGGGATGTCAATTTTTCCTGCGGGTTTGGGGCCCCATCGGGGATTCCCCTTTTGGGTTCGGGTTCGGGGAGAGAATTCGGGGATCGGGTTCAGGTTCGGGGATTCTTAACGGGGATTTTTTTGGGGACAGGTTTGGGGTCCCCATCCCCGAACCCGCCCCGAAATATTATATATATATATATATATATATATATATATATATATTTTTTTTATAGAATATAAATTAAAAATATAATATAAAAAATAGTTTGAGGATCGGGAATGGGATCAGGGATCGGGTCGGGTTTTAAGAACGGAAAATAAATCGGGGATGGAAAATAAATCGGGGATCGGGTCGGGTATGGGGATTTGATCCACGTGGGGATCGGGTTGGGGAATCCCCGATAAAAAAATAAAGATCGGATTGGGTCGGGTTTGGGATTTATTTTCCTTATCGGGTTCAAAGATAGGGATGGGGATGGGGTCCCCGTCCCCGACCCGCCCCGTTGCCATCCCTAGCTGATAGCCCTTATTTTACGAAAATCTCATATCCTCAATATCATTATTTCCAAATACTCCTTTTGTCAACATAAATCTTAAATATAATTATTTCTCACTTATAATAATTCATTAGGCCCATACTTCTCTCCCACAATTTATACTCATCCACAAAAATAAGACTTAGCATAATATCATCGTATCAACATATATTTCGTTATTCTTACTTCCTTCCTATCATATACTTCATATTAATATATTATATCATCAACAACATGAATTTTAATAGTCTAATAGCAATAACATGATAACACACATAATAATACAACCATTTAACATAAAACCCAAAACATCGACTAGTATCCTTACTATTAAAGGCTCTGGTCTCTAAGCACGCTTATCCTAATCCACTTCTTCCAAAACGTCCGGAATATCACCTAAGAACAATTAATAAGAAATAATTAGAATTATTGATATAATTAATGAAAGGTTAAGGTAATGGAAGAGAAAAGAACGGGGAAAAACCAAATCGGGGTTCGAAGGAGGTGTCGGCTAAAAATTGAGTAACAAAGGGGGGATCGATTGGGGTTGCCGAGCAAGGGAGAGCTAGTAATGGCACAACCTACCGTTTCTAGGGGGTTACAGCGGCAAGGAAGGCCGAAAGGAGGGGGAACAATAGTGGAAATTGCCGAAGCTTGGGGGTAGGAATGGATGGTTTTGCTGCAACTAGGGGTTGTGTTTTGGGGAGGTTTGCTACAGCTAGGGGGTGAGGGAATGAGAGGTGTTGTTGATGGTGGTGGATGTGGTGCAGCAAGGGCTGCCAAAGATTTTTGAGGTGTTTTTGGGAGGTTTTGGCGACGATAAGGAGGGGAAAGAAGGATGGGAAGGTGGTGCGAAATTCTATAGAAATAAAAGGGAGAGAAGGAGGCGTTGGAGTGCATTTATTGTTGTGTATATATGCACACACACGTGCACGAATGAGGGGAAATGAGGAGGTGGTGATCGGGAAAAATTTCAACCTTGACCCATAATGGCAGAGGGAGATGTGCATGCAAGGGAAGGAAAGGGAGAAGAAGGGTAAGGTGATCAGCATGGAGAGAAAGGAAAAAAGATAATTAAATAAGATCTACAGAGGGGAAGAAAAAGGAAAAATGGAAAGGAAAAGGTGTGGGTTTAGATTTAGGTTTAGGTTAAATAATTATCTAGGATTAGATTTAATTTAGCAAAAATATTAATAACCTAAAATAAAAATTAGGATTAGGCTAAGATTTAGAATTTGGAAATTAGGGTAAGATAGAAAGATGAGTTCCCGAGTTTAGAATTAGGTTTCGATATTAATTGCTTGGGATTAGGTTTAGCTAAAATTTTGGGATATTACAAAACACACCAGATGGAGTGCATGCTCAGGCCGTGAGTTAGGAATCTACATAGGCAATCTGTGTGAAGGAAGCGTGATCATGCGCATGCAACATACACACATGCGAGAAAGAATAGGGATACACATGCATGCACAAGGTTGTGTGTTGCCTATGTAAGCATGCATGAGTGAAGTGTGCAAGCATGCACATGCATGCAATGCTCTTCACAGCTGTGCAAGAGACCATGCGCCTCACAAAAATGAGATAGACATGTGAGAAAAAAAGGCGACAGCGGTGGCAGTGGACGACGATGGTCGGTGATGTTGAAGGGGAGTGATGAGGTGGTTGTGGTGGTTGTTTCACCAAGCAAGGGATACACTTGGTGACAGTAGCAGTGCGTGGTGATGGAGGTGGTGGTTTGGTCATCAAAATAGAGCAGGATGACGACGACAAAGAAGAATAAAAGGAGAGGCTCAGGCAGGTGGTTAGCTCAAAAGACATTGGGTAAAATGAGACAAATCAAATGAGGGAGGAAGAGAGATGGAGGATATATATATACATATGTATATGTATGTAGCGTGTGATGGGATAAAATGGTAAAGACACAAGGGTGATGGTGATCAGCGTGACAGAGGAATGAGGGAGTGGCAGGTGGTGATGGTGGGAGGTGATGGATGAGATGAGAATGATGGAAGTGTGCTGTAGAGGTTAAGAAATTCTCGCGTAAGAAAAAACTGCGGTAAGAGAAAGGAAAAAGGGAAAGGAGAAAGAAAAGAAAAGGAAGAAGGCTTAAGTTAGTATTAATATTAAATTTTGATTAGCTAAAATAGGTATGATTAATTATGTAAATCTAATGGGTTAAGAAATATAAATTACCTTGGTCAAAGATTAGGATTAGATTAAGATTTTGGGATTAAGGAATTAGGGTAAGGCTAAAATAAAATTTTATTTGGATTAGAATTTTTATTAAGGTATTAATTATAAGGAATTAGGTTTAGCAAAAATTAAAGGTATTAAATCACTATCCCCTTAAAAGAGACTTCGTCCCCGAAGTCAACAAGTCAAGGTTAGGGAAGAAGAGGAGAAATGATGTAAGGAAAGCGATCTCGGTGGTCAAGTTCTAAGAGTTGAAACTACGTTACCAATTACTACCCCTTAAAAGAGAGAGAAGCCCAAAACCTAGCTCACTTGTACTAAAAAGTTCGGGATGCGATTCATGGATATCCTTCTCGGTCTCCCAAGTCTCTTCTTCTGCTCCATGACGGCTCCAAAGAATATTAACGAGTGGCACTTATCTCATCCAGGTTTGTCGTAACTTAGTGTCAAGAATTTGTAAAGGTTCCTCCTCATAGGATAAAGAATCATCAATCTCGATCTTATCTAGTTTGATCACATGGGGCGCACCTACAACGTACTTTTTCAGTTGAAAAATGTGGAAGATGTTATGAACTCGAGCTAACTTGGGTGGAAGTGCTAGGCGGTATGCAACTTCGCCAACCCTATCAAGAATCTCATATGGACCAATGTACCTCGGGCTCAGCTTACCATTCCAACCAAATCTCTACACCCCCTTGGTAGGTGAAACCCTTAAGAGAACTATATCCCCTAGTTTGAATCCATCACTATTGCGCCTATGATTTGCATAGCTCTTCTGTCTAACTCTAAACTGCTCTCATTTTTTCTGGAATCAACCAAACCTGTTGAGTCATCTCCTCAATCATCTCCGATCCAAATACAACAGTCTCACTAGTGTCACTCCAACACAAGGGCGTCCGACACTTATGTCTATACAGTGCTTCAAAGGGTGACATCCCTATGTTAGCATGATAATTGTTGTTGTAGAAGAGCTCAACCAAATGTATACAATATTTCCAACTACCTTAGAAGTCCAACACGCAAGCGCATAGCATATCCTTGAGTGTCTAAATCCTCCTCTAAGTCTACTTATCTATAGCTAGGTGGAAGGCGGTACTCATCCTCAATCTTGTGCCCATAGCCTCCTCCAACTTTCTGTAGAAGTGCAAAATAAATCTTGAATCCCTATTAGAGACTATATCAGTAGGTGTACCATGCTTGCTCGCCACAAACCAACAGAATCTTAGATAATCATACACTCTTAACACGATTAATAATCCTTGTATAGAACTTGTGAGCTAACCTGCAAATGTCACTTTCCATTAAATAAGTTGGTGTCTAAGATATGAAACCTTCAGTAAAATGGTATTGAGTAACCCATTATATAAGACTAATATGTAAGGCTCACATGAAATATACCAGATGCATCACATCAATCATATGAACATTGAATTATACATAAAGTAATTAAAATGCGATAATTATTCATATAACCACATGCTTCAAGATCATATGCTACCATAACCCATTCACCTAGAAGTAACTGAAACTTACAAATAGAACATCCAAGTGATACTCTTTGTAGTATAATTAGAAAACCACATCATTTTCAACAATAAGCACAACTCTCTTAACCGACTCATAACTTCTCAATTCATACGTAAGCCCATCAATACAATCCCATACACACATCATCATAGGTAGGCCCATCAACACAATCCAATACACACATTATCACAAGTAGGAACAAAGGTTGCTATCGAATCACAGGTAGGCTCAAAGGCTATTACCAGTTCATAGGTAGGCACTAAGGCTGCTACCAAATCACATGTAGGCACAAAGACTCCTACTGTCATACCCCAAAATTTTACTTAACCTAATCCCGTATCATTAATACCCTAATTTGATTATAATCTTAAGACAATCTTATTTTAGCCTTGACCAAATTTCTTAATCCCAAAATCTTAACCTAATCTAAATTTTTGACCCTAATAAATTACGTTTCATAACCCGATCTTAATTTCGCTAAATTTTATCACTAATTCTACTTATTTTGGATAATCCAAAATTATCTAAAACTAATATTAAACATTTTCTCTTTTTCCATTTCTTTTTCCTTTATCCTTCTCCTGTCTCCTTTTTGTCGTAATACTTGACCACCCCTTTCTTATTCTTGCAACTTGCAATAAGTATCTCACCCTACTACAACCACCATCATCACCATCATCCATCATCCCTCACCCTCACCATCTCTTCTCCTCGTGCTCCCCCGGCTACACACACTCACCTTGTAATACCCCCAAAATTCACTACTGAAAAAATGTTGTTTTTGAAATTTTAAGCAAAAGAAAATTTGGTAAATTTTGGAGATGCTAATGCCACACCTAGTACCATATTGGTTTTCCTCCACCCTTCCGGTACCAAGTGATAAGGCTAAAAACATACTATACACAAATTCAAGATACACTATGAGATCAGAGTAGTGATATAGTGACATTATAAGAATAAAATCTACTATTAGTGGTTGCAGAATAAATTCATTGAAATAGGAAGTATAAGAGTTTTAACAACAACATTGAAATCTTCTCGGATAGTCCCACACTCTTATCTTGAGAATAAATCTTGAATAGTGTTTCTGAGCTAACCTACAAAGGCCACTATCTATTGAATAAGTAAGGATCCACAAAAGAACATTTTAGTACTATGGTAACTAAGTAACCCTTTATATAAAACTAGTATATGGGGTCCACATTCAACACATCAGTTACCACACATTATTATCGTGTATGTTTATTTAAGCAACCTCCATTTTACATGCAAAATTACTAAAATTCCCCTAGGTAATAAAATATTAATATGCATGCCCAACATGCATTATTAACACCACAAAACCCTTATTGTTATTATTCTTAGCACCAATTATTAATTACCATGCATATTTATTTAGGTCACTCCCATTGAACATGTAAAATTACTAAAATGTCCTTAGCATATAAAATATCATTATTCATGATGGATCATGTATTTTCAATGCCAAAAAACCTCGTTATCATTTTAAACCTCACCAAACACTTAGCATGCATTTTTATTAAAATAATCAACACCATATATTAAAATTACTAAATTACCCTCATGCTATAAAGTATGGATATTTCTACTAACACTTATATTTATACTCCACCGAAATCCCACATCCATTCTTAACACCATACATAACACATTAGGCAACCCATTTAGGTTTAAACATCATGATGAGTCCAAATGACCAAATTTCCCCTAGGACTCATATTAGCATTATTTTCACTATAAGTGCCCATACTTACTTAGCATAGCATGTATGTACACATAACATTAATCATCAACATCAACCCATTTTTCTTAGTCATCCTTTCACACATTTACACCATATACAAGATAAGATAATAATCATGGAATTGATAATAACACATCATATTTACATAAATCACATATTAAAAACCTTAATGTGCTAACATACGATAACCTATATATTTTAGTGGGGTATAATAGTTACCTTATTTCCATCAAAAACAAACTTAACCAATATCCCGGTTTAAAATACTTAAGCTCTATTTAGTAAAATGTTGTACCTAAAATAATGTCACAAGTAACAAATCATTATTAGATAAGTAAAAGAAGGATTTTTATTAAAAATACTTATTAAATATATAATATTAACAAACTATATTTTAGCTCAATATTAGATAAAAATATACTAAAAAATTATGTAGAATGACTCATCCTACTCATGCAGCGTGAGCATGCAATGCGCGAAGGGTGAGGGGGAAGGGAAAATGGAAGAAGGGGGCTCGGGTAAGAGGGTTGAGGTGAGTGATGGAGGGGTGTTGGGTTGGTTGTTTGGTGTAGGGGTGAGGCAAGGTATAGATGATGACTGGAGGTCGAAGTATGATGGCTTAAGAGCAGTTGAGACGACAGTGTTGGCTGTGGGAAGAGGGTGCAGAGAAGGGAGGGATAAATGGAAGAAAGGGAAATAAGGAGAAGAGAAGGGGAGCTGCAGGGGAGTTTGGGCAAGGTGAGGTAGAGGGTGTTGGGGTGATGTCAAGTGGCGGAGAGGAGGTTGCGGCGACGACTGAAGTGGGGAGGAAGGTGGTGAAGGGTGGCAATGTAGGGGGAGGTTGAGGGGAGTAGGTTACATGGTGGTATGTGGTGGTTGGTTGGGGCGATGCAAGGGGGAGGTAGGTTGCAGGAGTGGCCGGTGTGGTGGCTGGTTAGGCGATAGAGACGGGAGAGAAGGGTGGTGAATGAAAAATAGGGGAGGAAGAGGGATGGAAAGGAAATGGGGAATTAGGCAAGGAGAAGGGAGCTCGAGGGAGAGGAGTGAGGTAGAGGAGATGAAGAGAAGTAGAAGAAAAAGAGGAGGAGAAAAGAGGAGGGAGAGGTGTGCGGTGAAAGAGGTTAGGTGGGTGCAAGGGGAAATGCAGGCGCTATGGTAAGAGGGAGAAGAGAGAAGTGCATGTAGGGAGAAGGTGACCAGGGTTGCAGGGGCTAAAAATGGAAGGAAAGGACGATAGGGGAGGAACTAGCAGGGTAAGTAGGTGTAGTGGCCGGTCAGTGGTGCGGCGGTGCAGGCAGGGATGTAGGGGTGTGGGGGAAAGGTGTACGAGGGTGGTTAGAGGGGTGTTTGGCCCGAGGTGCTACAAGGGAAGAAGAAGGAAGAAGTGAAGGAGGCCGAGTAGGGAGGGAAAGAAAGGGTAACGAGTAGGCCAACCCTCGCGAAGAAAGAAAAAAAGAAGAAGAAGAGGGAGGTGGGTTGGCTGAAAGGGAAAAGAGAAAAGAAAAGAAGAAAAAGAAGACGACTCGGGCTAGCCCAGACGGTGAAGAAAGAAAAGAGAAGGAGAAGATGGGCTAGGTTGACCCAAAGAAGGAGGAAGAAAGGAAAGAAAGAAAAGGAAAAGGAAGAAAAAAATTAAAAATTAAAAAGAAAAAGGGGAAAGGGAAAAAAAGAAAAAGAAAATTATTTTTAGAGTTAGGATTAGAAATTAGGCTAATGAGAAACATATTAAATTAATTTATCTAAAATTTAAATTATTAATTTAAGAAAATAATTTTTTTTAAATTATGGGTTTGGTAATTTATTTAAATAAAAAGAGTAAGATAAAATGATAAAAAATTATTTATATTAATTTATTAAATGATCATATCTATTTTTATAAATCAAAGGTCCACAAAATAATTAAATTGATAATTTAAGATAAAATTATTCTAGATAAAGGGTTAAATATTAAATTTTAGGTTTTAAAAATTTTGAGTATTACATCACTACCCCCTTAAAAAAAACTTTGTCCCCAAAGTTTACACCTTACTACTAGGGAGATATTTGAGGGATTCTATGGCGCCTGGGGTAATTACCCCCTTAAGGGCAAACCTAACTAACCGAAAGGCGGCCAAAGAAACATGATTCTCGACAACCAAAACTTTGATACCCATTTGTAGTATCAATTTAAAACTAGTTAAAACTGGAAAAAATTTGCAAAAGTGTTATGATACTAACTTTTATTATCAATTCAAACCATTTAAAATCAAAAAAGATATTTGAAAACACTCTGTTACCAACTTGTAACACCCCAAAAATTTACTATTAAAAAATTTCGTTTTAAAAATTTTAAGTAGAAGCAAATATGGTAAATTTTGGGGATGCTAACACCTAGTAGTAGACTAATTTTCCTCCACCGTTCCGGTACCAAGTGCTAAGGTTGAAAATGTACTTTACACAAATTCAAGATACAATCTTAGACTAGAGTAGCACGATAGTTAAATTACAAGATATAAAATCTACTATTAGTTGTTGCAGAATTAATTCATTGAAACAGGAAGAATAAGAGTTTCAAGAAAAACACTAAAATCTTTCTAGATAGCCCCATGCTCTTATCCCGAGAATAAATCTTGAATAACGCTTACGAGCTAACCTACAAAGGCCACTGCCTATTGAATAAGTAGGGGCCCACGAAAGGAACCCTTCAATATTATGATACTAAGTAACCCTTTATACATGACTAATATATAAGGCCTGCATGAAACACATCAGTTACCACACATTAAACACATTGTAAAGAGGCAATTAACTCTAGTGATGCTAATTCTTAAGAAAATGCTATTAGAAGTGAACTTGATGTTATAACTTCTAACCATGCTTGGGACTTAATAAAATTATGTAAGGGATGTAATGTTATTAGAAGTAGGTAGATATTTAGAAGAAATTTAGGATTAATGGATCAATGGCTAAGGATAGACTAGTTGTTGTGAGTTATTCTTAGAAGAAAGTCGCTGATCATTTTGATACTTGTGAGCAATGTGGGTACTATTAGGATTCTAGTTGCTTGAGCTAATATTAATGATTTGGTGGTACATTAAATGGATGAAAACCAAATTTTCTTAATGATGACTTATTAGAAGAAACTTATGTGGAATAATATGTTTTTTTTTGTGGTACTTGTTTAAGAGAATAAAATTTATAGACCCAAAAAGTCTCTTTTTGGCCTTAAACACGTTCTTACACAATCATATGCAAAAAAACAATGATTGGACTCTAGCAAGTAATCGATATGTGGTTAATGCCTTTGATTCCATTATCTATTCAAAAATATTTGGATCAAACTAGTTTCTGCATGATATTCATTTGGTAGGTTTGGTATGCCTATACCGATCGACCAGTCCTAGGGACTTATTAATTAGTCCATTTGTGATGCACTATTTTGTTATTCCTTTAGGGTGATGCCTTAGGAATTTTGTGATATTTTTCTTATCTTAATCCATGAGCCTTGTTGTGATCCTAGCCTTTAATAATTTAATTTAAGAAATTGAATTGAATTGGGTTTAGTTTGATAAGGGTTTGACCTTGGGCTTGACATTGACTTATATTTTGACCATAGTATATTGCCTTGGATAGTTAACCTTTGTATATTTGGAATAAAAAAAGACGAAACTTGATTTAATTTTTGCCCAAGTGTTCGAGCTATGGCTTGATGCCTAATCTTGTGCCTTGGTAGCTTTGAGTTGTAGTGATCCTTGAGGTCTTTTAGATTTGAGTTAGAGGTTTGATATTGGTGTGACCATAACTAACATATAGTTTAAACCATCTTCTTGTCAATTGTATTATTGGCAAAAAATATATTGTTCTAAGCTAGGGATTGATAAGGCTCACCTAAATTGAGCCAACACATAGATAATAGAATAAAATGCTCTAAATAACCCTAACACAAATAATAAGGAAAAAATTATAGGGGTTTAAAATAAAAAATAATATAAACCAAATTAAATCAAAGAAGAAAATAATTATGAGTGAATGAAAATATAATGAAAATGTTAGGGAATCGATGTCCACCACTAAATTAGGTTGAGATAAAATAAATTATTATTATGCCACCTATTATTCATAAGAAATAGATTGACCAAGAGTAGAGGTAAAGAGAGAGCAGAGGGTACCACCCTGCTACAGTCATGAGTATTTTTATAGTCATGATTATTGCTATAGTCAACAAGTGTGTTTAGGCTTCTAGGAAAAAAATTGAGCTAGAAATAGGTTTATACACCTTATATTATTTTCCTAATTTAATTTAATATGACAAAGAGCCAATACCAAATCATATTGAATTCTAGTTGTATAGTCGGAATAAGAAACTCCTATATTTAACTAGATCCAATGTTTTAATAATAAGTATAAGGATGTCTATTTAAGTACCTAAACTAGTACCTCAAGTGTGTCTAGTTGTATTTACCACCTTTAACCCACATGCATATAAATGTTTCACTACTTAAATTAGAATCATTATATTATTAAGTGAATTGTTATTTAACCTAACTGTAATTTATACACATGAATTTGAGCATGTTTATATAGCCACCTAGCAATTATATAATCCTACATATTGTCACTATGAGAAAGCTAAACGAGAAATACATCACATAAATCATACTTCACATAATCATACACATAAATGATAATAATTAAAGTAGAGTCAAATGATAATTCCATGTCAATTAGGAAAACATAAAAAATCTTATTCAAATCTCAACCATAGTTTATGGTTTCATCCCTAGAAACAATAAATTAGCCACTCATCATGTATAAATCAATTAAAAAAGCATATAACAAGGTAGGAAAAGAAAATACCAAAAACCAAAGCAAAAAACCAATAAAAAAGGTAGGTGGATGACTACTGATCAACAAATTTGTCTTCTTCCTTACATGAATAGACATTCTCCTCTACTTGAATGTTAACTTGAATTAGATGCTCTTTTGAGTAAATTGAGGCACACGATTAACAAATTAATGGTTTTTTAAGATGGAATCGGTGATTTCATAGATCAATTGAATGAATTGAATCACAAATAAGAAGAATTATTGAGATGACTGAATTCAAATGGATGAAGAACCTTAGATTGAAAATCTTATGATGGAGGCTCAATCGATGGCAGGTAATCACAAATTAGGGGTATATGGTGATTAAATTGAATGAATTAAGGGTGAATTGAATGATGTAAACATAATTTTATGGAATATATGAAGAACAATGGAGGAGGAGGTTGAAGATGAAGATAAGAACATAATTATGTATCTCAGGATTAGAGGCTCTAAATTTGTTCTTTTCTTCTATGGGATCTAATTTAGATATGTATATATAGGTGTAAAAAGATCAAAACATCATGTATTAGGTAAGTGGGAAGATAAGATCAAAGTTGGAGAAGAATTGAAAATTTCCCATGTTGAGGTCGAGATTGCTATGGCTACTCTAGTGGCTTTGGATGACCTTCGAACGATGTGTGGTCAAATGCACCTCCTTAGGTAACTTTCAACATTTTATGATTGATAGTTTTGACTTCCAATGTTATTTTGACCATGATCCAGTCTAATTCAGAAAATTTTATAAACATGAAAGTTATTGCTATTGACCTTAGTCATACAAGGAAACTTGAATCAACTCAAGCGGAGCTCGGATGAAAAGATTATGCTTGAAATAGCATAGGGTGTTTTGTTATATCATATGAAAGTTATGGTTGATCTTTTTACTTGCAAAACTCTCCAAAACACCTTGTTTTTGCTTCATTTCTTCATGATTGATCCCAAATGATTTGTGATAAGGTTACCCAAATGAGTATCTATAATTAGAGAGATGAAATTTTCCTTTTAAAGGAAAAATAATGCAAAGTATGAGAATTAATATTATAAAAATAGGGTATAATATGCCTTTATTAGACATATTATAGCAACAATTAAGGTCCTTTTGATTTATTAGATATTTGGGCTTAATTGATTGGTGATGAGGACCTCAATGTATCTTGTGGAATAATAATTTGACATTGAATAAGACATTAATTACTTAAATAGGAAGACTTGAGTATGGAAAGGGATATTGTGTCTCAAAATAGGCCCCCAAATGCATAATTGGACCTTAGGGTTAAGTGGATCATTTATTCTCATAAGGACTCACAAACCTTATAAGGGTACACATATATTTTTTTTGGTAATTAATAAAGAATGTTACTAAAACCAACAAGAAGAGATTACAATGAAAGTATCAAAAGCATCCATACTAGGGGGAAAACTACTAACTAATTTGCATATTCATACTCCCCCTTATATTATTACATCAATAAAATCTAATGCGGAATCGCTTTATAATATCCTTCACCATGTGAGTTGGGTGGTATGATGACCCATTGAACATCGAAGAGTTTTTGCAACACCAAATCTCGTATATAACTTCTCCAAACAGCACATTGGTGCACTCAACTCTTAAGCTACCCCCTTTTGTACACTGTGCAATTTGCTGAATCAAATAGTCCCAGTTTACAGCCTGGATATCCATGCGCATCCAAGGCTTAATCATCTCTCAAATTTTTCCAGCAAAAATACAATGCAGAAACAGGTGATCCATTAATTCCATAGATTCTACACAAACACCACATTCCAATGGGTAGCTGTAAGTTCCATTTTCTTAACCTATCTCTGGTGGGAATGCTTTTATGGCAGGCTAGCCATGTTATGAAGGACCATCTAGGCCTCCCAAAATGTTTCCAAACTAGGGATGCTTAATGCTTCTTCTTTTCATTGTATCTTAATATCTCATAAGCCTTTTGAATTGAGTATGCACCGGCACCACAATTACCAACTAAAATATGTGCAAGAGGGGTCAAATCTTCATGATATTGCTAAATAGCCAGGAGTGGTATGGATGAGTAGTGACAGTGGATATATCTTTGTCTTTTAAGTAAACACCATGCATCCACTTTATCCAAAGACTCTCTTTGTTGTGGAGAATTTTCCATATCCATTTCCCCAAGGCTACCTAGTTCTAGGTTTTTAAGTCAATCAATCCCAGCCCACCCTCATCCCTAGGGAGACATATTGTCTTCCAGGCAATAGGATGCTTGTGCCCAGAGTTAGATCCAGACCAGAGAAAGTTTTTACATATTCTCTTGATGTGGAAAAGTATACCAATAGGAAATGGTAAGATTTGAGCCCAGAAATTAGTGATACCTTGCAGGATAGAAGATATCAATTATGATCTTCCTACATAGCTGATATAATAGCAAGTCCAATTTCTTATTTTGGCTAACAGCTTGTTAATAACACATTGGTAATGTTAACTTTTCAAACATGAGGATACCAGGGGGAGTCCCAGATATCTGAACGGGAAGGCTCCTTCATTGCAACCAAATTTCCCAATGACGTCCTTTTTAATTCTGTCACAAACCCCCGCACAAAAAATAGAACTTTTTCTTGGATTTGCTGTGAGACTCGAGCATTTGGAGAACTGGTCCAATGTGTTTTTTAGCAGTACCATAGAAGCAACATTTCCCCTGCAGAAGAGGAGGAGATCATCTGCAAAACTCAGGTCAATAATCCTCAATTTCTTACAGCCTGGGTGTCCATGGAATTCCAGTTGTTCCCAAAGTCTGCTTAAGTCCCAATGGAGGTATTCCATACATATAACAAATATGTATGGAGAGATAGGATCTCCTTACCTTAGCCCTCTTCTACTCATAAAAGGTTTGGTTAGTGTACCATTCACATTGATAGAGATATTGGCGGTATATATGCATTGAATGATCATATCTATAAAAGTCCAGGGGAACCTCGGAGCTTCCAACACCTGCTTGATGAAGCTCCATTCAACTGAGTCATATGCCTTTTGAAGACTTATTTGGAGGAAAGTTCTAGGGTTGATATTTTTCAGTGAGTAATGCCTGATAATTTCAGCAGCCATGAGCACATTATCATAAATCACATGACCCTTAATGAAAGCAGCTTGGGAGGAATCAATGAACTTCCCCATCACCATTTGCAGTCTATTTGCCAACATTTTAGAAATAATTTTATAGATGATGTTATAGCAAGCAATGGGTCTGAAGTTTTTTACCTTAATAACCCCTGAACTTTTAGGGATGAGAGTAATAGCTGTGTTATTAATTGTTTCAACGGTCTTCTAATCCTCTAAAATTCCTTAACAGCAGCCACTACATCTCCTCCTATGACCTCCCAATATTTTTTTTGTAGAAATAAGCATTAAAACCATCAGGACCTGGGGCCTTGTAATCCCCTATGGAAAAGTTAGCTTTTTGGATTTCCTGACCTGAAGGTTCACGGGTAAGGTAGTCAACCTCTTCAGGAGATAACAAGGGGCCTTCAAGAACTGCATTCTCATCAATCCCCTGTAGAGTATTGGAAGTAGTTCCAAGGAGAGTTCTGTAGTAGAGGACAACCTCTTCTTGAATGTCCAGATCACTGGTCAGCTATTGGTTTGCTTCCTTTACCAACTTACATATACGATTCCTGTTATTCCTCATCTGGACATTTGCATAGAAATATTTAGTGTTTTGGTCTCCCAGCTAGACATGCTGGATATGGGATTTCTGTTTGAAAAAGTGTTCCTCTTCTGCAGCTCTTCTATGCCAGATTCTATTTGCCTCCATTTCCTCAGCAACAAGGTCATTATTTAAAAGATCAAGCATTGTTTTTTCTTTACATTTATGCCAATCAATCCAAGCCTGGGTACACATATTTAATGACTTAAGTGTTGATGTTGTGTATATATAACTTATTTCATATGATTGCCTTAACTTCTTGTCTTAGATATTAGTTATATGATTTGTTGATTTATCCCTAGTTGTAATGTTTTGGATTATGAAATTGTATTTCTCTCAATATCTAAATCCACCTTGATTTGTGAATTAGACTAGAAAACCACATTGGCTCCTATTGAATAATTATATTAGGTATGAACTGATAAGAGTTTGAGAGTGTATTAGGATGACATCTTTTGAGATTGGACCCTTTTTAGGGCATGGTTGACTTTCATCATATGTTCTGTTGTGGAATCATTATTATCTTTAAATGTGGTTAGTTCATCTGATTGTATATTAAAGCACAATTCTCGTTTCTGTTTGATTAATCATAATGTGAGCATGCTACCTTTTAGGATATATTGTGATTTACTCAGTATGAGGAAGCGATACCGATACTATATTTTTAGGTGGTCTTGTTGCAAGTTTGGTGGCACCTTTAGGCTGGGTCATAATGTTAAGGCTATCCAGTATATCTTATTCAACTTGTAATTTTGTTTTCCTTGTTGTTGCTTTCTGGGATATCAAATGTTGTAAAATATTTTTGTGTTTTATTTAATCTCTCTCTCTCTCTCCCTCCCTCCCTATCACCCTCCCTCCCACTTTTATCTTAGAATGTTGCCGGTTTTCCGTCTACCTTGGATCAAGTACTAATCACATTTCATTTTTATATTTGGGTTATTTTATCCTTTCATCCATCATGGATTAGGTAATGGTCATAAATCTCTTTATATTAAATGTGGTGGTAATACTCACTATTTTATATAATTGTTTCCACTAAAATATATTTTTTAAGTAGAAATTTGTGGCTATTATAGATATGCTAAAACTATAGAAATTGGCATGTCCCTCATGAATTATACTAAATCTAACATAGCTTATGTTGTGAATTGTTTGAGTTAATGCACTTGCCACCCCAATAATAAACATTGAAATGTTCTTCATCATTTTCTTAGGTACCTCAAGGATATAGTTCATTGGTGTTTGCAATTATATATATATATATATATATATATGTTACTATTTAAAAATGATTAGTGATGTAAACCAAGTTACTAAAACAACGTGTTAGCTCTACTAGTGGTTATGTGTTTACTCTAGGTGGGCATGCTTTATCACTGAAGCCATTAAAACAAACATATATAACAAATACAAGTTTATTACTCTTGATTTGGCATGTTAAGAAGAACAATGGTTGATGAACCTATTATCGAAATTATCTTTGCGGGAAAAACAAACTATTTTGGTTTTCGTGCATTTTGATTTTTAGGTTTCCATTAGAATCACTAGAAATAACACGTGTGATGGGAAGAAAATGTGCATCCGTATCAAACATTTTGTGGTTAACAAATTATGGAAAGAAGGATTAATCTCCTTGGAGTATGTGCATCTAGAGAGGAACTTGATGCATCCTATTATGAAAGGATTATTAAGGAAAATGGTCCTTAAATCTTCGAGAGATATGGGATTGAAGCTCATAATAAAGGAACGTGTAATGGATACCCGTATAGGGACAAACAAAGTTATGTGATTGCTCCTTTGCACTATGTTCCCATCCTTTCTATTATTGTCATTGATCTTTATGCTCTTGTGAATCCATACCTAATCTTGGTTGTGTTTTAAGACACTTGATGGATACTGTTGATTATTTGAGGCTGAGCTTATACTCTTGATGAGTTTACAATTGCATGTGGTGGTGCTAGTGAGATGCACTTTATAGACTCGCCTACTTTGATGTGAATGTAGGTTACCTTCTATAAGAAAGCTAGATTATCTCTCTAGAGCATGTAAGAGTATCTAAGGTATTTGTAGGGCCGTTTAAAATCTCATATTTATTTTAATTGTAGAAGTATAATAGAATTTAAAGTGCTTATTATAAACTCTTACTCTGCACGTGGAAGAGTGTCTTTTGGTGGGCTGTGGTCATAGAGTTTAAGTTATCTAGCTAGATTTTTTATTTGGATATCTTATGGACTATTAGCTCCATAGGTTTCATTTTTGTCGTAATTTGATTAACATTATACTTGGAGTTTATCTCAAAAATTTTATCTTCATTTTATGAATTTTCTTTCGTTATCTCGTTAAATTATTTAAATTGTCATGGCGTTTTATCTTGTACTTAGTATGAGATTGGTACCATAAACCAAATTCATATTAGATATGACAACAATACCCAATTATTTTATATTCACATTTTGCAAAAATTTTAAAATTTTAATAGTAAATTTTAGGGTATTAAAATAATATTAATATTAATTTTAAGAAAAAATAATGATATTATTATTAACATTATTAATATTATTATAGCTTACATAAATAATAATATTATTACTACTATACACACCAATAAAATTATAATAATTTTCATAATAATAATAATAATCACAATAATATCATTATAATTATAATTGACATTATTATACTTATTTTAATCAATCTATATTTATGACATCTATTCTCAATATTAACATATTAATAATATTGCTTTTGTTATTATTATCCTAGTTAGTGATGTTATTATTACTTCTATTATTATGATTTTTAATACCATTAACTTTTTTATCATGACTATTATAAGTATTATTATTATTATGACCAAAATTAATAATGAAAATACTATTATTATTTATATTAATAATAATATTATTATGAATAATGTTGGCAAATATTATTAATATTGATATCATCATCGTCATCATCTACAATTCCCAATCTAAGAGAAGATAAATTGTTTTCTTGTTGTCTATAGAAAATTAGAGATGAAAAATAGAAATCTATTTTCACAAACTAAACACACTAAATATTTTTAGAGAAGCCAAATTTCAAAGTTTATTTAAACCATAACTTTCTCTTTCTTTTTCTATGCAAATATTGTTATATTTTTTTAGACAAGTACGCATATATTATTATAATGTTTTCTAATAAGAGCTTTAACTGAAATTTTAAAGATAAAACAATTAAATTCTAAATAAAAAGTACATTGTTCTAAATGATTGCTTTTCAAATAGAAGTAATTCCTTATTGTTTATTTATTACTTAATATAATTTTTTCTATAATTATTTAAAAAAATTAGATGATAATCATATTTTAAATCATCTAAATCTAAAAACTGACTAAAATTATAATTTCCAAGTTCTTCTACCTTACTTCACCCTAAACCAGATATTCTACTTTTCCTTCCTATGCTGCATTTCAATCGACGATCTCAACCACCTTCTATTTTTTTGGGGATGATAATAGATTGGGTTCAGCTAGATCCAAACCTGAATCTATTTATATTATCTAGGCTCAAATCCAATTTAAATCTATCCAGTCTTAAAAGTCTAGGTTCAGACCTATAGTAGATAAACGAGTTCCAGATGAGTCTAACTATTTTTGATTTTTTTAATAATCTATATAAATATAAATATATTTATATTTTATACAGTTTAATATGTATTTTTTGTTTAAAAAATTTTTAAGTAAAAAGATAAACATTTTAAAATAGTTACTTTAACTTTTTAAATATTATTTTAATATTTTCGAAATAACATATTATAAATAAATACACAAAATTAAAATTAAAAATATAAACAAATATTTCAAACATTATTACAATAAATATGACAAACATAGTATTAATATATATATATATAAATTTAATAATTATTAGAAGTTACTATATTTATATTTTAAATAATAATTTATAAAGGAACCTAAATTTATATATATATATATATAATAAAATATAAATATAGAAATCATTCATGACTATTGGATTTAAATTACATCTCACGTCATAAATCAAAAACGGATAAAAACAGGCCTCGTTTTTATCCTATTTGTCGCGCATACGGCTCTGCCCCGCCCCTTCTGTTTCGACTCTGCTTGCCTCAGCACCCGACCCCCTTCGCAGCAGTCTCTCCCACTCCATCGCACCTCCGTCCCTCTGTATCGCACCCGTCTCTCCATCTTTCCGTCGCCGTTTCTGCCCCTGCATCTCTCCATCGACCTGCCCCTCGCATCTACTGACAGATCTAGCAAAGTACCCGGCCTCCCTCAATTTCCACTCATCCTCCACTCCGACGAGCTTCGTAGACCAGCAGACGAGCTTAGCCGCTGTTCTCTTCGTCCAGACCTCAGCTCCTCCATTCTTCAACCGCCACTACACTGCTACATAGGAGACACGGAGAAGCAGTACGCGGCGGCATCGCGACATCAGCAGGAGCACAGAGGTATTCGATTTTATGTTCTTTTTTATGGTCGGAGGTCGATTAATATGTTGCAGTGAAGCGTTTAATAAGAAACTATCGCATAATCCGATCTTAAATAGAGTTCTGTGTTTTGAAGATTAGGAGGCTGCTTGCTCTCATAGACCTTAAAACAACAAATATGTTTTATCCGATCTTTTTTATGGTCGGAGGGTCGACTCTAATATGTTTGAATGCCAACAATAACAGGCTTAATCAATTGTAGATGTGCTGAGTAACTTAAAATTAGTGTTTCCAAAGTTTCAGTCAAGAGGTGGTATTGTCAATTAACACTTGTGGTATTCTGAATTCCTTAGGCTCCTTCCATTCAATTGCTGAATAACGAACTGGTAGGTTACGGGGAAATGCAGAGCAATAGTCACTTTGATTTTCACTTCAGGGAATTTTAATGTTCAGTGTTTGATTGAATATATATTTGTCTGTTTACTGGTAGAAGGTGAACCAATTGTAGTAAGGATAAATGTATTTAGTTCTACGTTTTATGTACGCTGTAGTGTCTGCTCTTTTTATACATGGCTTCCCTCGATCGTCCGGGCCGGGGTCAGAAGGACGTAGCTAGATAGAGACAAAAAGACAGCACTACTATCCAATATGCTCTTCGTCGACTTTCATTCATTCAATTTTGTGTGTGTGGATGAGTGTGTTATACTTATTATCCCCCACCCCCTTTTCTCCCTCTGCCTCCTTTCAGCCACACACATGAACGCCACACGGCGTGTCTATATAATGGTTCATAACTATTCTATGATCCACCTTATAAGAGCCGCCTATCGAGGAGAGATGTAAATCGATCTAGTTAATTTTACTATCTATACCGGTAATCAGTCTATCCGATTTAAAATATATGTTGGTTTGTCGTTCAAAGATAAACTTTGACTTTTTTTTTAATCAACATATGATATGAAAGTATAACAATAGTCATATTAAAATATATTTTCATAATTATGCTAATCCATATGGTAGAATTTTTTACATGCATGTCTGGTTCATCCGACTATAGCATGCATGTCCGTTTCTCTAACTAACATGCATAAGTTACGAATATGTGTACGTTAATCAGGTGATCGAAATGGTCCAAAGGAAGGAGAAAAAAGACAAAAGGAGGCATGAGACAAAACATGTACGATAGGAAACCACAATGCCTTTTTTTTCATTGATGATTTAGGGTTTAGGGGGTTTAGGGTTTATGGTTTTTACGGTTTAGAGGGTTTACAATTTACATTGTTTAGGGTTTAGGTTTTAGGGTCTATGGTTTAAGGTTTAGAGGGTTTAGGGTTTAGGGGTTTTAGGATTTAGAGGGCTTAGGGTTTTTAGGGTTTAGGGTTTAGAGGGTTTAGGGTTTATAGTTTAGATGGTTCGGGGTTTAGGGTTTAGAGGGTTCGGGGTTTAGGGTTTAGGGGGTTTAGGGTTTATAGGGTTTAGGGTTTGATGGTTTGGGGTTTAGAGGGTTCGGGGTTTAGGGTTTAGAGGGTTCGGGGTTTAGGGTTTAGGGTTCGGGGTTTGTGGTTTAAGGGGTTTAGGGTTTAGGGTTTGGGGTTTATGGCTTAGAGGGTTTAGGGTTTAGGGTTTAGAGGGTTTGGGATTTAGGGTTTATAGGGTTTAGGGTTTAGAGGGTTTGGGGTTTATAGGGTTTGGGGTTTAGGCTTCAGGGTTAGAGGTTTAGGGTTTAGAGGGGTTGGGGTTTAGGGTTTGGGGTTTGGGGTTTGGGGTTTAGGGTTTAGTGGGTTTGGGGTTTGGGGTTTATAGTGTTTGGGGTTTAGGGTTTGGGTTCTGGGGTTTGGGGTTTGTGGTTTAGGGTTTAGAGGGTTTAGGGTTTGGGGTTTGGGGTTTGGGGTTTATAGGGTTTAGGGTTTGGGGTTTAGAGGGTTTAGGGTTTATGGTTTAGGGTTTATAGGGGTTGTGGTTTTGGGTTTAGGGTTTAGAGGGTTTGGGGTTTGGGGTTTAGGGTTTATGGTTTAGAGGGTTTGTGGTTTAGGGTTTAGAGGGTTTGGGTTTAGGGGGTTTGGGGTTTGGGGTTTAGAGGGTTTAAGGTTTGGGGAATCGAAGAAAATTAACTCGAAGGAAAGAATCGAAGAAAATTTGAGTTGGATCTAAATATGAAATTATTGGACCCAGAGTCATATCTATTTAGATATATATAGGATTTAAGTCTAAATTTATTAGATCTAGACTCATATTCATTTAGATATATATAGATCAAAACCTAATCCGTTCGATTCAAAAATTATAGATTCAAAACCGTAAAAAATAAAACTAATCTGGGACCCATTCGGCCATTCCTATCCCTAGTCTCTTTCGTCTGACGAATCGACTTCATCACCTCCAAGATTCTCCTCACCATTCGACGTCGAAGAACTCAGCTTCAGTTGACGAAGCCGATAGCGCAACCAGGCGCCGCCTCGACACGAGCAGAGTGCAACTTCGTTGAGCACGTCGATCCTCGCCCAATTGGCCTTGCGCCTGTTGTTCCCGATTGTTTCAATTTCTGATTTTATTGTCATTGCCAGTCGCCCATAGCCAGCTTCAGGTGCAGGTATGCCATATACTCCATTTTCAATTAATTGGGTATTTTGTTCTTTTTATTTTGGATTTTTTGTTTTGGCAATTTGGCCTCTGTGATTACTTACTCGCCCTGGGCTCTTCGAACCTCCACTGTTTTGAGTGTCTGCTACTTTCAATTGGGCCGGGTTTCAGGGCCAGGAGCTGATCGGGCATGGAGGATGCGGTCGGGAGTGGGAAAATTTTCCTACAGGATTGGGTTGGGATTCTCCTACCGGGACGGGTTCAGGGATAATTTTGTTTATTGGGTTGCCATCCCTACAGTTTTTGGATGGCTCCTTCATCTCTGTCAAGTGACCTCTTCTCGCCCTTCTCTTCTGGTATGGGGTGTATCCAAGGGTTTAAATTTAGTTGGGAAGTTGTTAGGCCCTATCAGCATTCGGTTGCTCTAGCTAGTTATTCTAGTCTGTCGTTTTCTTCATTTCCTTAGGCTCTGTTTGATTGTTGGAAAATAGTAAAGAAAGAAAAGAAAATTAGGAGGAAAATGTTTTTACGTTGTTTGGGTACCAGAAAAATTATAAAGAAATAAAATACAAAGAAAAATAACAGAGAAAGTTGTACTGCAACCTTTTCCTCATCCTTCGACGCCATAGCATGTCCTCTTGCTTTCCTAGTCGATCTGATATCTTTCTTCGACTTTCTTTTTGTTTTACTCATATCACAACTCCTTCAGGTGGTAATATTCACGGTCGTCTTGCAAGTTCGAGCTCCAAGCTTCATCTTAGCCAACTCAAGCTACAAATTTGCCGGCTCAATTTGATTCGGTAAGGTTAATTATCTTTCAATTTGAACTTAAAACAAATGTAATCTGAGAACCCTAATTTGATTCTCAAGTTTAGGGTTGATGGTGTGAGGATTTGTTGATGAGAATGTATTGGCTTCTGGTATTGGTTTCTTTGATTTACTATTACTAGTATTTAATTTAATTGTTGGATGTTTGCTACCCAGTCAGGTTTTCGGGCTAAGCATGAGGTATTAATCTGCTTGGGGCTCGCTTAATTTATTGTTCATGATAACAGAGCTTAGATTATACTTTTATTCTAGGCTGGTTTCTAAGCTATGCCATGAGTATTGGTTTACTATCGTACTAGTATTACTGTTCCATCTACAAATTCCTTTATCCTTCCTTCATCGCCTCTATTGCTGTGATTACTTGCTTGCTGCAACTGCCCAACTCATTTTCCAATTAAAGTGGTTTTCCTTCCGACTTACATGATCAAGATTTATTTATTCGTTTTTTAAGAGGAAAAAAATACGTACGCTGAGAGAGTAGTTTT
Source organism: Tamarix chinensis (assembly GCA_030549775.1). NCBI lineage: Eukaryota > Viridiplantae > Streptophyta > Magnoliopsida > Caryophyllales > Tamaricaceae > Tamarix > Tamarix chinensis. The sequence goes on from CM060172.1 coordinate 120,102,540, forward strand.
AATTTTTAGTTTCTGGGTCACTGATCATCATGAAGTAAGTTGTAGGTATTGAATAGAAAGGTTGATTTTGTGAACCAGTTTGGATATGACTTGTTCTGTTTGGGAGCCTTGCATTGAGACAAATATGGCAAGTGGGGGGGGGTGTTCTAAGAGATTGGCATGGAAGGTTTAGGTGAGTTTTTTTCCATTCCGATGGAGATAGAGGATATTAATAGTGTGGAGGTTTATGCCATCCGCATGTCCTGTGTGTTGTCCTTACAAAAAATATTGGGTACAGTGGTTTGATCTGGAAATTGAATTGGATTCCAGAAATGTTGTGCTGTGGTGCAATGATCCACTGACCGCATCATGGAAGCTCCGATTCCATATGAACTTCATCACCCAATTCAGGTGCCGCAGTAAGGATGTGACTCCAATACAGTAGCAAATCAGCTTGCAAAAATGGGCTTGAAGAGGCAACAACCATTTGTGGCCTAGCATTAATGTGATGTCTGCCAAGATAGATCTGATGATCTCAGTAGGACAGGGTTGCTGTGAGATGTAGAGGTTAACATTTGAATAGTGAGACGACTAGGTGCTTGCTACTATTGATGTTCTAAGCATACAGGAGTGGAAATATAGTGAATTGGACCACTGAATGCATCATGTTTAATTTTAGGTTTCACCCTGCTGTCTCAAAGAACCCTGCTTTCCCATTTTCTTCCTCCTTTCTTTTTTCTCTTTTCAGGCTTTCGTTGTCTCATATCCAACAATAGATTTTCAGTCTCTCTCACTGATCATAGCATCTATATAATATGAGTAGTTCTATCACTATTACTGTTGCTGCATAGCATTCTACTTTTGAAGTTTACTGGCTTATATAATCATCCGTATAGCTTTGATTTTGTTTTGGCCCATAATACTTCCATCTTGAGTCTCTTCTTAGCATATAAAGCTGACACAATCATTTTGAATTCCTACGCCGCAGTATAATGCAACTAGATTAAATGTGGTTAGCATCATGTTGGTGGATTATATGAATTAAGATAAGCCTTAGCGGGCCATTTTTTTTTCTTTCCAAAAGCACTACCTTAAGAGTAGGAGAAATTTGAGCTTTGCTTATTTCCCAATTAAAGAATAATATGTTTATCTCCCTACCATATTAAGCAACTTATGATCACAGACACACTTTGGTAGCTTAAAAACTATGAATTTGTACCAACAACCTTGTGTAGATTATATTTGTTAATGAATGTGAAAAATGATCAACATAAGTTTTGCTTTTCTAGGTGTTAGACATTACAGGCATGCCCGATTCTATCTACTTGTTTATAGGAGACCCAACATATGCTATCTTGCTACTATGTGGGCAGCCTGTGAGGAATATATACCTTTTTTTTTTGTCTAGTGTTGATGATAAAATGATACCACCTTATGCACCAGCCTTTGCAAGAGCTCTAGACTGCTATCTTTTGTTAGTTGATGTTCTTCTTGGCTTTGCTTACTTTTGACAGAAACTGGCCATAATGTAAGCTGAAAGGATGGAATTGATGACAGTTAATTTACTTGTATGGTTGTCTTGTAGGTTGTTTCTGGGATATTGCAATATTCCCTTGTTGATATCTAACTATTCAGTTGACTTTTGCTCTGAATATGTAAGCTCTGGAATATTGATGAGATTATCTGATGTAAGAATCTGATTGATATATATATATATATATATATATATATATATACTGTTGCTCTAAGGTCTATCAATGAGCCATAAGTTCTGTGCTTTGTCTAAATTTGATGTATACAGAAGTTACGAAAGCATGATAAATACACCCATTATTTGATGCAATGTAATATTATTCCCCCCTCCCCCTGCCCCCAACTTTAGTACTCTTAACCATTGTGCTAAGGGTGTAGGTTGGTTAAAATTTTCCTTTTATATATGTAGTATTATTTACCTGACTTTCCTTAATACGTTATTATTTATCTCTGATTTATTCTAATTTTTTAATTGTTTGTCTGTTGCCCTGGTATGCCTAGAAAGAACAAGCAGTAAGTTATTTTGTAAACATATGGTCAACCTAATATTTATTCCAAACCATTCAAACCGCTACACGACTGACTAAGCTAGCATAGTCAGCTCAACAACATAAATGTGGGAGATTCCTTCAATCCAATCCCTTCCAACACTTACCCAAACCACCATTACCTCCTCCAAAAAATCTACCACCACTCTTGGAACCACCCAAAAGATCATTACCTCTGCAGTAACCCTACCTTGCTAGATCGATCCTACAAGAAATACACCCAAGCTGAATTGGATGAGAGAAGGGCTGAGGGGCTGTGTTTCTTTTGTGATGAACCATTCACCCCAAGCCATTAGTCCAAACACAAGAGGGCGTAGTTGTATATTGTTGAAGTGGAAGATGAATCAGAAGGAGAAGATGCTAATGTAGTTGAAGAAGTGGATGATACCATGTAGCTCCACATATCTGTCAGTGCCATTAATGCTTCCAAATTATGAGAGTAACAAGGCATCATGGGAAAAGAGCTTTACAAATTCTCATAGATAGTGGTGGCATCCACAATTTTGTAGATATAGAAGTGGTGAAGCTGCTAGGGAGTAAGTTGGAACCTACTAAGCCCATGACTGTTTTTGTGGCTGATGGAAATAAGCTGCAAGTGTCAGTTATTTGTAAGGAGTTTTCATGGCAGATGCATAACATGATGTTCACAGTTGATTATATGGCACTTCGCTTGGGGTTTTATGTGGTACTTCAAGTCCAATGGTTAACAACACTTGGTCCCATTCTCTGGGATTTCCAGCAACTACACATGAAGTTTAAGTTCAATGGAAAGAAGCATGTTCTAAGGGGGTCAACCACTTCTAGATGGAAGAATTGAAGGCAAAAAGTTGCCAAAAGCATTGCAACAAGGAGGACAACTAGTCTTGATTCAAGTATGCGGACAACATGAGCCGGGTTTGGAGGTACCTTCTTGCTTATTTTCTGTAGTATGTTCAAGTGAAACCCATGACACTCTTAATGATTTGCTTGAAGATTATTCTTCTCTATTTGAAGAGCATGCGACTTTACCACCCAGTAGAGGCATGTTTGATTATAGAATTCCCTACTGTACCAATCACAAAAAGGCCTTATAGGTATCCGACCCTATAGAAGGATATTATAGAGAAGTTGGTTAAGGAAATGGTGGAGAAAGGGGTCATACAACACAGTGTGAATCCTTATGCTTCCCTCGTTGTCTTGGTGGGTAAGAAGGATGGGACTTGGCGCTTATGTATTGATTATAGAGAGTTAAACATCAAAACCGTTAAAGATAAGTTTCCTATAACTTTGTTGGATGATTTACTAGATGAATTAGGGGGTGCCTCTCTTTTTTCCAAATTGGACCTACGATTGGGTTACTACCAATTGCGGATGTGGAAGGGGAGGATGTTTACAAAATTGCCTAAAAAACTCATGAAAGACATTACGAATTCTTAGTAATGACCTTTGGTCTCACAAATGCCCCTGCTTCCTTTCAAACACTTATGAACCATGTCTTTAAGCGTTACCTAAGGAAGTTTGTATTGGTCTTTTTTTATGACATTCTATTGTGTAGTCCTAATTTGGAGGTGCACCTACAACACGTAAGGTTAGTTTTCCAATTATTATAGACTAATGCTCTCTAACTTAAGAGAAGCAAGTGTTCCTTTGCAACATCACAAGTAGAGTATCTCGGGGACGTTATTTCGGCTGAAGAGGTGGCAATCTATCCTACTAAGGTGTCAGCTGTGCGGCATTGGCCGTAACCACATATCCTAAAACAGTTGAGAGGGTTCTTGGAGTTACCAGGCTATTATAGGAGGTTTGTGAAGGATTTTGGCACCATTGCAAAGTCACTAACTGATTTACTGTAGAAGAATCAGTTGTTATGGGGGCCGAGAGCACAACTGGTTTTTGAGAAGTTGAAACAAGCTTTATGTACACCACTCGTGATTGCTCTCCCAGAATTTACTTAGACATTTGTTGTGGAGACCAACACATCACTTGGGGGCATTGGTGCAGTACTTATGTAGAATCACCACCCCATTGCCTACATAAGCAAATCTCTCAGCCCTCTACATCAATCCAGGTCTGTTTATAGGAGGGAATTGTTGGTAGTGATGTATGTGATAAAAAAGTGGGGGCCATACTTGATGAATAGACGTTTTATTATTAAAACAAATCATAAGAGAATCAAATATCTTCTAAAGCACAAAATAGCTACACCTGCTTAGCAAGATATACTTGCTAAATTGCTAGGATTTGATTTTGATATTCAATACAAGAAGGGTCAAGAAAACAAAAGTTTTTGATGCACTTTCTAGAGTAGACAACTCAAATTTGTTGGCTTTGGTGTTGGATGGAGTAGCTCCGGACGTATGGAAGCAATTACTGGACACATAGGCCATCAACACTGGGCTGCAAACTATTATTCAGGCTATACAGTAGAATCCATTGTCTTACATTCATTAAACTTGGGCACATGATCAACTTCAACGAAAAGGGAGTTTGGTAGTTGGTGATTCTCCACCTCTTAAAGCTCTTACCCTTTTGTGGCTGCATGATTCTCCAATGGGACACCACTTCGGGGGGGATGCTACTGCTTTACATGTCAAGGCTTTGTTCTATTGGAAGGGAATGCCTAAAAATATTGAAAGACATGTGAGAAGTTGCCATGTTTGCCATACTTGCAAGTATGATACCTTGGCATCTCAAGGACTCTTACAACTCCTACCACTACTAGAAGGTATGCTCATCGGTCTGTATGGACTTCATTGAGGGATTGCCTCCTTCGTTCCATAAGGAGTTCATCTTTGTGGATGCTGATCATTTGAGCAAACAAGCTCATTTTCTGTCCCTTAAGCATCCTTATACAACTTTAAACGAAGCTCAAGCATACCTCGACCATGTTTTTAAACTCCACGGTCTTCTAGACTCTATAGTTTCTGATAGGGACACGATATTCCTCAGTAACATATGGACTCAATTGTTGAAGTTGTAAGGTATTGATTTATTGCGACCATCAAGCTATCATTAGCAAACGGATGGACAAATTGAGGTTGTCAACTGTTGCTTGGGAACATATCTCCGTTAAGTTTCCAGCCACTTGGAGTAAATGGGTACCCGTAGCTGAGTGGTGGTACAACACCGCTTATCATTCCTCGATTTATTCAACTCCTTATGAAATTCTATATGGTCAACCTCCACCACTGCACTTACCCTACCTTCTTAGTGAATCATCCAATGCCACTGTCAATCGGACTTTGAAGCAAAGTGAAGTTGTGTTGAAGACCTTTGAGTTTCATTTACAATGTGTTCAGAACAGAATAACTCAGCTAGCTAACAAGCATCGCAGTGACAGGGAATTTCAAATAGGCGATCCGGTGTTCTTAAAACAACTACAACCTTACAGCAGGACATAGTGGTCAGTTGGCCCAATTATGAGCTAAGTCCTAGGTACTATGACCCTTATCGAGTGGTGGACAAGATTGGAGCCGTGGCGTGACTAAAGCTGCCTTCGGGTTCTCAAGTTTATGATGTCTTTCATGTTTCTCAGCTCAAGTTATGTCACAATTCCATGGGCTTCTCTGCTGTCCCAGTTATTGCGGGAGATCAATGGATTGATACCCAAAGGCTATCTTGGAACAAAAGATGGTTTGGAAGGGCAACGTTGCGGCTACTCCAGTTTTGGCCAAGTACAAAATTTTCCAAATGCAGCGTGGGAATACCTCTATGACTTCCTCAAGTGTTACCCATCATTCAACCTTTGAGGACAAAGGTCTTTGCGGGGGAAGTTCTGATATGGGGTGTATCCAAGGGGTTAAATTCAGTTGGGAAGTTGTTAGGCCCTATTAACATTCGGTTATTCTGATATGTTGTTTTCTTCATTTCTTTATTGTTAGTTGTAGATGCCTTGTTGCTTTCTGTTATTTTCAACTATTATTTGTTAGAGGAGGGGTAATCCAGCAGAATATGAAATGAATTGTCGACTCTTCTCCCAATCTCCATTATCTCTCTTCTCTCCCTTATTTGTTATACTTCATTGCTGCTACTTGATCAATCATTCTTTCTCAACTGTGATTGATCCTGTCCAGCAACCAGCAGCTTTCGGTCTCAAGCAGACCCTACGCTGTATCATCTACTTTCTGGATTCTTTGCCTCTTTCATTCTGCGATCTTCAGGTCCATTCCCACGCTGGCGTCCTCCCCTCCGATAGGTACTATTTGTTTTTCTTTCTTCTTCTCTTTGCAAATCTAGATTAGTAGGTTCCTTGTTCTCCTTCTGGTCTGTTTGAGCATCAAAAGACAGGGACAAAGTGATTTTCCTTTAGCTGTTGGTGCTATCTCATGTTTATATGCTCATTTTATCTCTCTTCAGAGCACATAAGTTGCTATACTACTGCATTTGATTTCTCAATGTCCGACAAGCCCAAGTTAGTTTCATATTTTTGATTTCTCTAACTACAGGCCTTTTTATAAGTGTGTAAACGCAAGGTGTTTGACAAATTTTGTGATCAAGCATTTGATAGGAAATTCTTATACAGCTTCTGTATCTTTGACACGAATATTCGAGGGAGTAAATTGGGTTTTGATTGATTGTGAAGCAATATGCCATCTCTACAAACTGCATTGCCGCCTGAACTCGCCAACAATACCATCAGAGTAAGTACCCTTCCGTTTCCTGCCTTCATGATGCATGAAGTTGGCCACTTATTCTAATTCAGGCCTGTTCCTTGTAGCTTTACCGTGAATGCCTCCGCCGAGCCAAATATATTGGTGCTAAGGTGTGTTCACATCCTAATGTCTCTCTTTTCTTTCCTGTATTTTTTCCCCTGAATTTGAATTACTAGCACAGACACTTCTACAGCTAAAAGTTTGATCCTCATTGTGGTGAAGTGTAGTTATGAATTAATGTCTACTTTAATCTTGACTTGGTGATGGAGTATCTAGTATGACTCATTTCTTGCACTGTGCTGTGTATTAGTATCGTTAGTTGCACTATCTAGTAAATTCTTGGTTGATTGCTTTAAAATTGAGGGAAATTATAACCCGGAACATGTATTCTAATTTATGTTATGCCGATAGCAGTCAGATGTGACAAATTTATCTGTGGCGAAATGTCAATTGGATTTGTGAAGTACTGAAGCAGGTTGCTTGGGTATGTTGATAGGTTTTCTAGAGTGCTTAAAGAGTATTGGTGGAGGTAATGGTGTTTAATTGCTTTTCTAAAATGTCTTGTCTGTTTTGATTTGTTGTACTGTTGCTGAAGAATGCAAGTTCTATCTATGAGATCAGTTCAAGAGTTAGTAATCGTTTGTTGTTTCTTGGTTTGTTCTAATATTTCAATTTCACCTAATCTCACTTTTGAAGAACTGCAATCCAGTGTGCTGTTATGCTTTGTTGTGATGCATCCTTCTTCCTACTTGGAGATTCATTTGTCACCAATGTACAAAAGTTTGTGTGATCATGTTTATTTCCGTCTATCTACTTACTCCATATGTTGCAACTGCATAATAACTTTGATGCAGTGTTGGGGCAGCAATAAAAATGGAGATGAGGAGATAGATTTGAGGTACTAATGAAACTGGAAAATGCCAGTCCAAAATAAAAAGGAGAAAAGGAAACAAGCATTAGAAATTGTTCTACAGGATACAAGTGTCAAGTATGTATAGTCTAAGTTTCTGCATAAATTAAATATAACATGCAAACACATAACCACTAAAAACTGCAAATAAAAGTAATAATTTGTACTCTATTCTTTGAATCATTCAAAGTGCATAATGGCATGAAGTTGGAAGTTAAACAATTAGTAGAGCTGGACTAAACAAGTAAGCAGTGAATCTTTTGGGTTGTTGCAACTAACCCATCCGAGAGAGATATCTTCAACTATAAAGTAACTGAACACGAATCCTTATGTATTGGTTGCATTTTCATGTATCCACCAATATAGGATTTTTGCAACCTTCTTTCTGGTGTTATGCGATCCCATTTGAGTAAGGTGATGTCTGCATCATGATTCAGGATTTGGGTGTGCTTGGTCTTCTGGTCTCACTACACCACAAACACTATTTCTTTGAGGCCACCCACCCACTCTTGGCCCTCTATGGGAGGAAGGATATAAATATAAGCAAGCATGCACATCATCGCTTTATGCAGCTCTCAAGTGTGTGGTACAGAATATATTTTTACTTCCAAGTTTGGATTTGTTACATGTTAACATAAGCGATTTAACATTGTGGACCAATTTACTTGATTGAATGCTTACTCATAATTCTGAGTTTTACAAGCATGTTGTGAAGATTTGCTTTATTTTGGGATATTTCAGTTTTTGCTATTTTTTGTAGACATTTTATGATTGAGGATTTCTTGATCCTTTTTTTGGGCATTTGTGCGTTATGGCCCATGAAATTAGCAACTTTAAGTGCCTGAGCATAAATTTAGGGATTAACTTTTAATGGAGAAAAGAGAGAACAGTTTATACCTTCTCCTTGTTGATGAGCCAGAAATGCTACACTTCTTTGAAGAGAGATCTTTGTGGTGAGGGTAGAGATGGGCACGTATCTTAGAGTGAGATTTTTGCTAAATTGAATATTTTCTGATGGAACTATTGATTTCAAAAGTCTCCTGGCTCATGTTGGACTGATAAAAAGCTGCTCCGACCTTTGTGTCCTGTTTAGTTGGAAATTGATGGCAAACTAATTCAGTCACTGTTTAACACTGCAGCAACATAATACGCAGCTTTTGCTTGAAATGGTGAGACAGCAGTTTAAGAGAAATAAGCTGGAAAAGGATCCAGAGAAAATTCAGAAGATGAAGGATGAGTAAGTTTCAGTTGAACCTTCGGTTTTGTATTTGTGAAGTATAGTATCTACAACTCTCTTTTTATCGAACCAACCAGATATATTTATGTTCAAACAATTAACAGTGAAAATGGCGTAACCTTCGATCTCAAAGTCATTTAATGGAAAACACTATTTTAGAGTCGTACTAAAGTGAAAACTGTTCAAGTCTCAAGCCTTGGTTTTGCTGGGGATTTTGATGATTTTTTTTTTTTTTAATAATAATGAAAGTTGGTATGCATACGCACTAGAACTTAGTGCAGGAGGGGACCTATTAGTTACTGAAATGTTTGCTTCCAAGTGATGTTGAATCATGACTCTTTTAAAGCCACATATAATTTCACTGGAGCTGCAGCTTTAGGTCTGACACAAACGAGTACGTTCTGTATACGAGCTGCAGCTTTGGGTGCCCTCCCCGTCCCCGAAACTTTCCACTTTTTTCTGAAAATTTTTTGGTGTCAAAGTTTATATTAAAACCACTTGTAAAATATTTTGTATCTAAGTAAGATGTAAAGATTCAGTTTCTATCGTGAAGTTGTACTTGTAGGTCTTGATCTTGATTTCTCCATGTTATTAAATACATCTTTGTCCTTCACTGTTCTCTTTTTTCATTACTTATTGTCTCTACTTGCGTGTTGGTACAATCTTGCTAGCTGTAGCTTTTATGGAGGCTGTAAAAGGTCTGAGAATTCAGTAGAAGGGGCGCAGTCATCTCGTTAGGCATTGCTAGGTGCAAGTTTATTATATTTATTCTTTTGTAGCATTTCATATGGTTAGATGTTGTCGTCCACAGATCAGCATATCCATCAGTATATATTGGTCAAACAGTACTCCTAAGGATTCTAAAGCCGGTACTGCCTTGATTTAGTTTGTTTGCTAGGTTTGTGATATCATGCACGTCAGGTATTGAGTATAAATTAACGTTAATCATGCACCTAATATTGATTTTTTTCACTTAATTATATTATATGCATCGAAAATTCAGAATAGATCTGATAAATAGCGTGTTTACTGTGGATAATTTTAGTTCGCGACCGTAGGTTTTACTTTAATCTTATTCTCTGTAACTCATATTTCTGTGGACAATTTAATACTTTATACAATAGAAACATCAAATACCACGGCATAGGATACCTGATGCGAGTGGTTTTGACGCCAGCTGTTGCATACTCATGGCTCTGTATAGTATCTTATCCTTGGAACCAAGTTCTGCTGCTGTTTGGGTGAAGGTAAACTATATGTATATCCATCATCCTTGCCGATGTTTTGTCTGCTTTTGCCTTGCAGTGCAGCAAGGGGGCTTATAAATCACATGTTGTATGAGTCGGAGAAGATGTCTGGTCGTAAATTCAGCAGCAGCACTTAGGTTGAGCAATAAAGAGTATTTATTCTCTCACGTGTGACATTTTCTTCACGAATGTAATAATCAGTGTTTGATACTTATTCATTGCGTTGTTTGGCTTTGTGCTGTGATAATTTGGAAGTAACCCCGAAACTTGTTTGGAGTTATTTCACGTGGAGCAGCTGAGGTTGTTCCCCTTCCAGAAAAAAGAAAAAAAGCTTAGGTGGTTCGATCGCAAATTTATATTCAGAAATGCAGAAAGGATTTTATTGTTTGCAAGGCTCACATGTGAATGCATACATCCATCATTGTCGTAACATTATTACAGCTACATCCTAGTAGGCTCACAACATGCATATGTTGTTTGGCTAGAGGTAAATAGCTTATTTACCGCCGTCCACTTTGTTGGGGAATGTCTTTAAAAGATTTATTTAGGCCAATTAATGTTAAGATTTTGTCTTTGTTCACCCAATTTTTTCTAAAGGCCTTTTTACTAACTTTTAATTTGGGATAATAGAGACGAAGGAAAAATTAAATAAATAAAATTTTAACATGATCGAATAGAAATATCTTTGATCCTAATATTTATTATATTTAATCCGATTCAGGGTTATTAAATTAAAAGATATAAGTATTATTTTTTTTAAATTTTATTTATTTTAATTTAAAGAATATTAAAATAATATTTATTTTAATTTATTCATGTTATATTAATATTATTTAAATAATATTTAATTTTTTTTTTATTTTTTTTTACTTATGTTAATTTTTAATATTTATTTTTATTTAGATTTATCTCAATTTAAATAAATACGTAGGTTTGATAATAATTTCTTTATTAGAGGTGATGACAATATGTTAGTGATGTATTTGGTGTAAAGTGTATTGGGTACTAAATGTTTGTTTCATGAATAATATGAGAATTAAGTATTGTTAAAGAATTAATGCTCATATATATGAGTGAATGTTTTTTTTATAAAAGAGTAAACATTTACTTATTTCCCCAAAAAAACGTTTATTTCTTAATCAAACAAACCTCTAAATGTTTGTTTATCCAAAAATATATAACTCAAAATGAGATAACTTAAATAAATGAGCCTTTGTTTGTTTTTTTTTTATATTTATAAAAATAATTATTAATTCTTAAACAATAGCCAGTTTTTGAATAGCTCAATGGTGTCTTTATCCTCCCTCTAGATGAATATAATCTCTTTCCCTTGCCACACTTTTTGGTTAGTGATGAAGTGATGCACTAATATAAGGTTTAGTTTAAGATGGAGAATTTTGCAAATAATAAAATTTTAAAATGTTAGAATTTTAAAAATAATTTACTTTTAAATTTTTAAAGTTATAAATTTATTATTTAGTTGGAGAATTTTTATTGTTTATTTTTGAATTTGGATATGTTTACACGTGAGCTTGTATAAGCATAATGTATATTCATTTCTAGCTTTGATCTGATAAAATTTTAGCAAAGAATTTGAAAGTTTTGAAAAATATCTAAATATTATTTCTAGATATCCAAATAAAATATTTAGGTTAGAAAAATTTATAATTATTTTTAAAAATAAAAGTTTTGTTTGTGTATAACTTAAAATGAAAATGTTTATTGTAAGTAAAAATTAAACTTTGTAATTATTATTTTGACTAAATATTTAAATATTATCTAAAAATTAGAATTACTATTTTCATATAATGTAATTCAAGACTCAAATATCAGCTTAAATTGAATTAATTTATTATTTTTTGACCAAATAATTCTTTATTTTATAATTTTTATTTGTGGCATAATTAAAAGTTTCAAATATTTAACTGTTTATTTATTGTTTAATCCAAAATTTTGGATATCCAAATTATTTTATCAAATATCTGAAACATTAAATATTCTAAAATATTATATATCTGATTTATAAATACCCCTAAATAGCCATGTATAGATTGTAAGGTCTAATGGTCCATAGCTTTGGCCTTCATCAAGTCGTCCCTATTCCTATATATGTTTCCATTCATAGTGGTTCTTTTGCGCTAGTATTCTCCCTAAATATATTCTTTTTAATAATATACTTTGATATCAAATAGAAGTATATAACTAACCTAAAAGTTCCACTTTCATCATCTAAAAACCTTAAGATAAAGGACTTATTAAACCTTTAGACATTACAATAAAAAATAATAAAGTTATTTAAAAATGCTAAAGAAAAGAGATTGTGAATGTAAAATAAAATATGAATAAAACTATCACACCCAATATAAAGTAGGTATAATTATTATCTAATTTATGTTGGGTGCAAGGCTAAAATTGCTCTCATACCTCAAGTAATTAGGCGTGGTTAGTACCTAACCTTTAATGCCATTATTTTTAACACTTTTTTTTATTAAAAAAGAGAGAGTTAACTATAAGAGCTAAAATATTAAAAACAACGGGTATTACAAACAAAGGGTATTATAGTCATACTTAGAATAAATATTATTTTCTTTACCATTCTTACACTAAGTAATAATGCTCAAATATTACTCCACTTGAATTCATGACAACAATTATAAGTAAATAAGATATTATATTACACAATTTTTTTGTTTACAGAACAAAATATCATACAAAGGTTGCAATAGTCAAAGAACAAAATACAAAAAATGAAATAAGAATCTAAGGGATATTTGGATCAAAATATGCCCTAATGAATATTTGATAGTTCTAAATCTCAAACCCTAACACAAGCCATCAAGTAAAACCGTCAAAATGTGTCCACAAAGTCAAAACTATCCATTGAATAGGTAGGAGGCAATAAAACTGAACCTATTAATACAACGGTATTGAGTGGCCTACCACACAACACTAAGCATGTAGATGTCTCATGGAACACATAATAGGTAACACATGGAAACCACAACATAAATGCCTCAAAACGTACATGTGATATCAAGATACAATAAAGCATACCATAAACATATACCACATGCACATCATACCAGTACACTTAACCATATCACAACTCAAAAAACTAAATTATGTTAAGGGTGTTCCACAAAGGAAAGGCACCAAAACATACTTACCATTCCTAAAACAATCTTAGCATAAATCATAATGAAAACGATAATGCCCTAAGACAACTATCAACCAACAATCAAAATCATCTAACCAAGGTCACACATAATATTAATTTTCTTTTTATTTACTCAAATGGAATACAAGAGATAACCCATAGATGTATAAGTTACTCTAGTCATAGTGACTCAAAAATGTAACATAGTACCCTCCTAACCATACAATGCGTAGATGTATAAATTACACTAATCATATTAGCACACTAAAACAACACAATATCCTCTTACTTAAGTCACTCAACCTTGAAGTATCGGCACCCCTTATATAGCTTATAAGTCATCTACAGAGTATACTAAGGCCTTCTGTAGAATGTTGAGCCATTTGATGAACTTACCAAATCAAATTGAGGACTCTTACCTTGTCTCTAAGATATCTAACCCTAAAGAACAAACTATGTCCGATCTTGAGATCTTCCACTTTAAATATTAGTATTTGATTTGGTGATTAGAAATATTACATAATGCACATACGATATCAATTTTCATACTTAACAAATTTTCCTTTATTTTTAATTATTCAAACCAACCTTAAAGTCAACAGTCCAGACAAAGTCAAAGTTAATGCTAACATCAACCTAACAATCTATTAAGGCCATCTCATGTCTAATTAATCACATCTAGGCACATTAGGTTATAAATGACCAAAGTACCCTTAGAAACTTAATTACCAAAATATTATCCATTTTAATGCTAAACTTTATTTTAATTAACATTTTTTCATGAAGAATCTAAACTATAATAAATTGAAACACTTTAGCGTGCACTAAAATTCTAAGACATGACAAATGACTATTATACCCATACACATGAATAAATATATAAAACCCTAACATGAATATCTAACTTATCGTAACTCACATAATTTTATACCTAAAATCATATAAGACATGTTGAAAAATAGAAGTGTGGAATACTTAAAAGACAATTCTACCCCTAGGGAATACAATATTAATCATCCAAAAATAAGTTTAAACATGCTTAATGATGTAATGGAACATATCAGTATTCAAGTAGATCATGCAATGAATCTAATGGAATGCTTAGTAATACACGAGATGATTTGGTCAAGGACAACAACCCTAGGATGAACCCCATACTACATATACATCAAAATCTTACAATAATTAACCATATTCTAACATGCTATCATGTTTCATAATAACATACATAATTAAGGCATGCTCTCTTTTTTGTTTTTAGCATTCCATGATATTATACTTGACAAAATATTGCAACATCTCAAGGCATGTGTATACATATCGAAATTATTAGGAACATAATCTTGCTAAAATACACAATGAAACTCTAATATACTTTCACATAATCTTCATATACTTAGTAGAATCATATGAGTTACCTTAACTCTAAATAAATTATAGCAAAAATACAAGCAAACGACACCGAACCCTAGCCTCCAACTAATCCTCCTTTATCACCTAAACAAACAAAAAATAATCTATTATAATCAAGCATAGCCAAACAACACCAATAATTAATAACAAAGCTAAACAAAAATACCAAACACTACTAAGGTGAATTACGTGCCGCCAAAGGTCATTGACGTGAACTTCTCACGAAAGAAGAGGTTATAAATATCTCGACATGTTTGATAATGTAAGGAGCTCACACAATAAAGGTTGGGTATAGGGATATCAATGGATCCTAGCCTCGACCTAGACCCACTAGACCCGCTTCATGTTTAGCAGGTCTAGGTCCATATTTTTGGACCCAATGGGTTTGAGTCAGGTCTAGATCTATATATATCTGAATGGGTCAAGGTCCAGTAGTCTTAGACTCAAACCCAACCCAACACACACACACACACACACACACAAATATATACTAATATTATGTTTGTTATCTTTGTTGTAATCATGTTTGAGATCATTATTCATTGTTTTTAATTTATTTCCATGTACTTATTTATAAACATTATGTATAATATTTTATTCTAAAAGTATTAAAATACTATTTAAAAAGTTAAACTATAATATTTATAATATTTATAACATTATGTATAATATTTTATTCTAAAAGTATAAACATTATGTATAATATTTATCTTTTTACTTGGATTTAAAAAAAATAATACATATTAAGCTATATAAAATATAAATTTATTTGTATTTACATAAATTATTAAAAAAATTTAAAAATAGTTGTTCCCATTTAGGATCTGTTTATTTGCTAGACCCTATGAGTCTTGATCTGGGTTTAGGTAATATAAATGGGTACGGGTTTGGGTTTGGCCAAACCTAATCTAGACTTGACCCATTGACATCTGTAGTTGGCAACATGAGCAACAAATGAAATAAGGTGTTGACTATGCAAGTGTTATGTGTTGTTGGAGTTGGGTTACATGAGGTATGTGTGCATGTAGGGTATGACTTACGTGAGGATGGGATGCACCAAAGGGTGACAACGTGAGAAATTCATGCTAAGGAGGATGGGAAATGTAAGGAGGGGATGCTAGGTGAATGATGATTGTGTGTGGTGCTAAAAGAAAAAGGTAGTGGCGATGTGTGAATATGGTGGTGTTGGGGTCGTGTTTGGTTGTGAATCAGGCGGTGCAAGGTCAAGAAGAATGCAAAAAATATATGGAAGGAAGAAGGGCTATTATGGCATCCAAACTATCATAGTTATTGGGTAACTAAAGTGACCTATATACATTCCATATGTGTCTGATCTACCAATCTATAAAAGGTACACATAATGAATAGTGCCTAATTTGTGGTCATTAATAGTGTTTTACCAAATGATATGACTTCCTTTCACTAAGAATATACATGCAGGTCCCATGTGCTTTATGTTTTGGTAGAGTCTAAACCATTAGAAATAGAATAGTGGGATTCTTGTTCTCAAAGTGAATATGTAATTAGAATTGCATGATTAATAAAAAAAAAGATTCTAAAATGACATTTCCTTTACATTTTATCTCTATACTATAATACAATGTCAAGCTTTAATAATTGTTATTATAGAAATTTGATAACTGTTTTGAGGTATTATTAAATTACCCATTATTAAATTTTTAATAATGTTTCCAAAACCATTATAAAACCCCGAAAAAGATGCTGCCAAAAGACTTTTAACAATGGTTTTATGTATAAACCATTATCAAATCTAACCTTTAATAACGATTCTTAAACAAAACTGTTATCAAATATGATTTTTGATAATGAATTTGTGATAAAAACCATTATTGATAACATAGGTCCATGTAAAGTGAAATTCAACACGCCATATTATTTTTAGAATCAAGAAAAAGTGTGAGGGAGTTGAACCCTCATCATTCTTGATCGAACTATATATCGTACACTCCATCAACAACACTGATTTTTAGAATTAACAATGCAACTCTAGAATTTCAAATTTGGGAATGAAAAAAATAAACCCGAAAGCCCAAATGAATTGAATTAAAATCAAATCCACACAATATTAAACACAAAAAAATAATCTTTTAGATATGGGAATCAACACATGAATGAGTATACAAATTGAGTTTGAGATTTATGAATCAAACACATGAAAATAACCTTTCAAATTTAAGAATCAACACATAACTTGAATATAAGATCTGGAAATCAACATATGAAATAAAACTTTAGATCTAGGAGTCAACATAAGAAAAAAACATGAATTTAATTTTAGATCTCAAAATCAACACATCAATCAAAACAAACAACCCAAATCCAAGCCATCTAACAACTAATAATAGACATTAGAAATCTTACCTTTCACACTACAAGAAATAGTGCATATGGTAATGACTCTTGTCATTGTTGAAAGCCAAAATGTCACCGCCTTATATTTACAACTACAAAATTCGTGTCAATAAATGTTTGTGGCAAGAGACAAGTATGTCATTGCAATAATTATTGCTAGTGATGACATATTTATAAATTATGTGAATTTTTTTTGAATATATATATATATATATATATATATGTAACACCCCCAAAATTCACTACTGAAAAATTTTGTTTTAACAAAAGATTAGCGGAAGCAAAATAACAAGCTGTGAATTTCGGGGATATTACCGCCACACTTAGTACCAGAACGGTTCACTCATACCATTCCAGTACCAAGTGCTAAGGCTAAAGAACAACATATCAATTTCTAGAAATTCAAATCATATTTAAAATTAGAGTAGCGCAAATAAACATCTTGCAAGATTAAAGTCCACTAATGATGGTTACAAGAATGAACATTACATTCAAACCAAGAGTTTGAATGAAGTAGTAAAACCCTATCAAATTCCGGACAATCCTTATACTCTTTTCCGTTACCCACTTGAGTAGCACCTGAAAAGGACCTACAAGGGACACTACCCATTGAATAGGCAGGGGATCCACGAATGGAACCCTTCAGTACTATGATACTGAGTAACCCTTTAAAACACACTTAAAAGCAAGCCCACAATGTAACACATGATACAAAGCTATATACATATATAATAAGAAATACATGCACCACAATCACATACTTAACAAGTCCATTAATTATTAGTAAGTCATAATGTACAATTAATACTTCAGGGACTTAAGTCATGTCATAGTGCAAAATCAATACGTTCGGGCCTTAAGCCATTAGTCCATCATTATTCAATCATCTCTCGGATTTTATATCCATGTGAGTGCGGGAACCCCACTATTATTCACCAGTGGACCGGTCATGCAGGACAAAATGCTCCTGGTCACTATTATTGGCCGGTAGACCGGTCATGCAGGACAAAATGCTCCTGGCCACTATTATTCGTTAGTGGACCGGTCATGCAGGGCAAAATGCTCTTGGACACTATTATTCACCGGTGGACCGGTCTGGCCCCGACTCACATAGTGTTCCACTATAAGTGATTAGTATTTTTTCATAACTTTATTCACATCCATGACTGGTTTTATTGAGCTCGGGACCCCCACTATTATTGCCGGTGGATCGGAATATATATCAACATCATCCAGGGTGACACGAGCCTGAGCCACTATTATATCCAGTGGATCGGTACTCATAATCATCTTCCAGGGCAACACGCTCCTAGGCTACTATTATATCTGGTAGATCGGTACTTAATATCATAATTCAACTGGTCCCAGCTCATTAATCTTTCACTTTCGTGATTAGTGTTTTTCCTTTCTTTAGTTAGCACAACAATTCCATTTATTTGCCTCGAAAGGGAGATTAAAAACTCGGGACACAAAGGTACACCAGTCGTACTAGTGCATACATGCTACTCAGTACCCTTCAACCATCAACCCAGGGACGCAAAGGTACCCTGGTCGTACTGGTGCATAAAGCTACTCAGTCCCCTACCGATAATGACACCTAATCCATAAGTATGCATACCCCCTAAATAGGTCCGTAGAGCTAGATAGAGTAAGATATAGGGCCTGGTTGGGGTATAAAGGCACACCAGCAAATACCAAAATAATCGTGGGCTAAACCATGTCTTTAGGGTAGCGACCCCTAAAGAGCCACCATTTCCGATCTCGAGGTCTTTCACTTTAAGTATTAGTGTCTTAATTAAAGTGATCACGAAAAGCACAATAGTAAGATACTTATTCACTTTCAATAGTTCTGATATCATTAGTCATTTCTTATTCAGACGGTTATCCAAGATAACGCGGAGAAATCATTAAGGCCATCATAATCTCATCTAATTCCAAATTAGGATTCATTCTCATGATACTTACTAATTATCAAATACTCTTACCTTGTTAATCAGCATTATTTGAGTCATATTATGAAATTCTACAATTGCAACGACATGTTAGGTACAAATTACTCATTTACCCCTTACTTATATGATTGTTAAGTCATCCCTTCCTTTCTTGACAAATTACCCTATTACCCTCCTTATTGCATAATTACCAAATTATCCTTTACTCGGTTTAGGTTACCAACTTATATCCTACGCTTTTTAGATCACCATTCACCATTCATAATTGTTACACTTAATATATTTCCCATTTGGTTGGTTAGATTACTGTCTTGCCCTTCTCCTTTGTTATAATTACTAAATTGGCCTTAAGTTGGATAAATTATCAAATTACCCTTCTTCATTATCATGATTACCAATTTTTCCCTTTAGTTGGTTAATAATTACCAATATACCCTTTAGTCGATTAAATTACCAAATTTTCCTTCTCCATTATCATAATTACCAAATTGCCCCTTGTGTTGGTTAAATTACCAAATTACCCTCATCCATTATCGTAATTACCAAATTACCCTTCTCAATTATTATAATTACCATTTTATCCCTTTTCCATTATTATAGTTATTAATTTACTCCTCTCCATAATTATAATTACCAATTTACCCTTCTCCATTATTATAGATACCAATTTACCCCTCTCCATAATTATAGTTACCAATTTACCCTTCTCTATTATTATAATTACTATATTGCCCTTCTCCATTATTAAAATTACCATAATACCCTTTTGTCGGTTAATTTACCAAATTACCCTTTTCCATTTACCCTTCTCAATTATTATAATTATCATTTTACCCTTCTCCATTATTATAAATTCCAATTTACCCTTCTTCATAATTACAATTCCCAATTTACGCTTCTCCATTATTACAATTACCAATTTACCCTTCTCCATAATTATAATTATCAATTTACCCTTTTACTTAAAATTTACCGTTTTACCCCCTTACTACCAAGCTTACCATATTACCCATTTACTTGCAAATTACTATAATACCCTTTTACATCCCAAAATTACCATTTTACCCCTTTATTCCAAAATTACCATTTTACCCCTTACTTCCAAAATTACCATTCTTACCCCCCTTTACTTCTAAAATTACCACTTTACCCTTTACTCCCAAAATTACCATAATACCCCTTTACTTATAAAATTACCATTTTGCCATTTACTTATAAAATTACCATATTGCCCTTTTACCTTCAAAATTACCACTTTACCCCCTTTATTACACCACTTTTATTAAATTAACATTACCATAAGGAATAATAATATTAATACTCCATTAACAATATCCAAATCCACCAACTATTATATTTTAATATAATGCTTATCAGCAACACACATATTAGGCCACATTCTTGTACAATAAATATTACTAAAATGCCCCTAGGGCTCACAATAATATTATTCATGCCTAAATGGTCACAATACCATAAAATAACATGGATAAGTACTTAACACTTTCATTAATAGCCAAACTCTTTCCTTAAGCAATATTTCCACACATAGTACATAAACTAGCATACTTTCCTTTTTATTAAGCAATACAAGCAAATATATATTATATTAACAAACATTTAACAAGAATAATAATGTATTAAAAACCCTAATGTGTTAGCATACGTTTATCCATGCGTTTAAGTGGGGTTTAACGATTACCTTAATTTCTGTAAAAATCAAACCTTATTAGTATCCCAGTTAAAGATTCAAGCTTTAGATAACAAAATCAACACCTAAAAGTAGTATCAAAACTTATCATATTAGAGACGAGAATCCAAAGCATAAAACTTTATAAAATTTAATTAATGAAGCACATAACTTAAAATGCTATTATACCTTAAAAATTTTGTACTAAAATACTAAGGCATGCAGCAGCTCATGCTACTCATGCAGCATGAGCTGCACGCAAAATAAAAAGAGGAAGGCTCGAAGGGGGATGAAAGAAAGGAATAATGGCTATTTTCGGGTTGGGGTCTTTAGGCTAGGAAAGAAGGTAGATGGGGGAGGATTGGAGGCAAGGGAAGGGTATAGGAGTGAAGAGGGGGTGTAGGTGGTGGCTGGGGATGGGTTGTTAGCGGCTAAGGGTGGCAAAGGAGGCGAAGTGGGCTGCAGGAGTGGACGGGGCTGAGAAGGAAGGAAAAGAGAGGAGGAAAATGAAGGGGTTCAGGGGCTGTTTTCAAAAAAAAAAGGTGTGGGGGTGGTAGAGGAGGTTGCAGGGAGTGGATTGGTGGTTTGGGTGGTGGCAGAGGTGGCCAGAAGGCGACGAACGGTGGGGTTGCAGGGAGGTTGCCGATAAGGGGGAGAAAGAAGGAAAAAAAGAAGAGGGAAGGAAGAAGGAGCTGCAGGGTGGCTTGGATGGTGTTGTGGTGGTGCAAGGCGGGAGTAGAAGAGTGCAGAAAGTGGTGCAGGTGGTTGGTGAGGCGGTTGAACCGGCAGAGGGTGGCGGTGGTGCAAAAAAAAGGGGAAAAGATGGAGGGGAAGAAAATGAAGGGAAGGAGATCGGGGGGTAAATGCTCGAAAAATATGGGGTAGGAAGGCCAGTGATGAGAAGAAAAAGAAGAGGGAGGAGAGGGCAATACGTGGCCTATCGGGTGGCAGGGAGAGGGAAGGAAAGAAGTGGAAAAGGGAGGCCATGCATGATGGGGGTGCATGGCCGGTTGGGTCCAAAATTGTGAAAAAAGGACGGGAGAGAGGGAGGGAGGGAGAGAGAGAGAGAGAGAGAGAGAGAGAGAGAGAGAGAGAGTTGTAGTGGTGGCTGGCATGCCCGAGGTGGCAGACATGGCAACAAAGATAGCTCGGCCACCTTGGGTTGATCAACGAAGAAGAAGAAGAAAGAAAGAAGGGGGATACAGGAACAATAGGTCGGTCGGGGAAAGAAAAAAAACGTTGGGCCGGCCCGGTTGCTGGGGAAGGAAGGAAGAAAAGAAAGAAGGGGGCTGGGTTGGCTCGTGCGTGGGAAGGCAGAACAAGCCAGTGGGCCAGGCGCGGGGGAAGAGGGAGGGAGAGGGGAGGATGGGCTAGCGGCCTGGTTGTAGGGGTAAAGGCTGACTTGGCGCGAGCGGCCCAAAGGAAGGAAAAAGGAAAAGAAAAGAAAGAAGAAAAAGGAGAAAAGGGTGAAATAAAAGGAAATAGGGAAATAGGAAAATGGGGAAAATAAAATAATTTAATTTATAAAATAATAACATGTAATATTTTTTATAATTATTTAATTTAATAATTTAATTAAATATAATTTTATATATTGGTTTAAAAAGGATGATTTTAGTAAAATATTACTTTGGAGAATTATTTAAATAAAAAGAGTATGATAAAATAACAAATTATTTATTTTAATTTATTAAATATTTCTATCCATTTTTATATACTAAAAAATCCATAAAATAATTAAATTAATTAATTTTAAAAGCTAATATATCCCAAATAAAAGCTATTTATTAAATTTTAGGTTTTTAAAATTTTGGGGGATTACAATATATATATATATATATGAGTGGTGAGTGGCGACATGTTATCACTGTATCTTTTTTTTTTGTGATGACAAAATTCAAAATTTCTAACTATTATTTTTTTAAATGATTTTTCTAGCAATAATATGTTGTTATGGTAAATGGTTTTAGCATCAATACCTTTAATGTACTTATATTTATTTTAAAATAGGAATTATTTTAGTCCTAACACGTCATTGCTATAACCATCTATAGCAACATCATATTTTTGAAAAAAAAATATTTTTTACTTAAAAAAAATATTTTTATAAACATTCAAATGTGTGCGAACACACACACACGTACATTTATACTTAAAAATATATATTAAAACCAAACCATAATTAATTGAATTTAATTATTCCAAATGACTTACATATTAAAAAAAATATTTTCGTATTAGAATGTTGTACATATTTAGAAACTATCTAATCTAATCTAGAAAATGTATCATCATCATCATCATCATCATCATCATCATCATCTTCTTCTTCTTCTTCTTCTTCTTCTTCTTCTTTATTCTAAGGTTGAGGGGGATGATCACATTGTTGTGTAGGGATGTACCACATCATCCCATCAATGTATCCATCAATATTATCCATCCTAATGTCATGGCTTCTGAGCAATTCCTATTTTTCATCAATTATGAGGTTATATTGTGTAGTAGTAGATTGGCAGGTGTAAAACTCAATCCATGAAGCATGACTAAAAATAAACGCATTAGAATTAGAAAAGTTCGGCACTATGCATCCCACAAATCTCTTAAAGCTTCAATGCTAACTAAGAATTTCATCCACTATTGCAACCTTATTAATTGGTTGTAGGTTAATGCTTGAGCTTGCCTCTATCACTTGGCTTTGAGATTCTAGCTCGCGATGCCTAACCATTTCGTCATATAAATAAAAATATGTATTAGACACATCAGTCATTTATAAAATACTAGTGTATAGCATTAAATTAAAATACTTCATAATTCTTTCTTGAACCCTCAGAGATCCACTCCTGATTTATGGTGTGAAAATATTTATAAGTATCAATCTCTTATAGCAATTTTTTTGTGGATTAGCCTTTTATTTCTATAAAAAACAAGAAGTTAGAATTAATATAATGATATTATTATAATAAGTGATTACCATTAAAGTATGATGTTTTACACCTTCTCATGTTGGTACATGGAATTAGATTGTGAACTATGGAGACTTGGATCAACTAAATTATATCTTTTAATATTGCTATTCTTTTTTTTGGTAAATAATTAAATTTCATTACCAAAAGCAATATGCACAATCAAAAGTTAAAGCATCCTCACAGCCGAGGTGCTAAAACCAAAAAAGACTACAAACACTCAAGAATTTCTTATACACCCCATCTATCAATAACCTCCAAATACTTCCTGACCTTAACATCACTAATATCAGAAAAACAAAGAAAGATATTAGCTGTAATACTCTTGATCATCCTTGCAGGTACTTCTTGTTGTTGCTTGAATATCACTTTATTTCGATTGCACCAAATTCTATATATAATAGCTACAAAAGCAGCTCTCCATACCCTACCCTTGCCTTTTTTCCCAGTTGTCACTTGAATCATCCATTGTAAGCAAGTCTACCAGGTTGAGAAGATAAAAGGAAGCTTTAGCCAAGCCAGAACACCCTTCCAAATTATTCTTGCAGCGCAACACCGAGTCAGTAAATGATTAATGTCTTCTTCATCTTGCACACAACAATCACAGATTGCACTATTGATTACTCCCCAATTTTTAAGTCTATCCTTCAGTAAAAAACCTCCTTGGCAAGCCATCCAACCAGGAATCTTTTGTCGTTCTCTCCCAGGGTGATTCCAAATCAAGTTGAATCCTGGTATAGGGGAAGAAGCGTACATGATATGGTAATAAAGGGCACTGACTTTAAAACAATTAATGCCACTGGTAGAATTAATAACAGTTGCACCGAAATTTCTAGTATCCATAATCTTCTTAATCATTTAAGAAGAATCTGAGGTCACACTGATGTCCCATAAGGAAATCCCTAGAATATATCTCTCATGAATCCACTTTACCCATAAACTTTCCTTGCATTCAATAAGCTTCCACAAATACTTTGTTATACAGGCCACATTCCAAGCCCTGAGCTGCAGTATCCCCAGTCCACGTTCTATCTTTGGTAGGCAGATTCTAGACCAGGAGATAGGTGCTTTCTTCTTGGTAGGATCTAAATTATTCCAGAAAAAATTCCTACACAAGACATCGAGGTGATGAACCACAGTCTTGGGAAAAAGAAATACCTGCGCCCAAAAATTGGTAATGCCAAAAACCACTGAATTCAGGACTTGTAGCTTCCCAGCAAAACTCAGGTATTTAGTGGTCCAGTTCTTCATCTTTGCTATAATTTTATCAATCAGGGGTTGATATTGAGAGAGAGATAATGATGTACAATTTAGAGGAACACCCAAATATCTAAATGAAAAACTGCCTTCATTAAAACCTAGTTGGGAGAGTATTTAGGACTTAAGTCTATTTGTCACACCATAAAAAAAAACATTACTCTTCTGTGGATTAGCAGCTAACCCAGACGTAAGCTCAAAGATTTTAAGCTGTTGATGTAAAAGCTTAGCTGAGGTGAGATGGCCCTTACAAAACATCAGTAGATCATCATCAAAACAAAGAAAACTCATCTTTGTACTCTTGTAGTCTAGATGTCCTCTGAACTTTGTATTGTGCCATAAGGTCTTGAGTAACCGAATAAGATATTCCATAGCCAAGACAAAAATATATGGTGATAAGGGATCCCCTTGGTGAATACCTCTTTTCCTAGGAAATGGTGGACAAAGGGTACCTTGAAAGGAAATTGAAAAGGTGACAGTGGTAATGCACTGCATCATTAGATTAACAAAATGCACAGGGAAACCAAGTCCAAGGAGAGCATGCTTGATAAAATTCAATTCTAGGGAGTCATAAGCTTTTCTTAAGTCTACTTTCATCATCATTCTAGGACTTATCCCCTTTCTCTTTTACTTTCTTAGAATTTCTTGTGCTAAGAGGATATTATCTCCAATACTCCTTCTAGGAACAAAAGTTGCTTGAGAACAATCAACAACTTCAGCAAGAACACTTGTTAATCTATTAGTAAGAAATTTAGAGAAAATTTTATAGATCACATTGCAACAAGCAATTGGTCTATAATCAGTAATAATTCATGCATTACTCTTCTTGGGGATAAGATGGATGGTAGTGTTGTTAAAAGCTTTGAGCAAAAAACCACCTTCCTAAAAATGTTTAGCAGCTGCAATAATATCATTTTCCACCAATAGCCAAGATTTCCTGAAGAAACAAGCATTATAACCATTAGGCCCTAGAGCTTTAAGGTCACCCATATTATAAACAACTGCTTTAATCTCATCATAAGTAAGTGGAGATAAAAGATGTAATATGCTTGAGTGTGAAAGGGTTGGTCCTTGCTGAAAAATATGTGGATCAGGAACAAGAGTGGTATGATTAGCAGTACCTAACAATTCATGGTAGAATCCATGAATCTCATGTTGAATATCATCCCAGCTATGCAAAGGCTATCCATTCAGTCCACAAAGGTGTGTAAAGGAGTTGATGCTCTGCCTTTCTTTTAGTTTTGCATGGAATAAATCATTTTTTCCGTCTCCAAGCTTAACATAGTGAATTCTAGCTTTTTGTTGCAAGAATTTCTCTTCTATTTGACTATTTTTCCACCAATTCTTTTGAGCTTCTTTGTAATCCCTTGAAATTTTAAAAGCCTATAATTTAATAAATAAATTTTATTTGGGGTAAATTAGCCTTTAAACCTATTTAATTTAATTATTTATGGATTTTTGAGTATATAAAATTGGATATAAATATTTAATAAGTTAAAATAAATATTTTGTTATTTTACCACACTCTTATTATTTAAATAAATTTTCAAACCCTTATTTTTACTAAAATTATCCTTTTTAAACCCTTATATTTTAATTATATTAAATTAAATTATTAAATAAATTTATTACCCGAAAATATTGTATTTCATTATTTTATAAATTAAATTATTTTATTTAACCACATTTTCCCTTTTCTTTTTCCTTTTCCCTTTTCTTCTCCTTTTTCTCTTTTCTTTCTTCTCTTTTTTCTTGGGTCGCCAGCCATCTTGCTTCAGCCCTTCCCCTCCTGCGCCTTGGGCCGCTAGCCCACTTCCTCTCCCCCTCTCCTTCTCCCTTACGCGTGAGCCCGTCCGCCCCTTCTTTCTTTCCTTTCTTCCTCAATTGGGCCAGCCTGTTTCTTTCTTTTCTTCGGTCGCCCATCGCACGCACCCAGCCTCCCCTTTCTTCTTCCTCTTTCCCCGGTGAGAATCCCAGCCATTCTCCACCATCACTGCCACTCCACCTGCAACTACCTCTCCCCTATTTCTTCCCCTATCTCCCTCTCTCTCCCTCTCATCGTTTTCTTGCCATACCGGCCCCACCATCGCTCCCTCTCCCTTTCCCTGCCATTACCATATCCTTTCTCCCTCTCCCTACAACTCCCATTTCCCTACCACCCTACCGCCACCCCTCGAGCTCCTTATCCCCTCCCTTCTCTTCCTCTTCTATTTATGCCTCCTTCCCTACCTCGTTCTGCATTTGTTCCAGAACTCCCCCTACTCCCCGACCCTCTTTTCTTCCTTTGTTCTCCTCCCCTCTCTCAACCTATTTTTGGCTTCGCCGCCTAGCGCCGCTGCTGCCACCGCCTCTACAGCCACTTGCATCACCCCTGCCACCCTCTACCTCACCCCTAATTGATCACAACACCCATTGAGCCACCCCGCAACCTCTCTTCTTTCCCTCCCTTCTCGACAGCCACCCTGCGCCACCTCGATCCATCACCATTCCGCTGTCTCTGCCGCTGCCTGAGCCACCAAACTATTCCCTGCAACCCCTCTACCACCCCAAGCCTCCGTTGGCCAAAACCACCACCTGCAGGCCTCCATTTTCTTCCTCCTCAGCCCATCCCTCTCGACCCATCTCGGTAGCCTCTCTTCGCGGCCTCGCTGTTGCCGCCGCCCTTAGCTGCCGTCAACCCATCCCCGACCACCACCTACACTCCCTCTCCACTTCTACACCATTCCCTTGCCCCAAATCTTCCCCCACATGCCTTTTTTCTTAGCCCCAAAACCCCTTCCCTAAAACACTACTCCCTCTTCCCATTCTTGCCACCTTCAAGCCTTCCTCCTCATTTCCTTGCATGCAGCTCATGCTGCATGAGCAGTATGAGCTGCTGCCTTTCTTGATTAAATTAGGTAATTATTTTAAGGTATAATAATATTTTAATTTAAGTATTTGATTAATTAAGTGTTATAAAGCCTTATACTTTGATTTTTATTATTTCTAATGTAATAAGTTTTGATATTATTTTTAGGTATTGGTTTTGATAATCAAAGCTTGAATCTTAAATTGGAATACTGGTAAGGTTCATTTTTGCAGGAATTGAGGTAACTGTTTCCACTTAAACGCATGGATTAACGTATGTTAGCGCATTAGGATTTTTAATATATTATTATTATTGGTATATGTTGTTTAATATGATATATGTGGTTCTTGTGTTGATTGATGAAAAGGAAGCATGATAGATTATATGATTTATATGGAAATATTGTTTAAGGTAAGAGTTTGGTTGTTAATGAAAATGTTAAGTATTATCCATGTTGTACTATGCTATTGTGATCTTAATGCATGATTAATATTTTGTGAGCCTTAGGGGTATTTTAGTAATATATATCTTGTACAAGAATATGGTCTAATATGTGTGGGTACTAAAAGTATATATTAAATATATTAGTTGTGGATGAGGTATTATTATTAATATTTTTAAGTAGTGGTGATAATTTAAAATGAGCGGTGTAACAAGGGGCAAAATGGTAAATTATAATTAAAAAGGGGGTATTATGGTAATTGTATAATAAAAGGGTAAATTGGTAATTTTATAATAAAGGGGTAATATAGTAATTTTGGAAGTGAAGGGATAAAATGGTAATTTTGTAATTTAAGGGGTAAAATCGTAATTTTATGATTAAAGGGTAAAATGGTAATTTTATAATTAAAGGGTAAAAGGGTAATTCTGGAATTAAAGGATAAATTGGTAATTTCATGATTAAAGGATAAAATGGTAACTTTGTAATTAAAGGGGCGCAATGGTAATTTTGTAATTAAAGGGTAAAATGGTAATTTTGTGATTAAAGGGCAAAATGGTAAATTTGTGATTGAAGGGCAAAGTGGTAATTTCATAATAAAAGGGTAATGTGGTAATTTTGTAATTAAATGGGCAAAATGGTAATTTTGTGATTAAAAGGGCAAAATGGTAATTTTATAATAAAAGGGTAAAATAGTAATTTCATAATTAGAGGGAAATTTGGAGATTTTGAAATTAAAAGAGGTCAAATGGTAATTCCGTAATTAAGGCTAAAATGATAATCTAATAAGTGAGAGGGTGTTATGGTAATTTTTGGAAGTTAAGGGGTAAACTAATAAATTTGAAAGTAAAGGGGTAAAATGGTAATTTTGTAAATAAAAGGGATAAAAATAGAAATCGGAAAGGAGTAACTTGGTAATTATAATAATTAAGAAGGGTAAAATGATAATTTAATAAAAGAGAAGTGTAAAATGATAAATAATGGAGAAGGGTAAAATGGTAAATGTGAAGGGTAATTTGGTAATTTAACCAACTAAAGGGGTAATTTGGTAATTAGGATAATGAATAGGGGTAATTTGGTAATTTGACCAACTAAAGAGCAATTTATTAATTATAATAAAGGAAATGGGTAAATTGGTAGTCTAACCAACCAAATGGGAAATATATTAAGTGTAACGATTACGAAGGGTGATTAGTGGCCTAACAAGTGTGGGAAATAGCTCGGTAACCTAAACCGAGTAAAGGAGTAGCTAAGGCCAAATGTGTGCTATGTGTCCTACATGCCTTGGATGTCCTATATAATTATATGTCGTGTTTTATATGCTATATTATCTTAACTATTTCATGTGTGGCATGGCTTGGAACCGAGATGTGTTCATGTGTCCTCTTTTGGTATGTGATAATATGGATATGCTGCAAGTTATGATGTGATGTGATGTGGCCCTTTAGGACATGCATGCTACTATAATTAATGTGGTAATGTGGGTGGAGGCATGAAAAACAGAAATGGGAGAGAAAGATAACCAAGGGGAAGTGAGTTGGCTAATGAAGGAGTAGGAGAATCGAGGGTTTACATGGGACGGTTAGAGTCCGCATGGGGGCAAACTTTACTTATAGAAAGTTGCCTTGGGGCGTAAGGAATTAATATAAGTGTCGTTTGGGTGTCTGGGGGCTTCGGTCGAAAAATAGTACGTGGGATAGTATAAGGGTGCGTAGGAGACTAATCCAGGGTTGGGAGGAAACCCTAATGTGAGAAGGTGGAAAAAGAAAAAGAAAATAATAAAAATAAACAAGAATGAGTGGGGTAGAAAGTGAGGGTTGGATATAAGGGTCGTGACTTGTATGGTGTTGAAATATTTTGGGATGTGTAAGGCAGAGAAGGATGGGCCACATAGGCCCAGGTTAGGGTTTTTGGAGAAAATGGAGTTAGGAGGTGCAGAAGTCTCAAGATATGGGACGGGCCCTCCTCGGAGGATAAGTGTGGATATAGTTAGCCATGCATGTCAAGGGTGAAATACTTTCAAATAAGATATGTTCAAGACATTAATCACTTAAAGAGGAAGATGTTGAGCCGGACCCAGACCGGTCCACCGGCGAATAATAGTGGCTAAGGCCGGGTGCCCTACATGACCGGTCCACCGGCAAATAATAGTGGCCAGGAGCATTTTTCCCTACTTGACTGTTCCATCGGCTATAATAGTGGGGGATTCCATAATCAACAAACCAAACGTAAAAATGATAAGACACGGGGAAGATACTAATTACTTACAGTGGAACACCTTGTGAGTCGAGGCCAGACTGGTCCATTGGTGAATAATAGTGGCCAGGAGCATTTTTTCCTGCACGACCGTTCTACCGGCTATAATAGTGGGGTTCCCGCACTCACATGAACATTTATAATCTGAGATAATTGAATAATGATGGACTAATGGCCTTAAGGCCCTAAAAGTATCGATTACTCATTATGGTCTATTAACCTGTGGTTGACTTGTTAAGTATGCGAATGGACGAAAGTGAGTGTTACGTATACACCGTTAATATTTGATTGACTCGTTGAATATGCGAATGTATGGATCTGAATGTTATGTTTATACCTGTCGTTATGTATGGATACAGTAGTATATTATGTGTTACATTGCGTGCCTACTTTTAAGTGCATTTTTAAAGGGTTACTCAGTACCGTAGTATTAATTATTAGTCGAGTAACACTTGGTACTGGAACGGTATGAGTGAACCAGTATGGTAATAAGTGTGGCGGAAATATCCGTAGAATTCACGGTTTGTTATTTTGCTTCCGCTAATTTTCTTTTAATTAAACGAAATTTTTCAGTAATGAATTTTGGGGGTGTTAGATTCTTTCTCTTCCTGAATAAGGATGGGGTCGAATTGATTAGTGGCTAAACACAATTGGACCGTATCCCATTCCCTTTTAGCTTTCTCCACTTCTCTTTTAAAATGACAAAGTGAACAGAGTTGAAATCCTTAAGTTTAGCTTTAAGGCATTTCAGCTTCTATTGAATATGAAATTGAATGGATCCCCGGATTTGTAAATTCCAAGCTTGCTAAGCCACAAGGAGGAACAAATCATGTTCTATTTAAAAATTATAGAACTTAAAAGGTTTAACCCCCCTCCTTTGATTATCTTGCAAAATCAACTCTAAATAGCAATGGTCTAACAAACAATGAGGAGTAGCTGCTAGCCTTTGAGAGCCATACTGATCAAACCAGTACTTGTTCCCTATTCCCCTATCAAGCATACAAAGGACCCTAGTAGGCAAGTCTTGGTTATTACACCAAGTGAACTTAGGACCAATAGTAGGTATAGAACCTAGTCCACTATCTTGCAAACACCGTTGAAAGTCCTCCATATCTCCCGGATGCACAATCCCTTCTTGTTTTTCCTCAACAGTTAACACAGTATTAAAATCACCAATAACGATCCATGGTTGTGAAATATTACAACTCAGCCTTACAATATCATTCCACAGGAGTCTTCTAGCACAACCACTATTATATGCATAGATACAAGAAGAAACTACTTTTGTCTCGGCAAGCAATAAATCGAACAATGTACCAGTTGATCAGTCATCTCCAAAACCTGAAGTGTAATCCTACCAACATTCCATAATAACATAAGTCTCCCATTATAGTGACAACTATGATTGGTAACCATTTGATACTGAGAGGCTATAGTATGATGGGCATGAGTGAGTTTTTGAGCTTTTATTCTTGTTTCCAGCAAACAAACCAAATAAAACTTTTTAAACTACAAAAATTTATTCAAACTCTTCTACTTCAGAGGAGCATTCACCCCTCTGATATTCTATATAATAAAAGAGGTCATGTTTTATGGTTTGAAGACTCCCTAGGTAAAGATGTTCCCCTCTCTTTACCTTTGTTACCTTTGTCAATCTCATATGCAGGAACACTAAACAGTTCTAGTGTATCAAGAATATTGTTCTCCACAAGAATGTTTTTCCCTTTCATCATACAAGATTGTGCAGTTTTTGAAGTTTGTAAAGTCGTGTTCTCTTTCATAGTCTCATTCATAGCAGCTTGGGGTGTATGCGTCACATGTTATACTGATTATTCCGGCAGATTAGGAACTTTATCCTTCCAAACTTGCTTAACTGATGGAGGATTCTGGTTTTTACACCAAGTTAGGTAATGTCCAAGACAATCACACTTGGTACAAAAGTATGGGCGCTAGTCAAAAGCAACACTTTGTTGTCGAGTACCATAATGGGTTTCAATAAGGATAGATTCAACTGGAGGTAAGCTTATATCAATCTCAATTAAGAGTCTAGGGTAGGAAATTCTACTCCTTGTAGCCATGACCATATCAGTGCAAATAGGGATCCCCAAGCAACTTCCAATTCCGATCAAAGAATCCGCAGACCATTGTGTAATTCCCCAAAATTTTAAAAACTAAAAATTTAATAAATAGCTTTTATTTGAAATAAATTAGCATTTAAAATTATATAGTTTAATTATTTTATGGACTTTTGAGTATATATATTTGGATAGGAATAATTAATAAATTAAAACTAAATATTTTGTTATTTTATCATACTATTTTTATTTAAATAATTTCTAAACTAATATTTTACTAACTTTATCCTTTTTAAACTAATATATTAAATTGTAATGAATTAAATTATTAAATTAAATAATTTATCAATAATATTACATTTTATGATTTTATAAATTATTTTATTTTATTTTCCCTATTTTTCCATTTCCCCCTTTTGCCCTTTTGCCCTTTCCCCTTTTTTCTTTTTCTTCTTTCTTTTCTCTTCCTTTTTCTTCCTCCGGGCCGCCAGGCCAACCCTGCCTTCCCCGGCGCACGATTGGGCCACAGGCCCTTCTCCCTCTCCCCTCCTCTCCTTCTCCTCCTACGTCGTAGGCCTAGCCCAGATTTTCTTCCTCGCCCGCCCGCGCGTCATAGCCAGCCCAACCTTTTTTTCCCCTTCTCCCTTTCCCCTTGGACCGGCCGGCCTATCCTTTCTTTCCTGCGCCGGTCCGCCTGCTCGCACCCCTCCCCTTCCTTTCTTTCTTCTTCCATGCTTGACCACCGTCCTCTGCCATGCTCGAGCACGCCGACCGCACCTGCAACTGCCATGCCCGACCACCACCTGTCTCCCTACTACTCCCTCTCTCTCCCCCGTCATTTTCTTTCCTATTTCGAACCAAACTAACCCCTGTATCCCTAGCCCGCATGCCCTGTTCCTTTCCCTTTTCTCCCCTTCCCTCTCCCTGCCACCCTACTGTAGCCCCGACCAGCCACCTACTTCCCTTAGCTCTTCCTCTTCTTTTTCTTCTCCTCACCAACATTTCTTGCCCAATTTTTCGAGCCTTACTTTCCCTTTCCCAATTCTTTCCCCTCATTTTCTCCTCCTTCCCATTTTCCCCTGTTTTTGCACCACCGCCACCCTCCGCCGCTTACACCGCCACACAGACCCCCTGCGCCACCTTCTGCCACCGCCTGCTACTGCCCTGCACCATCACACCACCCCCTCGAGCCACCCTGTAGTCCCCTTCTTCCTCCCCTCCTCTTTTCCCTTCTTTTCCCTCCCTTCTCGGTAGCCACCTTACACCACCTCCTTCCTCCACTGTCCTGCCGCCTATTCCGCCACCCAAGCCACTCCCTGCAACCTCCTCTACCAGCCCCACACCCCCTTTGGTTGAAAAAAGCCCCCTCACCCCTTCATTTTCCTTCTCCCTTTTCCTTCCTTCTCAGCCACGCCCACCTCGACAACCCCCTTCGCTGCCTCGCCGCCGCCCTTGGCCGCTAACAACCCATCCCCAGCCTCCACCTACACCCCCTCTTCACTCCTACACCCTTCCCTTGCCTCCATTCCTCCCCATCTACCTCCTTTCCTAGCCTAAAGACCCCAACCCAAACCATCTCCCCCTCCCTTCTACCTCACCACCCTCGACCCTCTTCTCCCCTTGCAACCTGCATGTGACTCATGCTGCATGAGCAGCGTGAGTGCCACATTATTTTGGGATTTTCCTTGTTTAATTTTTGAGGTATATTAATAGTTAAGTAAAGTGTATTATTAATTAAGTTTTTATAAATTTTTATCCTTTTTATTTCCTACTTCTAATATAATAATTATTGATATTATTTTTAGGTGTTGAGTTGTTATTTAAAGCTTGAATCTTTAACAGGGACACCAGTAAGATTCAATTTTTACAGAAATTAAGGTAATCGTTAAACTCCACTTAAACGCATGGAAAAACGTATGCTAGCACATTAGGGATTTTAGTATGATTTTATGCATGCTATGTGTTGCCTCGTATGATATATATGGTTGCTTATATTGATTGATAAAAAGAAAAGCATGCTAGATTTTGTACCATGTGTAGAGATGATACTTAAAGAAGGAGTTTGGTTATTGATGGAAATGTTAAATGCTTGTCTATGATGTATTATGTCATTAATGCATGAATAATATTATTGTGAGTCTAAGGGTATTTTAGTAATATGCCTATGTAAGTATGCGATCTAATATATATATAGTTGCTAATGAGTATTATGTTAATAATGACAAGTTGGTGGAGTTAGATGATAAGAATGAAGTACTAATATTAGTATTTTATGTAGTGGTGGTAAATTCATAAAAGTGGTGTAATAAAGGGGTAAAATGGTAATTTTATAAGTGAAAGGGTATTTTGGAAATTTTAGAGTAAAAGGGTAAAACGGTAATTTTTGTAAGTAAAATAGCATTTTGGTAATTCTAGAAGAAAAGGGCAAAACAATAATTTTGTAAGTAAAATGGGATATCTTGGTAATTTTGAAAGAAAAGGGTAAAATGGTAATTTTGTAAGTAAAAGAGAATTTTGGTAATTTCAAAAGAAAAGGGTGAAATAATAATTTTATAAGTAAAAGGATAAAGTTGTAAGTTGTAAGAAAAAGGGGTATTATGGTAATTTTGGAGGCAAAGGGGCAATATGGTAATTTTATGATTAAATGGCAAAATGATAATTTTATAAGTAAAGGGGTATTATGGTAATTTTGGAGGCAAAGAGAATTTTGGTAATTTCAAAAGAAAAGGGTGAAATAATAATTTTATAAGTAAAAGGATAAAGTTGTAAGTTGTAAGAAAAAGGGGTATTATGGTAATTTTGGGAGTAAAGGGTAAAGTGGTAATTTTCGAAGTAAGAGGTAAAATGGTAATTTTGGAAGGGGTAAAATAGTAATTTTGGATGCAAAAGGGTAATATGGTAAATTTGGATGTAAGGGGGTAAAATGGTAGTTTTATAATTAAGAGGATATTATGGTAATTTTGGTAGTAAAGGGGTAAAACGATAATTTACGAGTAAAAGGGTAAATTAATAATTATAAATACGAATAGGGGTAAATTGGTAATTATAATTATGGAGAAGTATAAATTGGTAATTATAATTATGGAGAAGGGTAAATTAATAACTATAAATATGGAGAGGGGTAAATTGGTAATTATAATTATAAAGAAGTGTAAATTGGTAATTATAATTATGAAGAGTGGTAAAATGGTAATTATAATAATTGAGAAATGGTAAATTTGATAATGGATAAGGGCGATTTGGTAATTTATCCAACTAAAGGGGCAATTCGGTAATTATGATAATAGAGAAGGACAATTTGGTACTTTAACCAACTAAAGGGTAAATTGGTAATTATTTGACTACTAAAGGGAAAAATTGGTAATTATGATAATGAAGAAGGGTAATTTGATAATTTATCCAACTTAAGGGCAATTTAGTAAATATAACAAAGAAGAAGGGCAATTCGGTAATCTAACCAACCAAATGGGAAATATGATAAATATAGCAATTATGAGGGGTGAATGGTGATCTAAAAAGCATAGGAGATAACTTGGTAACCTAAATCGAGTAAGGGGTAATTTGGTAATTATACAACCTGAAGGGTAATAGGGTAATTTGTCAAGTAAGGAAATGATGACTTAGTAATTATATAAGTAAGGGGTAAATGAGTAACTTGTACCTAATATGTCATTGTGATTGTGGAATTTCATAATATGACTCAAGTAATGCTAATTAGCAAGGTAAGAGTATTTGATAATTAGTAAGTATCACGAGAACGAATCCTAATTCGAATTAGATGAGATTATGATGGCCTTATGGATTTCCTCTGTGTTATCTTGGATAACCTGTCGGAATAAGAAATGACTAATGATATCATAATGATTGAAAGTGAACAAGTATCTGATTATTGTGCTTTTTGTGATCACCTTAATTAAGACACTAATACTTAAAGTGAAAGACATCGAGATCGAAAATGGTGGCTCTTTAGGGGTCGCTACCCTAAAGACGTGGTTTGGCCCACAATTATTCTGGTATTTGCTAGTGTGCCTTTGTGCCCCAGCCAAGCCCTATATCTTACTCTATCTAGCTCTACAGACCTATTTAGGGGGTATGCATACTTATGGATTAGGTGTCCTTATCGGTAGGGTATTGAGTAGCTTTATGCACCAGTATGACCAGGGTACCTTTGCGTCCCTGGGTTCATGGTTGAAGGGTGCTGAGTAGCTTGTATGCACCAGTACGACCGGTGTATCTTTGTGTCCTGGGTTCTTGATCTCCTGTCCGAGGCGAATAAATAGAATTGATGTGCTGATTAAAGAAAGGAAAAACACTAATTATGAAAGTGAAAGATTGATGAGCCGGGCCTAGTTGACTTATGATATTGAGTACCGATCCACCAGTTATAATAGTGGCCCAGGAGTGTGTTGTCCTGGTAGATGATATTGAATACCGATCCACCGGATATAATAGTGGCCTAGGAGCGTTTTGTTCTGGATGATGATTACATGTATTCCGGTCCACTGGCTAAAATAGTGGGGGTCCCAAGTTCAATAAAATAAGCATTGGATGTGAATAAATTATGGAAAGATATTAATTACTTATAGTGGTACACCTTGTGAGTCGGGGCCAGACCAGTCCATCGGCGAATAATAGTGGCTAGGAGCGTTTTGCCTTGGAGACCGATCCACCGGCAATAATAGTGGTCAGGAGCATTCTGCCCT
Organism: Tamarix chinensis; assembly: GCA_030549775.1. NCBI lineage: Eukaryota > Viridiplantae > Streptophyta > Magnoliopsida > Caryophyllales > Tamaricaceae > Tamarix > Tamarix chinensis. Next base: position 120,139,751 of record CM060172.1, read on the forward strand.
TTATGTATTCCGATCCACCGGCTATAATAGTGGGATTCCCGTACTCACTTGGATATAACCAGAGAGATGAATGAATAATGATGGACTAATGGCTTAAGGCCCAAAAGTATCGATCGTACCTTATAACTTGTTGATATATGGCAGCCTTGTTATATATGTGATTGTTATGTATGCACCTCTCATTATATATGTATATAGCTTGCATTATGTGTCGCATTGTGGGCCTATTTTTAAGTGTAGTATTAAAGGATTACTCAATACCATATTACTGAAGGGTTCCATTCGTGGGGCCCCTAGCTATTCAATGGGTAGTGTCCCTTGTAGGTCTTTTCAGGTGTTACTCAAGTGGGTAACGGAAAAGAGAGTAAGGAATTATCCGGAACCGTTAGTTTTTTTTTTCTCATTCTCTTTTAAATTCCTGGTTTAAATGTTAATGTTGTTAATGTAACCACCACTGGTGGATTTTATTCTTGTAAATGATTTGATACACTACTCTGATTTAAATATGGGTTGTAAATTATATTTTACACTTTTAGCCTTAGCACTTAGTACTGGAATGGTAGGAGTGAACCGGTCTGGTACTAAGTGCGGCAGTAATATCCCTAGAATTCATAATTTTATAATTTGCTTCCGCTAACTCTTTCAAATAAAATGAAAATTTTTAGTAGTGAATTTTGGGGGTGTTACAATTGAGCCAAAGGTAATCCAGGGACGGTGACCTATAACGACATTTGATGCCAATTAGTTTAAGAAAAAACCACATTAGGATTTCATTATCGGATCATGAAAGGACGAACTCCAAAAGACCAAAAAGGTTTTTCCATTATAATAAGGCAATCACTGCACTTCTCAAATTTGAAGAGAAAAAAGCCCTGTTTATGAGGTAGAATATGAGGAAGAGAAGAAATACCCAGCCAATGTTCAACGATAAACTTCTTCATTTGATTCAGGGAGTGTTGGAATCTAGCTACCATGCCAATAAGTGTATTCTCCCATTTTATTTCTTCCTTCTTGATCTTAGATTTTTGAATTTTTTCCTTCATCTCACCGTTGTCAATCAAATGAGGTAAAAACCTAAGATTCATTATAGATTGGTCACGGCGATTTTGGGTAACAATGTCTTTCCAACTCATCGTCATCTCTGGTTGTGGTATGCTCTCCAGAACAACAACCAGATCTTCTTCCTTCTGAATCGTAGGAGTAGTAGGATTCGATGGTGGCATATTAAGGATTTGTCGAAGTGCTCCCATGTTCTTCGCCCCCATTTGTGTTTCTTGTGCATCTTCATCAGGTTGTACATCACTAGATTGAGGAAGCAACTTAATTACTGTAACTGTTTAGCAACAGATTTCCCCAATTGAATTTTTCGGCGCCGTTGATGTTTTTCCATGGCCGAAACCTAAGAAAATGAACGGTAACTAACTTTTGTGTCACCTGGGATCATCTTTGCTCACCTTTCTTCGTCCTTTCCTAGGTAACAATATTGTTACCTAGGAAAGGACTAATATTATTACTTGGGAGTGATCATACCAGCACTAATATTGTTACTCTTTGATCATGAATGTAACAAATGAATTAAAATTAATAATTCATTTTAATATTCACTCAAGAAAATAAAACTCGAATAAGATCTACTTTCTTCTCACTAGAAGACAAGAATTTAATGCATTGTTGCCATGTTTCCTGATCAAAATCATAAGGTTTCCAATTATTATCCTTAATCCACTTGCTCTTGATCTTTTTTTTTTGTGGTAGGTATTCTAAAAAAACCGTAAGAGACCTTTAGTCACCATATCCTATGAATAATTTTGCCTTCACTCCTTTATATCAAAGTATTTCTGAATAATAAAATAGAATAACAACACTTGTTAAAACTTATTAGATATGTATATAAACGTAGAGTATATAATTATTACCTCAAGTTTATGCATTATTTTATTCTTATTAGGGATGTAAATGAGCTAAGTCAGGTTGGTATTCATCTTGTCTCGATGAAAGCTCGATTTAGATCGTTTGTTTAGTTAAATGAGGTAAACCCGAGCCTCACTTTTGGGCTCGTTTATTAAACGAGATAAGTCCAAGCTCGAAATAGTGAGGCTTGGTTCATTTTATAGCTTTAGTTCATGAGATTGACTCGGCCCACCTTGTTAAAATCTCAATTCAAATAATTTATTTAGTTAAATGAACCAAGTCCAAGCCTTATTTTAGGCTCGTTTAGTTAAATGAGCCGAGCCTAATCTTAGGGGTGTTCGGCTTGGCTCGACTCATTTATAACCATAATTCTTATATTGTTCAGGGACCTTTGTCTAATATTTGTAGTGTGGTAGAATATCACTAATTTCATTGCTAGCATATTGATTAAATTAATCAACATATGACCCCACTACATGGAGTATGCCATTGACCATGAAGAATCTGATAGGGAATGGCTGCGTTCCATATGCCAGTTAATATCTATTAAAATTAAGGTATTTCCTTTTTTCCTTGCCTTTCATTTGCCTCATCAGTGGTGAGGACTTGGTAGGGGAATCATTGTCTCCACCACCACCCTGGTGTCTAGCATCTGCATTAGCCATAACGTAATAGACTAAATAGCTAAATTATATATACAACACACATTTAATTGTGAAGTAACATTATATAATGCAAAACAAGTAATTTATATAACAACTATATTAAATAGAGTTATAAAATAACAAATACAAATCTAAATACCATATACATACTAATCATTATTAATAACAAAATTCATCATTATAATTATTTTCATCTTCTTCAAAACTATCCATATTATAATCTAAAAGATCCAAACCCTCATGTTCCATGCCATCATCTACAATGTCATTGCCTTTGTCCTCCAAATCATTGATAGTCTCTATTTGATTGACATCTTGGACCCCGATATTCAAGTTAAGAGAAGCTAAATCAACCCCATCTACCGCATCCACATCATCAACCTAATCATCATCATTTCAATCCCAAATGAGGTGATGGTTGACTTCCCCTACCACCCTCTAGTTAAGGCCATTAAGCAGATCGTCAACATACCCAACTTATTTTTCCTGAGATCTTAGTATGTAAATATCATTCTTTTTACCATAATAACCTCGTATAGATACTTGTGATGTTGTTGTCCTATTTTATTCTCTTCTTTATAGGATTAGTGTCAAACCATTTACACTTGATCAACACAGAGCAATCATCAATGCCAAATAAATCTATAATATCCTACAACTATCCATAAAAATAAGTATCATCAACTCCAGGGACATACACAACACTTTTTTTTCTTTTGTTGTAGCCTCTATGATGAGTTAAGTATTTAACTTCATGAATCACATAGGCATGATAGGTTGATGCTACATTAAATGGATAATGAGATAAAAAAAAATTCATCATTGCACTCATATGATTGACTTTATCGTAATTGGTACATCTATATATATTGTGTGTAAAATGATTATCAATTATTAGAATTATAGAGATATTACATCTCAATTGCATTTGCTAATGATAATATGAACTTAGTCTCAAACCAAGATGCAATCTCTTTCTTTTGGATATCAGCTAAATTGCCATCACATTGGCTAATCTCAGTCATGTGTTCACCAAAACATGGAAATATATTATCATCCCTTAAATATAGATAGGAAAGGAAAATTATTAATTAATAGGTAGTTATGCTTAGTCAAAATATGTTTGTATCTTAAGAAAATTGTTGAGAATGTACCATTCAAGCTTCCTTAACTTCTCAATAGGTACATTTGTACCTATTATCTTACCAATAACTTGAGTTTGTGATTGAAACATAGATAGTGGACAATTTCTGATAATGACATCTTCATTTCTCTCCTTTCTATTGAACCTTGTCTCAGCGCCTTGTAAGTACATTGAATATAAAGTCAATGCCTCATGAGCCACATCACTTATGGCAATAAAACCTTCAATCCAAGTGCGATTTATGATATACTCATTCAAATCATTTAAAATCCTCTCTATCAAATACACTCATCTCCCATACACCAATCCACCAAGTCTTGCTTCCTTTGGTAAATGCATAATTAAGTGAACCATGACACTAAAAAAATGCCACAGGAAATATTTTTTTTTTCAAGTTTACAAAGAAGTATAATAACTTGATCTTGCAATTTCTTTAAGTCCTATAATTATAATGTCCTTGAGAAAATTTGACTAAAGAAGGTACACATTTCAACGATGGTGTTGATAATATGTTTGTTCATGAATGCATGAGCACCAACCACTAATGAGCATTGTAATTCACATGATGATCATTCAAATTCAAGCTTGTAATCTTGCCATCATATTTGCTCATATTTTCCTTAGGTTTCTTGCAAACCCATCAGTAAACTTCACTTCCTTGAAGAACCTCAAAAACTTTCTCCTATCATTGGACGAAAGAATATATGCCACATTAGGTTTCATCAGATTATTACCCTCATAATACAAATGCAACTTGGGTTGGATACTCATATCTTCTAACTCACATTGTGCATTATCAGTGTCTTTTGACTTTTCATCATCACAAACTATCATTGTAAAGAAACTTGAACAAATTTTTTTCTCTACATACATCACATCCATATTATGTTTCAACAATGTTGATGATTGATACGACCTTTCATAACAAATGCTCTTTTTCTTCTAATTAATCTCATCAACATTTCTCTTTCTCTTAAGATGAATAAGATGTTTTCCAAACAAATATTCTGCAACACAACTCAACTAGATCAAAATATCATCAACCAATAATTTTCTTGGATGATCCATTTTCTCCATCTTACCATTAAACATTCGGTTTCTCCTAAATGGATGATAGGTGGGAGAAATTGGTGAGGAACAACATAACTAATCTTATTCCTTAGCCTAATGGAATGAATGTACTTATTACAATTCAAGCATGCTAAATACCTTCGATTGGGACACCTTAACATATATGATTGTGTTGAGAAATCATTAATGGTCCAAATTAATGCATCACACATTTGAGATACCCTATTATTGACCACATCTTGTGTATCAACTGCTGTTAACCATAACTCATTTAATTAATCTACTAGTGTTAAGATGAATACATCAATATCCATCCCAAGAGAACTCAAACTAGGAATTAACAAAGATAGCATCAAGAATGGGTCTTTCATATAACACCACAGAGGGTAATTGGCCATATGCTATACTTGGAACTCATTCCAGATATATTAAAACCATTAGGTAAAATCCCTAATCATACTTGATGAGGGTTTACTACAAAATCTAGATGGTTTGCATCAAAATGTTTACATGCTTCACCATTAACTACATAACTTAACATACCCGATTCTCTTGAGAAACCCTCCAAATGTCATCTCATGTCATTACTTGTATGTCTAGAGGCATACAAGCTTTTTAATCTTAATGTAAAAGGAAAATATTGCATAACCTTATGTGGAACTTTCTTTGTGGTTGTAGTTTCATTCACCCAACATAAATTATTGCCCACAAGATAAATGTAACACCCCCAAATTTACTACTGAAAAATTTCGTTTAAATCAAAAGGTTAAACGGAAGCGAAAGAATTAAAACTGTAAACTTGGGGGTATTACCGCCACACTTAGTACCAGACCAGTTCACTCCTACCGTTCCGATACTAAGTGCTAAGGCTAAACTAAATAATCGTTAAGTAAGAATCATCAAAACATAGGTTCATAGTTAACATAGATCAATCCTGAAAGCACGAGTCAACAACAGTTAAAATATCGTTTAGGAACACAACTTAGGAGTACGGTTTCGAAACAGGAAGCGTAGTACAAAATATAGCTAAATAAGACAGATCCCACGGGATCAATATCCGGACCGCCTACTCACTCAAGTCAAGCCTTCCACCCCAACTTAGTAACCGATCAAACCTGCACAAGAGGTCTGCTCCCCACCATCGGTGGATCATCACAGGACCCATTCAACCAGTGTAGTATCAGTACGGGTCCAATACTGAGTAAGTCTCGCTACCCTACCTTATAGGAGAGATATCATCAAGTGCATATTGAATCATGTTGCATTACGTTGATACAATAGTATGCCTACTCAAACCCACATCACAAGTCCTACCATACACATATAATAACATGCGAAATATATGTAATATCTTAAACCGATAAAAGATTCAGATAAACCAACCAAGCATTTATGGATAATGTTAAACCAACCAACCAGACATTTTTGGACAACGCCAAACCAAACCAAGCCGAATTGGGCATTTATCAAATGGGCATTTATGGGAAATGCCGAACCAAACCAATTAGGCATTTAGCCTCGCAGACATTACTTAGGGACATGTCCAGCCCCGAGCATTACTTAGGGACATGCTCAGCCCCAGACATTACTTAGGGACATGTCCAGCCCCGAGCATTACTTAGGGACATGCTCAGCCCCGATCGAGTAGACTCGTTCTTTAGATCTCTAGTAAATATAGTCGATTCACATCATAGTCTTTATCAATTTATGTGAGTGCGGGAACCCCACTATTATAGCCGGTGGAACGGTCGCGAGGGCCATGCCCTGCCACTATTATAGCCGGTGGAACGGTCGCGAGGATAATATACCCTGCCACTATTATTTGCCGGTGGACCGGTCTGGCCCCGACTCACAAGGTATTCCACTGTAAATATTAGTATCTTTCCATGTCTTATCACTTTTACGTTTGGTTTGTTGAGCACGAAATCCCCCACTATTATAGCCGGTGGAACGGTCGCGAGGGCACATGCCCTGCCACTATTGTAGCCGGTGGAACGGTCACGAGGGTAAGATACCCTGCCACTATTATAGCCGGTGGACCGGTCTTGGTTCGGCTCAACATCTTTCTCTGTAAGTCGTTAGTGTTTTAATGTATCTTATTCGAGGGCATTTCACCTTTGTCATGCAGGGTCAGAGATCTCAACACATCACATCAAAACTGAAGGTATATGCGTACTATTGCATACTAATGAGGGCACATGCACACAACCCGATTCCAAGCCACGCCACACATGAAACAGTTAGAATAATGGCTTTTAAGACCGCAACGCATAAATCATATAGAACATCCATGGCACATAGGACACATGCCACACATTTAGCCTTAGCTATATCCCTACTCGGTTTAGGTTACCGAGCTATCTCCTACGCTTACATTAGGCCACTAAACACCCGTTGTAATTATCATACTTAGCACATTTCTCACATTGGAAACCCAAATCATGACCCTCAGACTCAACTCTCCCTCATACCTCACTCCTCCTCATTTATTCTTATTATTTTCTTTTTCTTTTTCCACCTTCTCAAATTAGGGTTTCTTCCCCAAACCCTAGGTACCCTTATATGACCCTACGTACTATTTTTCACCTCGAGCCTCCAGACTCCCAAACAGACCTTCCATTACTTTCCCCACATCCCAAAGTAACTTTTCATACATAAGGTTCGCCCCCATGCGGACCTTAACCTCCCCATGCAAACCCTATCATTTCCACCATGCCAACTCTATCATTCCCATGCAAACCCTAGTTTCCCCCATGCAACATTATTTTCTTCCACTCTTCTATTTATTTAATTCCCCCTTTTTCTTATCCTTTCACAGATTATAGATTACCTAGGTCGCCTATACCTACGTTAACCAGCGTACTTCCCTTTGGTTATCTTAGTTGCTTATTTTTCTCTTTCAAACCCTCACTCCACAACTCCGCATCAAAACACCTAGCATGCATGTCCTAGGGTCACATCACATCACATCATATTTGCATCATTTCCATATTAGCACATACAGACAAGTGCATGAGAACGTACCTCGGTTCCATGCTGTGCTACACAGTAAAACAGATAACATACACATAATACAGCATATAAACCGTACGAGGCATCTAAGGCAAGTAAAACATGTAACACACACAGGAGGCCTTAATTACGTCCTTACTAATTACCCATAAGTAGAGGTAAGTAGAGACTTACTTGGATCCGAAGCTAGCAAAGTAAGATAAGAGGGAGAGATCACTAGCTCGTGGATCCACGAGAAAGCTTTCCTAGATCCGATAGAAATCGAAAACTAAATTAGACACTATTCTATCAATCAATAATTCACATATTGTAATTAAATAAACACAACAACACAATGATCTTTCTTAGAAGACGTGTCCAAAACTTAGAACTTAAAAGCATAGCCTTATTAAGATTTAAGGTTAAAACTAAATCAAAACGGATTAATACAATATCACTTGGGACATTTCCACTACTTTTATAAATTTAATTTTAGCGAAACAACTATACAAATAACCAATTTCATAATCCCACTTAAAATCTAGGGTTTTGGGCCCGAAAATACGATTTGGTAAAATTCTATAAGTTTAATCCAATTGAATGTTTAGAAATGCAATTAAACACATTTTATAACATATCAAATAATCAATTGATCAAAACCGATAATAGAAATATCCAATTTAGCACAATTAGGGTTTTTGAGCCCGGAACGCAAATCCGATCAACTTTTACCAAAACATATAAATTGATGGTTCGGAAATGTAATTAAACATATTCTAATGTAGTTTATATAGTCAATTAAATAAAATAACCCGATTACACAATCCAATTTAAACCCGTGGGAGTTTTGACCTAAAAATCCAATTCCGATCAATTACGCACAATTTTCCCAAATCAACACTTCCAATATAAAATTAAATACATTTTAAACAATATTATAAAATCAATTGAGCGAAACGGCTCAATTATACGACCCAATTTCATTACACCCAAAATTTGACCTAGGAATCAAATTCCGATAAAACCTGCATAAATTTCTCAAATTGACGGTTCCAAAATGAAATTGGATACATTTTAAAACATATTGTATAATCAATTTGTCCGAAATCGCAAAAACGGGCGGATTCGAAAAATTCGGGCATAACCCGGCCAAAAATCCAATTTTTCCGAAATCTCAACATAACAATACAATTAACCTATCCAAATCATTCTTACAGCACATATATACACAATCAAACAATCAATTTAGCTTTTTATAAGCTAATTCATACCCAATTAATCAAAACAAGGGTTAGGGTTTTTCGGAAATTATACCACACAAAAACCGACAAATCGGGGCAAGGGAAGGTCGGGGAAGCTTCGTCGGAGGTTGAGGACTGCTCGCTGGTTGTCAGCGACGCTCTCCGGTGACCGGGCGATGGCGGCACAGCATGCGCGGCTGCTACCGCTGTACGCGGCTGCTGGGCGTGGCTGCTTCGGCCGTTGCTGCAGCGGCTGTTGCTGCGACTGCTGCTGGTGGCTGCTGGTTGGAGGCCGACGACCGACGAAGGAGGAGCAGGGAGGAGGATCTGGGGAGAAGGAGAGAGGGGAGGGAGGTCGGCTAAGGGTTAGGGTTGCGAAACAGGGACACACGGGAAAGGGAGAAAGAAGAGAAGGAGAGAAAAAGGAAAAGGAAGAGGGGCGGGGGTCCGACGGGGGTTTTTTTTTTTACAAATACACATAAAATAAAATAATAAAAATATAAAAGTATTATTGGAAGATTTTATATAAAATTTATTTAACGAAAATTTATTTCGAACGGATCCGAAGGCTTAAAATTAATAAAAAGCTATATAAAGAATTTCGGAAACATTTTCGGAAGAATTTACCAACGAACGTAAAAACTTATATTATTTACGGAAATAAATTATAAGACCCCCAAAAATTATTTAAAACATATACTAAAATATTTAAGTCAAATTCGGATAAACCAAAACTAATTTAAATAATTTTCGAAATCGGTTTTTCGTAAACCAAAAAGCATAAAACGAAAGAGAATTAATTCCAGAAAGAATTTCATAAATAAACTCCGAAAATCTTTTTTCTTTTTTTTTTTAAATTTAAAACTTCCCAAATATTAAAGATTTCCGAAAACGAATAAATTTAAAGTCGGAAATATTTTCTATGGATAAAATCATTAAAATAAATTTAACTATTTAAACAGAAATTCTATAATTTAAATAATATATTTAGTTAACGAAATATAACTCCAAAAAATTAGGTCGTAATCACACGACGAAGTTATAATCGAAAATGAATCTAAAATATTAAAAATCAAAATACGAGAAAGAACGGGAATACATATTTTTAACCGAAAATCGAAATTAAAAGAATATAATAAAATCATAGTCGTGAACGAATTTGTCTAAAATGGTTCACAATGACAACGATTACTTAAATTAAAATATGAATTTAAAATCGTCGATAAATCCATAAAACAAATCAAAATTAAAATAATTATTTTTTTACATCAAATTACGCTAATAAAATCATTAAACTTAATAAATCTGGATTTTAAAAATACGGAGTATTACAATAAATATCTTGATTAGCATTTTTTTCTAGTACAATGCACAATTATGCTTACATACATGAATGGGTTCGTACCCTAAGCTAAGTTTAACCGTATTCTTCTTTATCTCCTAATGTGATTCATTCAGCTTATTTTTATCTAGCAACGATTCTGTTAGTAATTTTAGAATTCCATAAAATGACTTGTTAGTCCACTTGTTTACCACCTTATGATGCATCAACTTCACCAAAAAAAATTCAAAGATGAGAAATTTTTGCATCATGATACAATTCATTCTTCATCTCCTTGAATATTTTGTCATAATACGAATCTGATTTATTCCTAAAGTCACCATCTAAAGAGAAATCAAGATATCCACCATTAATATGCATCTCATCACCAGCAACTCACAAATTGCCTAATACATCTACAATTTCATCTATTGTTGACTTGGCAGTATGCACTAGCTCCAACTCAGCTTTTCCATGACACACCCATGTTTCATACCCTTGTATGAAGGCATTATTCAATATATGAATCGTCATCTAATCTATATAAAAATTATCATTAATTAACTATTTAATAATATATTATGTATTCCAAAGCTCATAAAAGGTAATTTACGCAACTATAACCTTATTTAGTTGTGTCAAACCCTAAAAGTGAGATTAATATATGTTTTCTTAATATAAGGTTAAAAATGATATAAATCATAAAAATAATTAATGTTTAAAGCCCTAAATTATATAAAAAAATATGTTATTTTGTAGTTTATCATATTTAGCCCTAGAATTAATATATATGACACACACACAATATTCTTATAACAACCTAGTGTGTGTGTGTGTCATATATATTAATTCTAAGGCTTATAACAACCTAGTGTGTGTGTGTGTGTGTGTGTGAAGGGATATATCTAGTTAGAACCACACGTTATGATGAGAACTGAGAACCACCCTTATTGCTTGAGTTACTTACAATAGTTTCCGCCATCTATCGCGGGTAGTTTCCCCCAATACTATAGATAGTTTCCTAACTTAAAACATACATATCTCATATTTTCAAAAATGACACCATTTTTTTAAGCACTCAAACACTATAGTTTCATGAGAGACTTAGAGTAGTTTCCTCAAAGGTAGTTTTCACCACCTACTATGAGTAGTTTTTTCAACTAAGAGTACTAGTTCAGTTCACATTGAGAGAACTGGTTTTTATTAGATATTCCTTATATATATATATATATATATATATATAATAATGGGGTCAATGCACCCGATGTTATAAATGAGAATCATTGTTGTGCGCTAAATTTTCATTTTCTAGTTCTCGTTTGTCCTTAATTTTTAATGACAAATAAATAATGACCAAATCCATTTGGTGTGTAGGTTTCTCTAGTCCCTTTCTCTCACTTGATGCAACAAAAAATAATAGTACATACATATATTTTTTTACTTTTTCATTCCCATGATTTTGAATGTTTTTTGTTTCCTTCTTTTTTGATGCCTTTTTCCCTATCTTTTTGATGTTTTTCTTTTCTTTCTTTAACGATTTTTTTTCTTATTCTAATATTTTATTTTTATCATTAGATTGGTTTATTTCATATGTAATTGGGATTTATTCTTTAAAATTCTAGGTTTCTAGATAAATATGTAGTCAAATTTCACAGTTAACTTTTTACTTGATTTACATTTACAAGAGTCTCAATTTGGGGTATTTTTTGGGGTTTTAGGTTTATTTAAGCATAAATATGTTACATTAATTTGTTGTGAAGTTTAGTTTTTCTATATTTTTGTTTAAGATTATTTGGATACAAGCTTTATAGTTTTGGAGTTTAGGGTTCATAATTCATGGTTTTATTATTCATTGTTAGGGGTTTATAATTTCATGTTAGCGTAGGGTTTACTCCATTTTTTATATTTAGTAAGGGTTTAGGGTTCTTCCAATTTATTTTAGTTTTTAAGATTTTATTAGGATTAGGGTTTAGGGTTTATTCAATTTTTTTTATTTTATTCAATTTATTTTATTTTAATATTTAATTAGGGTTATGGTTTAGGGTTTATTGAATTTATTTTATATTTTGTTTAGGATTTATGGTTTACTCCATTTATTTTATGCTTTTTAAAATGTGTTAAGGGTTTAGGTTTTATTTCATCTGTTAAATGTTTTTACAATTATTTCATTCATTTTAGGTTTTTTAGATTTATTTAGGGTTCAATGTTTATTCTATTTATATTAGCTTATTTTCTATTTGTTTAGGGCTTAGAGAAATGAATCAAGGATGATAAATTATGAAATAAACCTTAAGATTTAAATAAATCACAAACTATAAATTAAAATTTTTAGAAGTATTTAAATATAGATTGAGGTAAAAATAAATAAATTACTGTAACTAAGGAAAAATTATGTTCGACCATTATGGACGTTGTAGAGGATATATCCCAAGACAAACGAAACAAGGGAAAACACTTCCGCCATTATACCAACACGCTCAAACAATGAAAGTATTATAGCTAATTCTAAGTGATACTTTTCTTTCATTCATGCATTCCTTTTAACGAAGTCTAAAGAATGTTTTGGGGAGGAAAATGAAAAATAGAAGATCATGAGGGATAAACACGATATTGTTGTTTATAACATCTTTGTTTATTATGAAATTGTCACTACAATATATATACATACACTAAGAATTTTAGATATGATCATAACCATTCATTTAAATGATCCAACAACCCTAAATTATTCCTACAAATGTATAATACTTATGTTTTGTACCCGACGCCAACCATATATATATATATATATATATATATATATATATATATATATATATATATATATATATATATATATATATATATACCACACAACTTGTGCTTACAATATATGTACATGCTCATAATTCATACATATAAATTACTTACATAACTTAAAAAATAATATAAATTACAACATATTAACCAATATACATGCTCATAATATAAAGTTGCATACATATAATTAAACTATACATATATATATATATATATATATATATATATATATATATATAAGTGCATCAAATATCATATATATCATAAATAATATTTCAATATAATAAACAAATATTTTAATAATAATTAAATTGTACAATACACCAAAAATCTTGGAGCAAATTCTAGCAAAAATCGAACCTAGAAAAAAATCAATGTTAATCCCAAATCAATTAAACTAAATGAACAACAATTCAAAAACAACAAAGAAAAAATCCAAATATATCACTTGGCAATAGCACGATGACATCACAAACATAACTAAATACACCAATAATTAATTAAATACAATAAATTAACAAAGGAAACACAAACTTGATTTAAAAAAACTAGCCTCTAACATCCAACCAAGAATAGAAAGAGAATGGATAAAGGTCACGCGACAAAGAAGAAGAAATAACAAGCCAGAGAAAAAATTTAGTGGAGGGTTTTAAATGAATTATAGCAATGATACCTATTGTTTCTATAGGTACCCTAAAGCTGTGTCAAATAAAGCAGTCATTCATGGCACATGGTCCATGTCATCTCTATAAGTAGTGTTGACCAGAAATATATTTTGGGAGGGAAATTGAACTGCCCATTTGTTTTTTTTACCAATCATGTTGCAACAACAAAGAGGAATAATGACATCATATGTTAGTGCTAAAACTATTTGATAAAAAATACAAAACAAAATAATTTATTCTAAGGGCATATTTTCCTACTTTATTTATAGCTTCAACATGTCATCGCTATAACTATAGTAACGACTATTTTCCTCCAAATTGGTGATGTTGTTGGTATATTTGTAGCTATGCTTTGTCGTCGCTATAGTTTTTCAGTAGTGATGATGTGTTTTCGCTCCAATAACCGTCGTCGTCATAGTTTTTTTTTTGTAGTGTTAGATTTGTGAAAAAAATGATCTAAAATTAATTTTGGAATATTTGTTGGTGGTTTGGTGGTGAGGCTGAGTTGCTAATGTTGAAAGGTTGCACAACCCACGTGTTGTTGCTACTGCTAATGTTGAATGTCCCCTATATTTGTTGTAAATTAGGTGTTGTTGCTTCATATCCCTATTGTGGTTGACAATGCATAAGTGGCATGTCGTCGTGGTCGTGGTCAAAATTGGAAGGTAAAAAGGAGGAGTGGTGAAGGAAGGCAGGTGGTGGAGATGTTAGGCTAAATGTTCGAGCCTTGTGCTCTGCTACCATGCTTGTTGCTCATGGTTATATTTGGTTGAGATACAAAAGTGGTAAAGAAAGATGAGAGAAGGGAAGGAAGATGAATGATAGTGAGGGGCTCAGATAAAAATGAGCACGGTTGTTAGGGTGCTAAGAATAATAATGATCTTTAAGGATTTTTGATAATAGTTGCAGGTAAAATTATTATTAAATCTTGTTTACCAAACCAATTTGAGTTTTAATAATAGTTAATTTTAAAATCCATGATTAAAAGTAATGTTTTAATAAGGATTTTTAAAATTTACCGTTATAAAAACTTTCTTGGTCAGGTTACCCTCATTTTTATAAATATTTTTATGATAACTTTTGTTAAAAGCTATCCGAATATTTGTGATATCATGACTAGTGATTGTATGTTGCATATACCGTATGTATGATCGTAATTGATAATTCATATCTTATACCCTTTACATGAAGTATGCTATGTATCTTGAGTGATTATATTATTTAGTATGTTTTGGTACCATCAACTTTGTAATGGTCAATACCTATTTAAATGAGAGTGGCCGGGGGTGGTTGTGTTGTTATTTGTTTCTAATCATGCTTTTGTTATGGTGTTTGTGGTGAATGATATACTATAGTTTGGTAGTAGAGTTATAGTTTTTTTTTCTCTCTTCTCTGAACATTTAGTCCACTACTTTTTTTTTCATATTTTGTTTGGTGATTTTGTATTATCCGAGATCAAATATTTTTCACGCTTGACTACTAATATAAATTATATTTTAGCCTTAACTTAATATAAACTAGATATAAAAGGTATATTTTTTTTATATTACATACGCTGACTCCCAATCTACCAAGGGTCATCTAGAAAGTAACTTTACCGCCACGTAACTTACATCAACTATAAATAAGAATATAAACGTGGCGGATTTAGATTGGGTACCCTATATCCATATCCGAACCCAATTAAAAAATTCATATTCATATCTGTACTTATACCCGAATGGATATTCACTAATATACCTATGTCTATATCCGACGGATATCCGTTACCCAATGGATAACCTATTTACTTGATAAATTATAAATAACCTACAAATAATCCGTTATCCAACGGGTAAACTCGTTACCCGTTACCCGTTACCCGTTTAAATTCTTAATTGTAAACTATTCTTATATAAAAAGTTAAAGATAAAATAGTAAATATATAACGGGTAAACGGATACGGATATGTGTACGGATATGGGTATAGATATCCCTTACTCGTATCCGTACCCGAGCCTACCGGATATTTTTAACCCCTACCCATATTCGTATCTATATCCGTTTATCGTTACCCATATCCATATCCATTAGATAAAATCCGTCGGATTTCGAATATTATCCGCCCCATTTATATCCCTCACTATAAACTTCATACGTCGTTAGGAAGGTCTTTAAAGATCTCTTATACACTAACAACAAAAGGTATGATCAAGGACACCAAAGCTCAAAATTCAAACACATAATTGATGATTGATGAATAAATTACATTTTTATCCTTTTTTATTTTCCTTTCTGAAAACCTAGCAATGAAGTGAAGCTGTCTCGTGTATATTTATCTCACGAGGTAACCATAGCATAGGTAGTTCATTAAAATTTTGAATATATATACATATATATATAACAGTACATGTCGAATAGTAGGAGGATCTCTCCAGACACATGTGCCGCCAATTATATGCACTCCAAAAATTAATGTATGACTTTTGTGTTTACCATTGTTTGACGTTTGGTTTTAATTTTTAGTTATATTTTTAAAGCAGTAACTAAATTAGTTATTATCCTATTTCCTAGCTATCACCAATAAGAGATCATGCGATGCTTGTGGTGTATAGTTTCATTCCAGCAACAAGTGTGTTCGGGAACAGAACATCATGATTCCTCCCATGAAAAACACTGCTCAGCTCTGAATGACTAGACATTAATCGAGTTGACGTCACTTGAAGCACGCGACATTTTATCTGTACAAGAGTCTGTCACTTTATGGCCTAGTAGAAAATGGGGAGGGCTAGCAGAGGCTGAAATGTACGTAAATATCCGAAGACAAAAGTTTTGTATTCTAAGTAATTACTAAAAGATAGCCCTACGCATGCAGCCGAGCTACACGCTAGACAAGCAGGAGGATGCACGGGCACGCCGGCCAGGCATCAGGTGTGCAGATTACGTTCATTGTTCCTGGCCAGCCTATATGTTTGTATAGGCACAAGATCTGCGCAACTCCCTACCTTCCCTTGCGCGTACGTCCATTCCATGCGCACCAGATACACATGCATCGTCCAAATCCGACATTAATTAATCGAACATAAGGCCGCAACAAAATTAATGCAAATGTAATACAAACTACTTTATCTAGCTCGTCATAGTTCTTTATTGACATACCTTGTTTTTAGCCTCTCATGTCGATATATATGTAAGTTCTCAAACCACGCACAGTCGATCGTCAACACGGCACGGTGCATGGAGGAGTTGGAGGAAGAAAGGGAGGAGGAGGAGGAGGCAGGCGGAGGGGGCCGAGAATGAGAGACACTGAGGAAGAGAAGCACGTAGGTAGGTTAAGCTAACGGGGAAGGAAGTAAGAGAACAGAGGAAGATCAGTGCTAGCTTAACATAATAATGGAGAACCGGCCGGGCAGCAGCATTAATTGAATAACAGATACACATAATGAAACATGACATGCTATTTACACCCCCAGTCAAAAAAAAAAGAAAAAAAGAAGAAGAAGAAGAAACAAGACATATAGGACCGTTGACGTCGGATTATGCTGCATGCATGCGCGCCCGAGGCAGGACAATTGACAAGATCGATGCTTAATTCGTCAGTCTATGACATACTATGTATAATGGAGTATCTTATAAACGCTTAAAAAAGAGTTTCTCCACATACACACGATGAAAAATGACTGAATCTCAATTTCAGCTGCTTGCGCGCGATGCCTTATTTAGCAGAGTAATCTAAAACGACAGATAACGCATATAATTGGATCGATATACAAATTACTAGATGACAGGGGCCTCCGGCGGCTGCTGGCACTTTACCGAGAATATTAAGTACTAGTATAGGCCCCAGCCATCTCCTCATAAATTAGCAATGAGAAGTCGGTGCCGGCGATGGTGATGGCGGTGGTGGAGGAGCGAGGAGTAGCTGTCTTCGACCGACATCGAGCGCGATTGAAAAGTGGGGCTGACGGTGCCTTCCTCTGCCTCATCATCCTTCTTTTCTCTGTCAATATGCCGCCGCTGCCGCTTGCAGCTGGCTTAGAATAGTACGAGGATCCCTCCAAATCTATGGCCTGCCAATTATAATTAATAGCTGCCTCCATGTTGTTCATGGTCTTAGTCTTGAAACTATATACCACGAGGATAAATTTCCTGCAATCCTTGTACGTCGGGGATCGGTCTTGTGAGGCCAGAAAGAGAACAGAGAAATTTTCACGCAGACATAACATAATGACGTGATTCATTCGGGCAATTTCTACGATCGTGCCAACAATTTTTTTTTTCAAAAAATTTGAAATATATATAAGTAGGATTATCTGAAAATATAAATAGTGGTAAAACATGATATAATTATGGTAAAATAAGATCAATTAATTTTAAAAAAATAACATTAAAGATAATGAAACATAAGATAGTAGTGGCAAATTATGATGAAATTGTATAAGTTAATTTTTTAAAGAAAATTACAACTAATATTGGTGAAATATAACAATAACAATAGTAAAATATGAAATTAACTTGTAACATCGTCATTTTTTACTACCAATTTAGAAGCGAAAAATACTAAACACACTTAGGAAAAATGAGGTATTATTGTCATACCTAATATAAGGTAGACGTTCGCAATTTATCCCATATTAGATATAAAGCTAAAACCAAACTAATCAATTTAAAATAGAGTACGCAAACTTAAGTTACACAAACATTTAAAAGATCGTTTACATCAAATGACATCGACGATCCCCAACGAAGTTAAATATAGGAAGAATGACAAGTTAAGAATATAAGGCTATATTAATTAGAAAATAAGATTAGGGCGTAACCCTAAGACCATGGTTTGTCACGTACCACATAAAAACCTCCAAATGTCCACGCTTTCAAGTCCCAAACCCAAGCTGAAGTAGGTCCACTACTGGATACCCCCAAAAATCTACACATGACCCCCTACTCATGGGAATGAGTAGGTGACCGAGCAAATATGCACGTCAGTATGCTACGTACCAAATAAGCTAAGTTGTCTCCTCAACTGAAGTTACAAGCATACAAGATTCTATCATGACAAGGACATCATACTTAACATGCATCATGTGAATGCCATATAAGTAAGTATGGTAATACATTATGATATACTATTATGCATAACTCAGGCAACTTAGAATGTATCATATTTATCTTCATAGTATAATAACATAGATAATCACACATTTACTAAGCAGATTATTCTAGATAAACACTAGGGTTTACTTTCCAACTTACTCAATTGATTAGGTTGTACCATTTCCTTATCCATGTATTGGTATAGGTCAACATCCAGTCAATCATTCCAATTATTAACCAGTTATTCATTCAAGCCATTATCCAAGCATTCGTTCCTACTTTTACCCTTATCATCATCCAAACCATTTGTTCCCATTATTTTCAAATTATTTATCATCGACCGATGGACTGTGCACCACCCCATGGTCTCACATACCATGGAAACCTATCCAAACCAAGGGACATAAAGTCCAGGCCCAAGCTAATCACCATAATGGACATAAGTCCATGCCAAAGCCAATCGTAATGAACATAAGTTCAAGGCGAAGCCAACCACCTAGGTAACCAAACCCTTTTATATCGATACCCTTTAGTACATCATTAGTGTCTAGAGTAGGTGAGGTACCGAGATTTACTAAGATCCTACCCGAAATTAGAGTAACCCCTAGTAGCTAATCAAGGATTGGGTAATCCAGACCCATACACAACTCAATTGACTTTTTCTTTACATGATTAGTATATTATTCATGAGGTTAAGTGATCACACGAGGCCTATACAAAGAACAAGCAAGACATTCACATGTTTCTTCCATATTAATCATTTCCATTTCCCAACCATATGTGGGGTTTCCATTTATATTTGTCCAACATCATTCACGCCCATTATACCATTTCATTCAAGCACATTTCATGCTTCATTACTCTTTTTATCAAAAACCATCACACTTCATATGAGGTACCCCCATTAGCCTTTACAATACTCATTGAGCATGTCATAAATCATGGTCCATTTAATCCATTCATTAGGTCATTAATTCTTGATAATATCTGTATTTTATCCCTTAAATAATCCCATGTATAGCCTCAAAGCATAACCAAATTGAAAGGAACAAGATCACACAAATGAATCGAACCAGTCGATCAATCTGGTCCAACTAGTCTATCGATTTCACCAACTAGTTAATTGGTTTGGGCAAACCAGTCGACTGTTCATAGATCAATCAATCGGTTCTACCCAACTAGTCGATGGGTTTAAGCAGAGAGCAAGACCAAGGTCTCTGCAAGTTCACTAGTCAATGGGTTAGGTCAACTAGTTGACTATTCTAGGAGCCAGTCAATAGGTTTGATCTAACTAGTCGATCGGTTTGCCCTACAACATCAACAAACAATCATTTTCATAGAAATCATGATTATAAATATAATACCCCAAAATTTTAAAACCTATAATTTAATAAATAACCTTCATTTAGGATAATTTAAAATTTAAAATTATTTAATTTAATTATTTTGTGGATTTTTGAGTATATAAAAATGGATATGAATATTTAATAAATTAAAATAAATACTTTGTTATTTTATCATACTCTTTTTATTTAAATGATTTTTCCAAACCAATATTTTACTAAAATTACCTTTTAAAATAATATATATTGAATTATTAAATTAATTAAAAATATTAAATACCATTATTTCAAAAATTATTTTATTTTATTTTTTCCTTTTTTCCTTTTTCCTTTTTCTTTCTCCTTTTCCTTCTCCTTTTCCTTTTCTTCTTTTCCCCTTCGGGCCGCCCGACCTGTGTTCCTCCCTCCCTTACGCTAGGCCACCGGCCCACTCCCTTTCTCCTCCCTCTCCCTCCCGACCAGCCCTGTCCTATCTCCCCCCTTCTTTTTCTCTTCCCTTCTCCCCTCTTGTTGGGCTAGCCCAGCTTTCTTTGTCTTCTCCCTCTCCCTAGCGCGTGGGTCGACCTGCCTTTTCTCTTCTCTCTTTCTTCTTCCCTTGTCCTTCCTTCTCCTTCGATACTGCACGCTATGGCCAGTAGGGTTGTGTAGAAAAATCGGGATCCGAAAAACCGATCCGGTATCCAAAAAAACAGATCCAAAATTTTGGATATCTGATCGGGTTTTTGAAAAGCGGAGCGGATATCCGATCTGGTCAAATATAAGTTTGACCGAAGCGGATATCCGATCCGATTTTTTTAGTGGATAATCCGATCCGTAAAAAATATCCGGTTTTAAGAATAAGTGAGTTATGTTTAGGCATAATTTAATTTATAATTTGATTTTTTTTTCTTTTAATCTTCAAGTTTGGATCATTTTTTTTACTATAGTACATGAATCCAAATATAATTTACTAAATTAAAGTCTAAAATAAACATCCACACTCTACAAACAGTCAAATAGGTCACGACCTACACACACGCAAACACCCAAATCAGACAAAAAAACTCCTAAATTTTTTGAACATCTTAACTTAGGTCGTTCCATAGTTCTAAAGCGTCATTGTTCACAAATCTTGATCGCTAATTTTTTTTGGATATAATTAATCATGTATTTTATCTTTTTGTATACAAGCTGAATAATTAAACAAGTGTTTATGCATAAATTTTTTTTAGTTATAGATTATATATATAAATTTAATAATCGGATATTTTTTTTTCAATAATCGGATATATCCGACATCCGATCTGATATTTCGGATATCCGGTGTTTGGATACGGATTCGGATATGGGATATCGAATATCCGGTCGGATCGGATATCCGAAAAAAATATCTGTTCGGATACGGATATCCGACAATGCACACCCCTAATGGCCAGCCTACAACTCACCTGACCACCAACTCCCCTGCTACCTGCCATTGCTAGAGCTGGCAAAAGTTGACCCGACCCGACCCGAGCGAAACCCGACCCGAAAAATTTACCAACCCGACCCGACACTAACCCGATAAAAATAAACCCGACCCGACCCGATCCCAACCCATGACTCGTCATTGACCCGACCCGCTTCAACCCGATCCGAAGACGACCCGACCCAACATTGACCCGACCCGACAATCACCCGATCTGACCCAACATTCTGATGAGACATCAAAATATATTATAATAATAATAAATTACACATATTTTATTATTCATTTAAAGCTTTTAAAAATATAGTATTTTATAAATTGTACTTATTTTTCATAATTTTACCCTAGACATTCTTATTTATTAATGATATCCTAATAAGATATATTATTAATAAATAAATAACTAAAATAAAAAAGGCAAACATTCAGTTGTAAGCAGTAAAATAATTTTCAAAAAGTGTTCCATTACATCCACTAATCCACCTATTTGAAGAAATTCTTAATAGAAGAGCATAATAGTGTCCTTTATCAGTTATCACTTATCACCCACAAAATCCAACAAATAATAACTATACCCCGTATCAAGAGTATCTCACATTACAACCTTAAATTTAAAGTTTTAGTTATATTTTTTCTTTTAATATTATTAATTTAATTTAAATATAATTTAGTTTTCTACGTTCATAAATTTTAAATTTATAATATCCAATTATTTTTATTAATTATAATATTAATTATTTATATTTTACATTATTTAATTGTTAATTTATATCAATTTATATATAATAATTAATAATTTATGAAAATATATAAAATTATTATTTAATTTAAATTATGTTTAAAATAACTTATTATAGTTTTTTTTACTATAATAATAATAATTAATTAAAATATTACAATAAAAATATAAATATAATAACGTTAATAAAATAAATACAACTAGAGAAATTAATAAGATAAATTATGTAGAGAAATGAATATGAAAAAAAAAGATATAATAAATGATATAAAAATAAAAGAAAAATATCTTTCATAAAAAAGAAAAATGAGAATAAACTTTTAAATATTTTAAGTAATTAAATAAATATAATATATGATAAACATCTAATATTTTTACTTTTAAAATTTCTAAATATTTAAAGTAATAAAATATAATACTATTAAAAATTATAAATATATATATATTATCTTATTTACCTTTGTGTAAATAAAACACATATAATATTCTTATTTCATTTATCTTTACTAGTGATCTTATGATTGTATTGTATCTAATATTTACAGTGTAATAAATGATAATTATACATTGTATATTGTTGTTATGCTCACCTTTATTTTATAAAATTATCTTTTCTTAAGTAATCAAAATTTTTAAGTAATCAATCAAATATAATATATGATAAACATCTAATATTTTTACTTGTAAAATTTATAAATGTTTAAAGCAATCAAATATAATACTATTAAAACTTATAAATATCTTTATTATTTACCTTTGTAAAAATAAAACACATATAATGTTTTTATTTCATTTATCTTTACTAGTGATCATATGATTGTATTGTATCTTATATTTACAATGTAATAAATGATCATTATACATTGTATATTCTTGCTATGCTCACCTTTATTTTATAAAATTATCTTTTCTTAAGTAATCAAATATTTTAAGTAATCAATTAAATATAATATATGATAAACATATAATATTTTTACTTGTAAAATTTATAAATATTTAAAGTATTCAAATATAACACTCTTAAAACTTTTAAATATCTTTATTATTTACCTTTGTATAAATAAAACACATATAATATTTTTATTTCATTTATCTTTACCAGTAATCTTATGATTGTATCTAATATATACAATATAATAAATAATAATTCTATATTTTATAGTATTATTATACTCACCTTTATTTTATAAATTATTTACCTTTGTATAAATAAAACACATATAATATTCTTATTTCATTTATCTTTACTAGTAATGTTATGATTGTTTCTAATATATACAATGTAATAAATGATAATTATACATTGTATATTCTTATTATACTCACCTTTATTTTATAAAAGTATATTTTTTTAAGTAATCAAATATTTTAAGTAATCAATTAAATATAATATATGATAAAAATATAATATTTTTACTTGTAAAATTTATAAATATTTTAAGCAATCAAATATAATATTGTTAAAACTTATAAATATCTTTATTATTTACCGTTGTAAAAATAAAACACATATAATATTCTTATTTCATTTATCTTTACTAGTAATCTTATTATTATATCTAATATATACTATGTAATAAATGATAATTATACATTGTATAGTCTTGTTTTGATCATCTTTATTTTATAAAATTATCTTTTTTTAAGTAATTAAATATTTTAAGTTATCAAATAAATTATAATCAATGATAAGTATCTTTGTTTGATTCAAAGTGCAATATTGTTTATTATTAAAATTTATAAATATCTTTACTATTTATTAGTGAAAATATAGCGCATTTAATATTTTTTATTCTTTTATCTGCAATATTAATCTTATGATTGTCTGTCTCTAATATTTATGATTTATGAAATGATAATTACTTGGACTCGAATATGAGTAAACCCGTCAAAACTCGACCTGACCCGACCCATTAAGTTAACCCGTAACTAATTGAATCCAACCCGTCAAATTGTATTAAATGACCCCACCCATCAACTTAACTCGAAACATCTCGGACATAACTAACCCGTCATATTACATGAAATGACCTGAATGGGCTGAAGCCACTTACTCATGTGAACTAGAAAATGACCCGAAACCAACCCGATCCTACCAGTCAAATTAATCCAAAATTATTCGAATCCAAGTTTTCTTAACCCGAACGGCCGGACCCGACCCGACCCGACAAATTAACCAGAAATGACTCGACCCGAAACTGACCCGACCCGACCCGCAAAATTCAAATGACCCGACCCGTAATGACCTGACCCGCTATGACCCGACCCGAACCCGATTGCCACCTCTAGCCATTGCAGCATACTGCCTTACTCCCTCTCCCCATCGCTTTCCTTCCATTTTCGGCCTCACTAACCCTGCAACCCTCCCCCGTGTGCCTTCCCTTTCCTCCTTCCTTCTTCCTGCAACCTACCACCCTACCCTATAATTGCAGCCACCCAGCCGGCCACGCCTAGCTCCTCTCCCCTCCCTTTTCTTTTTCTTTTTCTCTCATGCTCATTTTCCTCCTATATTGAGCTCCCTCACCTTCCTGCAGAACCCTCTCTCTTTTCTTTCTTCCCTTATCTTCTCCTCCCCTATTTTGTGTCACCACCTAACAACCGTCGCTGCTGCTACCCAACCAACCACCGCAACCATCTCCTTGACACCCCTTTAAACTCCTTGCACCACCCCATCACCCCCACTCGCCCTTGTAGCCTCCTTCCCTTCCTCTTTTTTATTTCCTCTCCTTCTCGGCCGCCACCCTGCACCACCACCGTTTGCCACCTTCCTTCCTCTTTCGCCACCTCCAAAGCCACTAATCCACTCCCTAACACCTCCTCTACCACCCCACTTCCTCCCCTTGGTTGAAATCCCCCTACAGCCATCCCTTCTTCTCTTCCTTTCCCTTCCTTCTTCTCCTTCGTCTAACCTTTGCCCCATTTTTCTAGCCATGCATCCACTGTCTCCACCGTCTTGAGCCGCCGATCATCGATCCTTGACCACCACCTACACCTCTCTACTCTATCCCTGCACCCAACCACCACCATAACTCCCCTCCATAAGCCCTCTACCCCACTCCCAAAACTCCTACCTGAACCACCCCTCCCTTCTCCCCACTTCTCCTTCTTCGACCCCTTCTCCCTTTCATTCTTGCATGCAGCTCACGCTGGTTATGCAGTGTAATCCCTCTAAATTTTAAAAAACCTATAATTTAATAAATAACTTTTATTTGAAATAAATTAGCTTTTAAAATTATTTAGTTTAATTATTTTATGGACTTTTGAGTATACAAATTTGGATAGGAGTATTTAATAAATTAAAAATAAACATTTTTTCATTTTTTCATATTATTTTTATTTAAATAAATTTTCAAACTAGTATTTTATTATAATTATCCTTTTTAAGCCCATATATTTAATTAATTTAAATTAAATCATTAAATAAACTTATTATCAAAATATTACATCCTATTATTTTATAAATTTAATTATTTTAAACTTTTCCATTTTTTTCCCACTTTCCTTTTTCCTACCTTTTCTTTTCTTTCTCCTTTCCCCTATTTCTTTTTTTCCCCTTTTTCCTAACTTTGGGCCGCCAGGCTGCCCAGTCTGTTTTCTCTCCCCTATACACGGGCCACAGACCATTTTTTCCCTCCCCTCTTCTCCTTCTCCCACGCACGTCCAGCCCAGCCCAAACGTCCTTTATTTTTCTTTTTCCTAGACCGGACCGGCTAATCTTCCTCCTCTACGTCGACCGGTCTGCTCTGTCCTCCTTTTTTTTCTTCTTCTCCTTGCTCGTGATAGACCAGCCTCGACGACTCCATGTCTGCCACCACCGAGCTACCCTGCAACTACCGCCACCTGCCACCGCACCTGCTCTCTCTTCCTCTCTCTCCCCCGTCATTTTCTTTCCTAATTCAAACCAAACTAACCCCTACATCCCTATCCCGCATGCCCTCTTCCTTTCCTTCTTCTTCCCTCCATTTCCCCTGCCAACCGACACCTCCCTGCCACCCTTCGTCCTATCTCCGACCAACCACCTGCCCCCTCTCTTCTCCCTCTTCTTTTTCTTACCCTCACCATCCCTTCATTCCCCATAATTTTGAGCCTTCTTCTCCTTCCTCGAGCTCCTTCTCTCATTTTCTCCTCCTCCCATTTTTCCCCTGGTTTTTGCACGCCGCCACCAACCGTCGCTCCAACCACCACACCAAGCCCCTGCGCCGCCCATTGCCACCCTATACCTCAGCCCTGCACCACCACGAGACCACCCAAGCCACCCTCAAGCCCCTACTGCCTACAGCTCCTCCCTTCGCCACCTCTTCTTTTTCTCCCCACTTTTCTCCCTTATCGTTGAGCCACCTGCAACCGCCCCGTTCGCCGCCGTCCGGCCACCTCTGCCGCCACCCAACCCACCATTCAACTCCCTGCAACCTCCTCTACGATTCCCATCCATTGTTTGGCCAAAAAAAGTCCTCGAACCCCTTCATTTTTTCCCTCCTCCTTTCCTTCCTTCTCGGCCCCTCCACCTCGACCCACCTCGGCAGCCAACTTCACCGCCTCGCCGCTGCTGTCTTTACCACCTTTGGCCACCAACAACCCATCCTTAGCCTCCACCTACACCCCCTCTTCACTCTTGCACCCTTACCTTGCCTCCAATCCTCCCCCATCTACCTCCTTTTCTAGCCTAAAGACACTAAACCGAGCCATCTCCCCCTCCCTTCTACCTCATTAGCTTCGAACCATTTCTCCCCCTTATTCTACATCTGGCTCACGTTGTTCATGCAGTGTGAGCTCCCCCTTTGATTTGGAATTTATTTGTCTAAATTTTGAGGTATATTAATAGTTAATTAAAGTGTTTTATTATTAAATAATTTTTTATAAAGTTTATCCTTTTTAATTTCCTACTTCTAATATAATACTCATTGATATTATTTTTAGGTGTTGAGTTGCTAATTAAGCTTTGAATCTTTAACGGGGATACCGGTAAGGTTCGATTTTTGCGGGATTAAGGTAATCGTTAAACCTCACTTAAATGCATGGAAAAACGTATGCTAGCACATTAGGGATTTTAGTATGATTTTATGCATGTTTTGTGTTGCCTAGTATGATATATATATATATATATATATGGTTGCTTATATTGATTGATAAAAAGAAAAGAAAAGAAAATTATGATAGCTTTTGTGCCATGTGTGTAGATGATACTTAAGGAATGAGTTTGATATTTGATGGAAATGTTAAATTCTTGTCTATGATGTATTATGTTGCTAATGCATGAATAATATTATTGTCTAAGGGTATTTTAGTAATATGCTTATGTAAGTATGTGATCTAATATATGTAGTTGCTAATGAGTATTATGTTGAATAATAACAAGTTGGTGGAGTTAAATGATAAGAATGAAGTGCTAATATTAGTATTTTATGTGGTGGTGGTAAATTTATAAAAGTGGTATAATAAAGGGGTTAAGTGGAAATTTTATAAGTGAAAAGGGTATTTTGGAAATTTTGTAGTAAAGGGGTATTTTGGTAATTTTGAAAGAAAGGGGTAAAACGGTGATTTGTAAGCAAAATGGTATTTTGGTAATTTCAAAAGAAAGGGGTGAAATGATAATTTTATAAGTAAAAGGATAAAATTGTAAGTTGTGAGAAAAAAGGGCATTATGGTAATTTTTGAAGCAAAAGAACAATATGGTAATTTTATGATTAAATGGAAAAATGATAATTTTATAAGTAAATGGGTATTATTGTAATTTTTGGAGAAAAGGGTAAAGTGGTAATTTTGGAGTCAAAGGGCCATATAGTAATTTTATAAGTAAGTGGTAAGAATGGTAATTTTGGAAGTAAGGGGTAAAATAGTAATTTTGGATGAAGGAGGGTAGTATTATGGTAATTTGCAAGCAAAAGGGTAATATGGTAAAATTAGATGTAAGGGGCAAAATGGTAATTTTTAAAAATAAAAGGATATTAATGCAAATTGGAAGTAAGGGGTAGAAGAGTAATTTTGTAAATAAAAGGATATTATGGTAGAAGTAAGGGGTAACTTGGTAATTATGATAACGACGAAAGATAATTTAGTAATTAAATTATGATTATAGAAGGGCAATTGGATAATTATGATACTAGAGAAGGGTAATTTGGTAAATTAACCAATTAAAGGGCATTATAGTAACTTTAATAATGGAGAAGGGTAATATAGTAATTATAAAAATGGAGAAGGGTAAATTAATAATTATAAATACGGAGAAGGGTAAATTAGTAATTATAATTATGAAGAAGGGTAAATTAATAATTGTAATTATGAAGAAGGGTAATTTGGGATTTATGATAATTGAAAAGGGTAAAATGGTAATTATAATAATTAAGAAGGGTAAAATGGCAATGATAATAATTTAGAAGGGTAATTTGGTAATTTTGATAATGGGTAAGGGCGATTTGGTAATTTATCCAACTAAAGGGATAATTCGATAATTATGAAAATAGAGAAGGGTGATTTAGTAATTTAACCGACTAAAGGGTAAGTTAGTAATTATTTAACCTACTAAAGGGGCAAATTAGTAATCATGATAACAAAGATGGGTAATTTGGTAATTTACTTACTAAAGGGCAAGTTCTGGATTGTAATAAAAGAAAAGTGCAAATTGGTAATCTAACCAACCAAATGGGAGACATGTTAAGTGTAGCGATTATGAGGGGTGAATGGTGATCTAAACAGTGTAGGAGATAACTTGGTAACCTAAATTGGATAAGGGGTAATTTGGTAATTATGCAACCTAAAGGGTAATATGGTAATTTGTCAAGTAAGGAAGGGATGACTTAACAATTATATAAGTAAGGGGTAAATGAGTAATTTGTACCTAACATGTCGTTGTGATTGTGGAATTTTAGAATATGATTTAAATAAGGCTGATTAGCCAGGTAAGAGTATTTGATAATTAGTAAGTATCACGAAAACGAATCCTAATTCGGGATTAGATAAGATTATGATGGCCTTAATGATTTCTTTGTGTTATCTTGGATAACCATCTGAATAAGAAATGACTAATGATATCGGAACGATTGAAAGTGAATAAGTATCTGATTAATGTGCTTTTGGTGATCACCTTAATTAAGACACTAATACTTAAAGTGAAAGACCTCGAAATCAGGAATGGTGACTCTTTAAGGGTCGCTACCCTGAAGACGTAGTTTAGTCCACGATTATTCTGGTATTTGCTGGTGTACCTTTGTGCCCCAGCCAGGCCCTACATCTTACTCTATCTAGCTCTACGGACCTAGTTAGGGGGTATGCATACTTATGGATTAGGTGTCCTTGTCGGTAGGGTATTGAGTAGCTTTATGCACCAGTACGACCAGGGTACCTTTGCGTTCTTGGGTTCATGGTTGAAGGGTACTGGGTGGCTTGTATGCACCGGTACGACCGGTGTACCTTTGTGTCTCGGATTCTTGATCTCCTGTCCGAGGCAAATAAATAGAATTGTTGTGCTGATTAAAGAAAGGAAAAACACTAATTACGAAAGTGAAAGATTAATGAGCCGGGCCCAGTTGACTTATGATATTGGGTACCGATCCACCGGTTATAATAGTGGCCCAGGAGCGTGTTGCCCTGGCAAGTGATTGTGAGTACCGATCCACCGAATATAATAGTGGCCCAGGAGCATGTTGCACTAGCAAGTGATTATGAGTATCGATCCACCGGATATAATAATGGCCCAAGAGCGTTTTGTCCTGGATGATGATTATATGTATTCCGGTCCACCGGCTAAAATAGTGGAGGTCCCGAGCTCAATAAAACAAGCATTGGATGTGAATAAATTATGAAAAGATATTAATCACTTATAGTGGAACACCTTGTGAGTCGGGGCCAGACCGGTCCACCGGCGAATAATAGTGGCCAGGAGTGTTCTGCCCTGGAGACCGATCCACCGGCAATAATAGTGGTCAGGAGCATTCTGCCCTATATGTATTCCAGTCCATCAGCTATAATAGTGGGGTTCCCGCACTCACTTGGATATAACCAGATAAATGATTGAATAATGATGGACTAATGGCTTAAGGCCTAAAAGTATCGATCGTACCTTATAACTTGTTGATATGTGGCTGCCTTGTTATATATGTGATTGTTATGTATGCACCTCTCCTTACATATGTCTATAGCTTGCATTATGTGTTGCATATCAGGCCTATTTTTAAGTGTGGTATTAAAGGGTTACTCAGTACCATAGTACTGAAGGGATTCCCTTCGTGGGGCCCCTGCCTATTCAATGGGCAGTGCCCCTTGCAGGTCTTTTCAGGTGCTACTCAAGTGGGCAACGGGAAAGAGAGTAAGGAATTATCCGGTACCGTTAGGGTTTTTTTCTTTCTCTTTTAAATTCCTGGTTTTAATGTTAATGTTGTTAAAGTAACCATCATTGGTGGATTGTATTCTTGTAAATGATTTGATGCGCTACTCTAATTTGAAAACGGATTATAAATTGTGTTTTACACTTTTAGCCTTAGCACTTAGTACTGGGACGGTAGGAGTGAACCGATCTGGTACTAAGTGTGATGGTAATATCCCCAGAATTCACGATTTTATAATTTGCTTCCGCTAACTCTTTCAAATAAAACGAAATTTTTCAGTAGTGAATTTTGGGGGTGTTACATGTAGAGTGAGTCCTACAACCTTCTTAGCCAAATTTTGTTTAATTTTGGGGTATAACCATAGTTAATATTAGTATGTATTTAATTAAGCTTTTGATAAAATTTATTCCTTTAATTTTCTACTTCTAATATGATAAATGTTGATATTATTTTTAGGTATTGATTTTTACTAATCAAAGCTCAAACCTTTAACTGGGGTATAGCCATAGTTAATATTAGTATGTATTTAATTAAGCTTTTGATAAAATTTATTCCTTTAATTTTCTACTTCTAATATGATAAATGTTGATATTATTTTTAGGTATTGATTTTTACTAATCAAAGCTCAAACCTTTAACTGGGGTACCGGTAAGGTTTGATTATTGTTGGAAATAAGATAACTATTATATCCTACTAAAATGTGTGGATATACGTATGCTAGCATATTAGGGTTTTTAATATGTTTATATGCATGATGTATGTTGTTAAGTATAATGTATTTAGTGGCATATGTTGGCTGATGAAAAGAAAAGCATGTTAATTTATGTGTCATGTGTAGAAATAATGCTTAAGGAAGAAGCCTTATTGTTAATGATAATGTTAAATACATATGTATGATATGATAAGATAATGTGGCCATTTGTTGTATAGATAATGTTAATATAAGCCCTAGGGGCATTTTAGTAATTTTTTTGTATAAAGGTATGGCCTAAATAAGTATGTGAAGTAGGTGCTAATGAGTATTAATGATAAATGAGAATAGTTGGTGGTGTTGGATGATGTGTATGGATGATGTATATTAATATTTATATGGTGAGGGTATTTTGGTAAATTTGGTATAATAATGGCGACATGGTAATTTAAAAGAGTAAAGGGGGTAAAATGGTAAGTGGATAAGTAATGAGGGCATTTTTAGTAATTTTACATGGAAAAGGGGATAACTTGGTAATTTTGTGAAAAAAAGGGGTAAAGTGGTGATTAATAAAGAATAAGGGTATTTTAGTAATTTGGCATAAAGGAAGAGTATTTTGGTAATTTTGTAAAATAAAGGGGTAAAATAGTGATTTAATAAAGGAGAAGGCTGTTTTGGTAGAGAAGGGTATTTTGGTAATTTTATAAAAGTAAAGGGGGTAAAATAGTGATTTAATAAAAAATAAGGGTATTTTAGTAATTTGGCATAAAGGAAGGGTATTTTGGTAATTTTGTAAAGTAAAGGGGGTAAAAAAATGATTTAATAAAGGAGAAGGGTATTTTGGTAACTTGGCATAAAAAGAAGGACAATTTGGTAATTTTTTTTGGTAAGTAAAGTTTTATTACTACCAAAATCCTTTCATTAGTCATACTTATTTTCACAATGAGAAGTAAAAGTCCTATTTGACACTATGAAGGAAATATCTTTGAGAAGCATATTAGAGTGTAGAGATTTATTACTAAAGATGCTAGTATTCCTTTCCTACCAAATGGTTCATATGAAAGTGACAAATAGGGCTCTGAGTATGTCCTTCTTTCTCTTGGGTTGCTTTGTGTTTTTGGCTAAGATCTTCAATTCTATCTCCCATGAGTGGATTTGATCCCTTCTGTGAAAATATTTCCTAATCTTCATCTAAATCTCCTTACTATAAGGGTAATCAAACATAAGGTGTTGAATATCCTCCTCTTGTCTGGTCATGCACAAGATGCATTTAACATCCTCAAGAAGATTCAACTGCTTTAGCCTTGCCTTAGTCATCAATCTGTTTTAAATAGCTAGCCATGAAATGAATTGGTGCTTGGGAGCATCCAAGCCACACCAAGGAATATTCCACCACCAAACTTTCTCACCATGATGCCTAATAAGATCATACATTCCTTTTATACAGTAGGATCCATCATTCTTTGTGATTTTAGTCAAAAACTAAGAATCAGAGAAAAAATCATGGAACTGATGTCTAAGATTAAAGATTGGGTGCAGATGCCAAGAGCATTTATGGATTGAAGTAAAGGACCATAGGGATTGAAAGCTTAGATAAATAGAATGAACCCATTTAACCCAAAGAGAATCCTTTTTGCAGCATAAATTCCAAAGCATTTTCCCCATTGCCACTTTATTCCATTGATGCACATCAATTAAGCCCAGATCTCCTTCTCTTTTAGGTAGGCAAACCTGATTCCAAGATACCAGAGCTTTCTTTGAAGAGTTTATCTTCCCAGTCCAAAGGAACTGCCTACACATACATTCAATTTGCTGGATCAACTTCCTCGGGAGAATAAAGACTTGATACCAACAAAGCTGGAAGCTAAAAATAACAGACTTCAATAGTTGAGTTCTTCCAGCATAAGATAGCAGATAGGAATGCCATCTTATAAGCTTCTTTGCTATTTTATGTACCAAACCTTGAAGCTAGGAGGTATTTAGGCAATTTGGTAATTTTAATATGTAAGAAGGGTAATTTGGTAATTTAACATGCATAAAGGGCGATTCGGTAATTTAACTAACTGGAAGGGTAATTCAGTAACTTAAAAAGTATGAGGGGTAAAATTGGTAATTTAATAAGTATGAAGGATAATTTGGTAACCTAAAAAATGCAAGGGGTAATTTGGTAATTATACAAATATGAAGGTAATATGCTAATTTGGCAAATAAAAAAGGGATAACTTGGTAATTTTATAAACAATGGGTATTTCAGTAATTTTTTGAGGATGATGAGGGTAAATCGATAACTTGTATATCATTTATCAATGGATTAAATAAGTCTCCATAATCACACATAAGTAGCATTAAATAATAAAATAAGGGGATTTAACAAATCAATGAGTTTCCCAAGAACATGGCATAACCTAGGGTTGGATGGACAACTAAGGGTATGATATGGTGTTTATCTCATATTCATGAAAGAGGTATCTTAATCATTAATCATGCATGGTAATGTGTGTT
This sequence comes from Tamarix chinensis, assembly GCA_030549775.1. Taxonomy (NCBI): domain Eukaryota; kingdom Viridiplantae; phylum Streptophyta; class Magnoliopsida; order Caryophyllales; family Tamaricaceae; genus Tamarix; species Tamarix chinensis. The sequence continues at coordinate 120,173,675 of CM060172.1, forward strand.
GGATGTGATATAAAGGCATGTTAGGGGTAAGTGTTCCATGATCCTTCGATGTGGACTAACCAAACTCTAAGACCATATTATGATTATGATATGATAACACTTATGGCATATGAATAATAGGAAATGAACCTTGAATTGGAAATGGATGATATAAAGATGGCCTTAGTGGTTTCTTTAGGTTAACATGGATAACCATATGAAATTACTTTATAATAACATCAACAAATAGAAATGAATAAGTATGAGGTTGTTGTGTTTATCGTGGTCACCTTAATTAAGACGCTAATAATTAAAGTGGAGGACTTCAAGATCGGGAGTGGTGGCTCTTTAGGGGTCGCTACCCTAAAGATGTAGTTTAACCCACGATTATTCTACTATTTTCTGGTGTGCCTTAGTGCCCCAGCCAAGCCCTACATCTTACTCTATCTAACTCTACAAATCTATTTAGGGGGTATGCATACTTATGGATTAGGTGTCCTTATCAGTAGGGTACTATGTGTCCTCGTGCAACAGTGCGACCTGCGTACATTTGCATCCTTGGGTTGATGGTTGAAGGGTATTTTGTTGCTTGTATGCGCCAGTATGACTGGTGTACCTTTGTATCTCTGGGTGCTTAATCTCCCCCTCGAGTTAAATTAATAGATTTGTTGTGCTAATTAAATGAAAAATACTAATCATGTAAAGTGAAAGATTATTGATCCCGACCCAGATCGATTATATCACGTGTATCGGCCCACCGGTTATAATAGTAGCCCAGAAGCACTTTACCCTTGAAGATGTATATGTTTACTGGTCCACCGGTTATAATAGTGGACAAGTACGAGTTGTCCTAGAGTGTATTCCGCTTCACCGGCTATAATAGTGGAGGATCCAAAGCTCAATAAACCAAATCTTAGATGTGAATAAATCATGGAAAAATACCAATAACTTATAGTGGAACATCATGTAATTCGGGGCTAAACCGATCTACCAGTGATAATAGTGGCTAGGAGCCTTCTGCCCTAGAGATCGGTCTACCGGCAAATAATAGTGGTTAGGTCCATTCTGCCTTGAAGTGTATGTCTGGTCCACTAACTATAATAGTGGGGTTTCTGCACTCACATGGATGTAATTCGAGAGATGATAATGAATGATATTCATATAATGGCTTAAGACCAAAAGAGTTATTTTCATCCTCATGATCTATTGTTATAATATAAGTTTAGCCTTGGTGTCTCTCTCTCTCTCTCTTGGTATGTGATGGCATTGCTAAGTGAATGGGCCTTATACTATGCATTTTTTATTATAGGAGGCGTTGCACTGTGTATTATTTCTTTAGTTTCTCATGTTTGTCTCTGTGCTCGCGTAAGTTATTGTGTTTACACCATTATGTATTATGTGTTGCATGCAGGCCTTACCTTTTAGTTTGATATAAAGGGCTACTCAGTACTATAATATTGAAGGATTCCATTTGTAGGCCCCTACCTATTCAATGGGTAGTGTCCTTTGTAGGGCAATTGCAATTGCTATTCAAGGTCATATCAGGTAAGAACATAAGGATTGTCCAAGAATGAATTTAGGGTTTCTCTTTTACCTTTTATCTTTCTTGTTAGAGCGGTTTCTATTCTTGTAACCACTAATAGTGGGTTTATTTTTGTAAAGAGTTTGAATTTGAATAAATTGTATTGTGATCTCTTTAGCCTTAGCACTTAGTACTGGAATGGTAGGAGGAAACCGGTTTGGTAATAAGTGTAGCGGTAACATTCCCAAAATTTATGGTTTTTGCTTCCGCCAATTTTTGAATAAAATAAAATTTTTTAGTAGTCAATTTTTGGGGGTGTTAAAATAAATCTTTAACACACCACATTGGAACATGTTCTAACATCACATAGCACATTTTTAGCCTACTTAAATTGCACTTCTCAACATTAATCATCACAACCCATCTTTTCTTAAGATTCATGTTTTTCACTCAAAATGCACAATCTAACCATCAAAATCCAGTTATGTAAGTCATATATTCATGCCAACATGTAATATAAACTTAAAGAATTTAATATCATGTAAGATTACTCATAACCCATTTTAGAAGTAAGAAAAACTTACTAATGCATGCAAAACTTTCCTTAAACAAAAGCACTCAACCGGTGAAATCCTCAACTTTCAAAACCTTGAAAACACAAGTTTTAACTCAGAAATTAGTGAATAAATTTTATAAATTCAAACTTGAAATAGAAGGGAAATGAGTGAACATAACACACCACAAAGGAAAAAAAATAATGATACTCAGCTGAACCACCCAACCTTTTTTTTCCTAAATCTAACTCTTTCTTACTTAATAATTAAAATAAGAGGGAGCTAGAAAAAGGATCAACGAAGTGAAATGAATTTGATTGTAAGGTTCAAAGTGTAGAAGGAGAAGATGAATACTAGAGAGATTAGGTATTTTTTGTGGCTAAAAGAAAGGTGAACAAAAGGGGTGATTAGGGTTATATATAGCCAACAAATTTATACAAATTACATTGTGCTTAGGAACAAATCAAAAACCCTAGTTCTCAATGTTTGAATTTGATTTAAATAGATAAAATTCATCCAAGATATGATGACCTATCCTCCAGAGCTCAAATGGTGATTCTGGAGGAGTGTAGGTTAATTAGTCTAGAAATGCAATTCATAAGAGGAGTAAGAGAAGGTCAGCATGGAAAGAATCTCCCATATGAGCATAATCGAGCCTTAGATCGAATAAATGATCTCAAAATGTGAAAAAGAGAGAGGTAAAAGATAAAGCTAAGGTCATATTCCCCCTCAATTGTCCCAATCAACCTCTCAAATCGATCTAAGGTAGTATTTTCAGGCCAAATGCATCATGAAACAGGATAATAATCTCTTAGGAATAATTCGGCATGGGTTAACAATGTTCCATTTGAGTATAAGAAATTTTTTTGAAAATTGAGTTTTAAAAATATACCCAGATCGACAAACCAATCGATCAATTTTGCCTACTAGTTGACTGTTCTACATTCCAATCAATCAGTTTCCTAACTAGTTGATCAGTTTAGTTGAGTAAAAACCATTTTTCTGAAATGATGAACCGATCGATTAGTTCATGGAGCTAGTCGATCAGTTCGCTTGAAAACTCATTAAATTTAATTTTTCAACCTTATTTCAAATCCAACTTTGCCTTAAACCAACTCATAATACCAAGTCAAAATCAAATACCAAAATTTGCATAGTCACTTATTCAACATTTTACAAAAAGATGGGGCATTGTACAACTATGGTGAAACATGAAGACAACACCGGTAAAACACAAACATAAGAGTGGTACAATATGCGCATAACAATGGCGAAATCAATTTTACCATAAACCTTCATAATAATAGTGAACATAACTACAATCATGTATGATGAAACATATAACTATATTTTATATAATGATTTTTTAGTTCAAAAGTATACCAAAATTAGTCTCTAATTGTAGATAAATTTTTATAAATTTAATGGGATGATTTTTTAATGATCCTAATTAAATATGAATTAATTTAAATAAAAAGTAAATAAATAAATACATTTGTGCCACCTTAATATGCCATGATCATGGTGTATTTGGTGATAGCATATACCAATTCATTCATTCATTACTTTAAATAAAATATACCAACTTAATTACTAATCAACTAATAAGCACTCTATGAATTTTGTGGAACAACCAATAACCTATTAGTCAACTAACTCCTACGCTATAGTAACTCCCTAACAGATGAAGTTAGAAATGCAACCAACTAATAATCAGTAACAAAGTAATTAGTTGTTAAATATCTTAACATCACCCCTTTATTTCTACAGAATATGGTTTAGGAGGAGAAAAAGATAAGATTAAATTTTAATATCTTAAGCAAGTCTTCCTTTAAACATCATGCAACAAACACATTCCAAGAAAAATTCTAAGCTACATGAACAATGGTTGCTTAAGAGGTTTATTCATGAGATAACAACTTGATCCTCACTTTTAGAGCATGACAAAATCATCAAATTTTGAATAAAATCTCTCATTTCTATGTGCTAGAAAGATCATGTTATCAAGTATAGGTATTCATTTGATTTATTTTTACCTTTATTTTGTAGGTAAAAATTACAAGTATTATCAATTTTGTCTCTTCGTGTGTCTAAGGGATTTTTTAGCTTTTACAAAGGGCTTCTTAAGAAGTTGAGGTTTATATGCCAAAAAACTCATATTATCATTTACATGTACTAATTTGATTACTTTTCACCTTTTTTTTATATATATTTGAGTTAATGATTAAGTACATGGAAAGTATACTTTTATTTGGATTATGTGTTCAATCACATGATTCCAAAAGTAATAAACATAATTAAACTAAAATTTAGTCATTGTAAAGGCTAAATCTGGATGTGAAGGATGTTCTTGGTAAAGTTCCCTCATTTTTTGATAAATCTTTTTGTCCAATTTATCTTGTGGTTAGTGCTTCTTTTGTTCTTTTCATATTTTTGAAAAAAAAAAATCTGTTATATAAAACCATTTATTTCATCAATATGATGTTGGTGTCATTAATTAAATAAGTTTTTTTTTTGTTCCTTTGTGGATTCAATTTGGTTTACTATACTAATTGTTTGTGTTTATGTTTACTATCTACTTGGGTTGTCAAAATTTTATTTTGGTTGGGGATTCGTTCATTCTTTTAATCTTTTTGAAATTTTGAATTAGATATAAACATTTATTTAATTGATCTATTATGGGTTTCATTGATTAAATGATGTGTTTTTTTAATAACTTTATGGACTCGGTTTGTTTGACAATACTGATTGTTTGTGTTTATGCTTTTTATCTACATTAGTCGTCAAAATTTTGATCCTCGGGGTTGTTTTTCATCCATACTTGAAATATGAAAAAGCTAGAATACTCGAGACTATATCATATGCATATGACATCTAGTCATAAGAGAGTTATGATTAGTTGTTCATGATGGTTAGTTCCTATATACTAACTAGTAAGAAGATAGAAAAATCATTGATAAATGGGAAAAATGGGCACATATTCTTTTATTTTTACCCTCAATTAGTATTTATAATAATATTTTTAGTTTAGAAATAATATTGTGGTTTTTGATACTTCTTTGTTGTGGGAATTTTGTGCAAGTGCAAGATTAGGACTATGAATTGATTAAAATCAATGCAAAATGGTAGTTCAAAGTGAGATTGGAATGATAGTTAACATACAATATGGTTAGGTCATGACATGGGACACAACCATGAAGAATTTGGTGCAAATAGAGAAGAAAGTTATAAAATTAACCTCAGCCATAAGCAAGTTGTAGACTATGACACACCCTATGCTCCACGAGTGGCTAACTTCTGATTGCACTCCAAAACACACTTGACCTATATCCTTCAATATGCTTGTATCATATGTATTTTCTCCCTTTTAAGAGTGGTTGCTTTCATAACTTTTCCATTATATAGTAGTACATGAAAGAACTTTAAGAACTTTTTTGAAGGCTCTTTTCCACTTTCTTTCTTTTTTTTACCATTGTAAATGTAAATTACATTCTCCTTTAATTTTAATCAAATTTCTTATTCAATCATCAGATTATCTTGTAATTACTAACTTTGTATATATCAATTATTCAAAGCTCTTGGAGATTTCAATTTTATCTCTTCTTCATTGCTACTAATTTAATTGTTTATGCTATATACCTTTGCATTTCATTATTATCTTGATTGTGCTTGAGTATACATCTTCTATAAGATTTGATTTTATCTAAATTGTTAATTAATAATGAATTCATTTGGTTTTTCTTGATCTAATTACTTTAATTCATTAATTCAATTATTATCTCTTTAATTATAGTTGAATTCCTTAATCACTGACTTGACTAAGCATAGGTATTTAATTGAATAACTAAAAGATAAAGATTAATAATCGGAAATCTAATAATTGAATAGGAGAATCAAACCATGAAAGTATGTTGGAATCTATTTAGGTTCTAATTGATTTAACATAGAGTGTAGTGGGTTTAATTTGATTCATTACCATAAAAATAGGCTATCAAATTACATTAGATACAAATTTTAGACCTTAAAAGAGGTTATTAGTTAATTGAGGTGAATTTGTCCTTTTGAATTTAAGTAGTCATTTGGTAATTAAATTGATTATCATTTTGCAATAACCATCCAATCCTAGATTCTTTAGGTTTTTTATGAGTAATTTGTATATATTACAATCAAATAAGCTTGAAATTACAACCACCAAGACAACTCTAAAAGAGCTTAAAAACTACTTCCTAACATATTAGCAAAAATGACTAGCTTATTAAAAGCATTACATGGGAACAACTCTCTACCTTATTGGGCATTCCCTTAACTATAATATGAATCATCACACTAGGAAAATGTCTCTTTTGACAATAAAAACTCTCCGGTTCCTCTCCTCCCATAAGTGATAAGTTACCATGGCTAATATGCAGTGTAGGAAAATTGTTCTACATTTTGGTCCATGTCCTCCTTAGCGCATCTAATTGATCACTCAATTCATTTTTGTATGGTGGTGGGTAAGGCCAATCCTATAAAGTATCTTAATCCAAATAGTACATGTATAAGAGCACTCAAATTGTAAATGTAACATGTTCTCCTATTTATCCTTACACATCATATACATAAAGTCCAGATCATATCCCATTTTATCCATTCTATCTTTAGTGAATAATGTATTTTGAACCATGAGCCATAAATGAAATTGTTGCCTTGGTAAAGATGTTAGGTTCCAAACAAATTACCATCAATCCTATATTCTTTAGTTAATTGTCAATACTATTAATATTATGTTTACTTTATTTATTTAGTTACTCATTTTATATACCTTAAAATTGATTTTTCTAGATATTCATAATTGGTGGAAAAAAAAAGTAACCAACAAGTTCATGCAAAGACAACCTTGACATGGTATAACAATAATTGTGTGCTTACGGTCTGGCCCACCAAGCTTTTAACACTTTTTTCAAGGACTTTAGCTTGGTAATATTGAATATATTAATTATTTAACTGAACTCTTTCATTTATTTTTATTTTAATTTTAACATTGGACTTGTTCTTTTACTTGCTTGTGTAGGTACCATTGTATACCAAGATCCTTACGACATGGGAAGCCAATTGATTGCAACCCCAAGACTGAAAGGACTCTATGTGCTATTAGAAGATGGATATGAGAGAAAAAAGACTATTTATAGTAATAACATAATGGCATTCCAAGAACACTAAGGAAATTAAGATTGATCCTTGAAAGAGTTTACATCACCAACCACTCATGGAGCTCAATCAAGTATCACCAAATCAATTATTTCCACCAACTTCTTGTTCAAATCTTCACTCTTCTCCATGGTTTAGCAAAAATAGTTTAGGGGTACTACAACTGAAGATCAAAACCTCCATATTCAATCTTTTTGGACTACTTTGACACTCTGAAGATGAATGAAGCATAAAATGACACAATCAAGCTAACGTTGTTTCCCTTTTTGCTACGGGACACAACAAATGCTTGACTTCAACCACTTCCATCAAAATCCATCACCACGTAGGACCAACTTTCATAGGCACTCCTCACTAAATATTTCCCTCTAGGCAATATAGTATAATTGAGGAATTATATAACAACATTCACTTAAAAGGAATGAGATACATTGTATGATTCTTGGGAGAGATACAAAGATTATTTAAGGATGTGTTCACAATATGGGTTGGAGGATTGACTCATAATCCACACCTTTTATAACGATATTCTGTATAATACTTGGATGATCGTGAATGATGTAACTAGTTAGACTCTAATGAATAAAAGCGCATGGGATGTAATATAATTCATAGAGGACATGCCCTAAAATCATTTATAATGTTCAAGCGAATGCTCTTTACCCAAAAATAATGGGAGGTGTGATATTAATGCACTGGACCATATAGCTTCAAATGTAGATGTGTTGTTTCAAAATTTTGATAAGATGAGCATGAATTTAATTATATCTAGTTCTACTAACTATGAAATATGTGGAATTGTTGGAGATTTTGATGTGGAATGTAAAATTAGAAACCCCCATCCCTTGGTGCAAAAATGCCTAACCACGTTAATTATGTGAATAGTTTTAATCCAAAAAGTATATCCATTTCCCAACACATACAATATGAGATGTAGATCATCCTAATTTCTTCTATAAGAATCCACAAAATCATGTTCCCTAGTTAAAGTTTAAACCTCCCAACTTTTAGGCCTCTAAACACCCTTACCATCATCCCCAAAATTCTAATGTGCAAGCTTTGATGGAGAACTTTGTGATATTCTAAAATAAGTTGAATGCAGAGTTTAGAAATCAGAATAGGATCATGAGAATTGACGAAGCTAATTAAGACCAAATGGAGTCATTGAACCCCATGGAATTTTATGTATTTATTATGTATGTGCATAACTATAACATAAAGTTATTGGTGTTATGTAAGTTTTGAGCCCCTCTATTTCATAAAGAACAAGTTAGTTTGTTTGCCATGATGCTCAATGTTTCAAACATGATGCAATACCAAAGATTTAGAGGCTCTGACACTCCACACATCTATGTTCTTATATGTTTGTGGCTCAATTAGGGTTAGAAATGTCCTATATTCTTATGATTTTAAAGATGATTATTATAATTAGCACAACTAAATTACTTGGTTAATATTTTTGTACATTTATATAGATGTTTTTTTAATTATGACCCCATGGGTTGGAGGTTATTTATTCTTCATGAGTGATTCCATTAAGAACCTATCCTATAAGGTTGATTCTCTGGGCACCTACAATAAAATGCTAGAGAATCATATCACTCAAATTCCCTATCAAGCTAAATCTTATTCTATGTTTTAGGGTTGTTTTCTAGGTAATGTAAAACCAACCCCAAGGGATCTCTCAGTGCCATCACACTTAGGAACAATAAAGAGTTAGAAGGACCAATAGTGAAATGTGGTGATGAAAGTGTGTATGTGTGGCAGGCTCATGTAGGTAGGGCCCTTGAGCATGAGAAAAACACACTTGGAAGCACACGTGAGGAGGTCATGCAACTATAGATGGGAAACACAACTCCTTCATGATAAAGAGGTTGGGCTTCATTGGTAGCTCAAGTTGCCAAGGCTAGAGGGCATAAGGTACCCACTCTGTAATAGGTGAGCTACATGAAGGTATAACACAAGCAAGGGTGACTCCATGAATGGGTCATACTAAAGTCATGGAGTTATGTGAGGATTGAGGGCACAATGGGCGATGGTAGTTGGGAGGTTCACATTGGCTGGGTTTAGTAGTGTGAGGACTCAACACGATAAGTTAGGATGAGTGTGAGGTGTTGGGGAAATATGGTGGTTCTGTACGAAAGAGGAGGATGCACGAGTGGTATTAGGATACAAAACAAATGGTGCAAGGCTAGGAAAAGAATTGTAAAACGGTTGGAAAGAAGTTCAAGAGGTGTTTCATAAAATATATTGGCATTGGAGGTGGTGCATGCAAGTTATGCATAGATTGAAGGTTTCAGGGTGAAAGCTATGGTTGCAAAATGGTCCACTGATTGGGGAAAAAAAAGAAACTAGGGAGAAGGAGAAATGATAATTAAGAAAGAATAAAGGCTTAGTATGGTTGAAAAAAATGAGAGAAACGAATATGGACAGGGAAAGAAGTAGAGGTTGGCTGCGTGCATGAGAGGAAACTTTAGGGAGGTCGGGTAGGTGTATAATACAAATAGAGGTAAAGGTAAGCGAGAAGTTATGTGAGAGGAAAAAAAGGGTAGGGTCTTGAATTTTAGTTTAGGATTTAGTTGGGTTATGCATGTTTTCGTTAGCAAAACCAATCTAGGAGGTGAAACTGGTTAGGGTGAGGGGAAAGAAAAAGAAGAAGAAAGGGTGAGGGTAAAATATTTAAGTTATGGTTATGGTTAATAACAAAGGTTAGAGCTAAAGGATTGAAAGAACCCTAAAGGAGGTGAATACAGTTACTAAAAATGGTAATGTGAAATTTAAAATTTAACATAGAAGTTATTATGGTTTGAGAATTAAACTTATATACATTCATTACCAAAAAGGCTTTGGCTTTTAGACTTTGAGCCTCCCATGTGTTTTATTGATAATCACTTTTCTCTTAGTTTATGAGCTTACAATCTCAATGACCTCTAGGAAATGATTTACAACTTAACTTAGTTATCATCTCTAGGTTTATAGATCTAAAAATCCAATGCCATCTTCTAATAATTATAGGTAATACATAACCTCAAATAATCAGTTTTGAAGAGTATCGTGGTTGATTACAAATTATCTCACAAAAGATACTAGTGTGAAAGTGTAAGAGTAATTTGTGAGTGTCCTCTAGCTATAAAGAACAAATGTTACAATTAAGAAGCTAATTCTAGCTTAATAAAGTGAGCACGAACACTTTTGAAAATATCTTAATAAAAACTAAAATATGGAAGTGTGTTATTGAGAATTAATTACAAGAGATAGTAGAGAAGTAATTATACAATTAATGAGAGTTAAAAAGTTAATGTTATTCTATCCCACAAATGTTATTGATACTATTGGCCAATAATGTAGATGTTTTAGTCAACATGTACCCATTACACGGGTAACAGACATAATTTTCAACATTTAATATTGGTCAGTCGATTGGTTACCCTAACCAATCAATCGGTTGGTATAACCTGTGATGCACGGGGACAGCAGTTAGGTGCCGTCCCCCCGTCCCGAAAACTCCTCGGAAACGTTTCCTGATTAAAAATTATATTAAAATTATTTAATTAATATTTTTATTAAAAAAATATTATTTAATCAATATTTTTATTAAAAAAATATTATTTAATTAATATTTTTTTATGTTTCCTGCCGTCCCCATTTCTTAGATTTTTTAAAAATGCCGTTTCCGCGTTTCGCCCCGTCCCCGTTTCCCCGTCCCCGTCCTCGTCCCCGTGCAACACTGGGTATAACTAGTAGAAGGTTTATGTTCAAATCTAGCTGAAAATGTTAATGTCATGTAAACTAGTCGATCGGTTATTAAAAAACTAAGTCCTTTCATGGTATACATTTTTTTCTTATGAATATACAAGAATAGTTAAACAGTTCTGCAAAGTAGTTGATGTGTCATGCCGACCAATCGATATGTTTGCTCAAACTAGTTGTCCGGTTTAGTCATTGGGTGAAAACTATTTTACATTTTATCTCAACCCTTAGCCTTGTTAATAAAACCATTTAATTTATTTCTAAAATCATTTGATCAATTTGATAAAGCCATTGGAAGTGTTTAAACAAAGGTAAACTAGGTTTCTGTAAGAATTAAACCTATAACTTGGTCAGTCAAAACAATCGATGGGTTTGAGTAAGCCAGTCAAAGTGTTTAACTAGAGTCAAAACCATATTTCTCATAATGAAGATCTATAATTACCATATGATCGGTTTATGAGCCAATCAATTGGTTCCATGTTTTTTTTAAGGTTGAAAGTCTTGATTTTGAAAATTCAAACCAATTATTATTATTATTTTTTTTTTTGCAGAACCAATCGACTAGTTTCGGTTTGAACCAAACACTTTGAGATTTATTTTGGATTTAAAAAAAGTAAGGAATTCATGTCAATTAAATTCAAAAGAAGATTTTAAACAACCCAAAAGATTAAAATCAAAAGTGATAGTGCTCACACAACTTGACAAGATAACTTAAGGATTAAAGTATAAACCTTGTCTTGAGTATTGGTATCTTGATGCAATCTTCTTTTATGTTTAGAAACTTTATTTTCCTTTTAAACGTTACACTCTGGTGGTTGATTTAGACGAGTGTGGTTTGAAATTATTGTGATTAATGTAGTTCATGTTATCATCAAAACAAGAATTAAGATATTGATTTACTTAGAAGGTTAATAGTATAAAATCTCTAAATCTAGAGGATTGGTATACTTCTAGGTGTTATAATTGGTTTCTTTTATTGGTGTTACCTCTTATGGGGTTTTAATATTTTTTCTATCTATTTCTTCTTGCTTGCTTTGGGAGGTTTGCCCACATATTTGTATCATGAATTGTATTATTTGCACCTTTATTGTAGGAGCCCACATGTAACAATCAATTAATTGAGATGCATTAAAACCATGTTGAAAAGGTGGTTATTATACTTATTTTTCAATTAAAGAATAAATATATTTAAAATTAGCTCAAACAAGGAAGAATCTTTCGTCAATTTTTAATGTAGGTATAAATGTTAGGTTTCGTTACAATTGATGAAGTTTGTTGTTTAGCTAATATTATCTTTCTATAAATGTGACATTTTATAATTTATAAATAATATTTATCTAAAATCGCCATGTGAACTATAAATTAATTTATTATAATATTATTTTATATTATATTGAATATGTTAAAACATTAATTTTTTTATTAGATAGAATAAATAGTTTTCATTGTTGCGTAAACTACAAACAATTCCAATGACCAAGATATTGGAACCTTAAAAGTTATTCCTTCTATTTTAACATGTAAGATATATAGAGTTTTTATGGGAATATTAAAAAGTATTAAATACTAGATTAAAAGTCTTCCACTTTTACTAATACACCTTCATATTCCAAGCTTCTCCAATATACTTGAAATAGAATAATGTTAAGGTTCAAATGGGAAAAATAACATTTAATTTTGACCCTTTTGGCGAAGGAGCTTTTATTATAAAATAAAATTTAAAATTTTATATGCCTTATATTATGAAATAGAGGGAGTAAATACTTTCAACTAAAACACCAATGAAGTTGTAACGATGATGGAGAATTTACTTTAGAAATTGGTTATTTTTTCACGTTTTATTCTATTCACATCGTAAAAAATTTAAAGTATCAAATGTTATTTGTATTTTTATTTTATACTAGGTTGGTAGTTTTTTTCTTCTCATTTATGTTTTTACACATATATTATTGTTATTTATTTAACATTTTATTTTAGATAAAATTAAGATGAAAATATAAAGGGCATAAACAGATTAAAGATTAAAAAAATTAAAGGTAAAAATCATAACTAAAAAAATATTTTCTTTTGTAAAGATAAATTTCTATGCAATGATAATAAATTGAAGATAAAGTCAACTATTTTCTTACGTAAGTGTTCCTCCAAAAAAAAAATCATATATAGTTATGGACAATTGTAATGTATAATATAGCTTGTAGGGTACAAATTATCATGGTTTGAAAATTTTAATATGTAATAATACTACGATTATTGTAATTCGAGGTAATAGTTCAAAATTTATAATGTTGTATACATTGACATATATAATAGATTATTTTCAATTGGCCATTTAAATTCATAATTGATTTTTTTTCTTATACTATTACGACAATCGTTTCATAATATAAGACATAATATATTTCTAATTTTGTTTCATATTCTATGTTATTTTATTGAAAAGTATTAACAATTACATATTTTAATTTTAATTTTAACCTTCTATCTAATTAAATGAGTGAAAATATTAAATTTAATATAATGATGTATTAGTTAAAGCAGATAAAATTTTATCTAGAATTTAATATTTTTGATAAGTATGAAAAAAATATAATATAAATTATATTAGAAATTAAAAAAGTAATATTTAATTGGTCTTTTATTTAGATAATAAATTGCAATAATATATTTTTCACATCACACGCATGAGTGTAATACTAGTTCAAATAATACCAATTTTTCGGCTTAGTAGTTAATACAATTGTTTAGAGTTGGATCCCCGTACGAGGTATCGTCCTATCAGAAGAAAACGCCGCATAAAAAATGTTGCGTGTCATTTTGGACTTGCATTAGATGCAAAACCCTGCCGTTGGGCGTTGGCTGTGAATTTGTGATAAACGTGGGTGCTTAATAATGGAACAACAATCGGACGGTGCACCTCCCTTTCGCTTCTGTGCCCCAGCTGGGTCAGGCGGGCCAGCCTCCTATCCTAGTATTTGAGTATTTTAAGATTCTAAAATTTAATCCTATATTAGAAAAATTCGATCATACTTTCAGTTAAAAGGGTACTTAATACTTAAAATATTTAATCTTTGACTCAATTATCTAATTAAAAATAATATTTGTTATTTTATTAATTATTTTAAAAATATATCAGAATATTATATTTTCAAATTTTATTTATTTTTATAATTAAAATTTCTATATTAATATTTTTTAAATAAAATAAAATACTTATATAAGTTGAGAACTGATATATAATTTTTATTTTAAAAAATATTTTTACAGAGTTTATTAAAATTAATAAAATAATATTTTTATGTAGATATTAAATATATTTAAATTTAATTTATGTCTAATTAATATTTTTTAAATAGCCGGTTTAAAAATTACAGATAGCATATTTATAAAAGAAAAAAATCAAACAAATACAAATATTCGATTTTTTACGTTGCACTACTAACTAATAAATATCAAAGCTTCGACCGATCCTTATTAGGTGCACCCTCCCGGTCCATCTTTAATATATTTTAAGCTCAATTTTAATATAATTATGAAATGTATTAAATGTAAACTGATTTGATGGAAACACCGGACTCAACTAATAAATTTCCCAAAACCTCCCTTCCATCCTCGTCCCTCGAAGTTTTCCACTTCTTGGTCCTGAGTCCTCACGCATAATGATATGATGATATGGTGATGCTAGTAATGCTACTATAAAGAGGAGAGAGAAAGATCGATCGGTCCTCTCATTCTCGCTCGCTCCACAGAAGTATTTCGCTCACGCTTTTCGCCTCTAACTTTAAAAAGAAAATCTCACTACAAAAATCACAAATCTTCATCGCAGTCTAAGTCTTCCTCGTCGACGCACTGCTTTTGTCGAAAACGCCAAACCCCTGCGTCAAGACAGTAAGAAACCCAACTCCCCAACTTTCAGATTATCGCCTATCAGTCCCTTCTGCTGCCCCAATTTAATAGATCCATTTAAATTAATTCATCATTCTCTCTACCCAGCACAGCGGCGACTGAAAGAGGGGAAGAGATGTCGAGCGGTCGTATGGTCAAGGTGAGGAGAGAGAAGATAGCGGCATGCATGAGTTGCCCTCTTTGCAATAAGCTCCTTAAAGAGGCTACGACCATCTCCTTATGTCTCCATACATGTAAGTTCTTCTCTTGTCATTATTTGATAATCACTACACATGGGAAGACTATCTGATCGATCTTTTTATTTCGCATTGTATGTCATGTCCGTCAGTTCGGTTGTTTATTTTTAATCTTTTGATTTGTCATTCCACTCTTTAATTTTACGATTGCTTTCTCCGTTTAATTAAAATTTGCATGCTGTGTATACTTGGTTCGTGAATTGGGTTAATCTTGATTAGTTGATTTGGTGATCATAATCAGCTTTCATTTTTTATATTTAATCGAGTATCATTGATAGTTTTGATCTGGGCAGTTTCTTTATTTTGATCACTTATAATTAACTGTCTTGTCGTGTCGCTTTGGACGTAGTATATATATATATATATATATTCTTCTAATAATGGGCATGTGAATTCGACGCACTTCCTTTTCTTTTTACCCTTCTCGCCGCTATGTTGCATGTGGCTCGTGGTCGATATTGAAACTTTGGTTCGGCTCCTTCAGGTTACTGATACTCTTCAGTTGCAAATACATACAGGATGTATGGCCATCTCAACTTCGTGGTGTTTGCTGTGAATTATATACCGTGCCAAGTTGTTTGTTGATTCGATTGGTCATTCTTCATTACTGTAGCTTTCTGGGATGATTTTTGTTTTGATCGATCGTCTAATACTACACGGTGAGCTTCCTGCCGTGTCGGCAGCTGATCTTTATGGAATTGAGCTGGTGGGTTGTGGTACTTTTTTGGTATCGTAATCAATCTTAAATTGGAGTATAGGATGCAGAGGGATCTTTTATATACGCGGCCTTTTTGTTTTAGGTAACCTAGCCGTACAGTTTGCTGGTTTTGGCATCTTTTGTTTTCTAATTTGGTTGCTCGATATGTTCGTGGTCCTGATCCATATCGAAATTTACACTTAGTTCTTTGCGGTGGCGAGCGATATTGGCTCTTTAAATTGACTTGGTTTTCAAAGTCATCTAGCTACTTAGGTGAGGCATTAGGATATTGATGTGTTCATTCTGGTCAATGGATTTGGGCACGTTTTAGTCGTTTGATCTAATCTAAAGGGTGTTGGTCTTAGTCTACCAAGAGCTATCTGAACAACGTCATCTTACTTGCTTCAGGCAAAGCTTCTAGCTTCTAGCAATAATATTTGAGGCATTATGGTATGTCAGAGAAACCACTGTTGCGGTCGGCCACCACATAGTGGTGATTGTGAAACCAAGTTGCTTCTTTGTTCTGTTGCTGTATGCATGTGTTTTTGTTCACTTCCGCGGTATTTATTGGCTTTCCGTTGGTGCCAAGTTGTATATGAATCTTAATATTATTTTTTGTTTGTTTATCAATAATATCATTGATAGATCGATTATTACTACCTCTATTCGAACCAAACAAGGCATCACAATTCACATATCGGTGCTAAAAAAGATGCTAGTGATCCCATAGGAAGACGCCCTTAACCCTGCCCCTTTAGGAAGTTTCAGGAATAATCTATGGATAAATTAAGCACCTTGGGCACTGAGTTTTTTTTTTTCTTTTTTTTTTGGAGGCCCCTTGAGTCTTTCCTTTTTCCTTGAGCGCCCAAGTAGGTATGTTTTCAAAGAAATAAAAATTTCTTCCTTTGATTGTAATAGGATATTTAGAAAGTCTTACTAATAGACCAAGGAAGGATGGGGAGAAAAACAGAAAGGCTGCAATGATTTAGAATTCTGCTGTTTACGTGATCAAAGTATGATAGTAAAACTTTATGGTTGTGAATTCTGTAGACCTTTTATATCTCATAAATGTAGGTGATTGAAATCAAATTTGACTTTCGTAGATGACTCACATATACTGATTGAAAATTTTAACCAGTTTGCAGGAAGTGTATATATGACAAGTTCTCTGACGAAGATGTTGAGAGCTGTCCTGTCTGTGACATTAATCTCGGCTGCAATCCAATTGATAAACTTAGGTATACCTTTATGGTGTTGGGATGTTGTTCTGCCTCTTCTTTTCCATCTTCTCTTTTAGAGCTTTGAGACATATGTGCAGGCCGGACCATCATCTGCAAGATATCAGAGCAAAAGTTTTTCCTTTCAAGAGAAGGAAAGTGGAGGCCCCTGAAGTTACGCCTCCAGTTACACAGCCTGCGAAGAGGAAGGAGAGATCACTTTCCTCTTTGGTGGTCAGCACCCCTAGAGTATCAATGCAGGCTGGAGTAACAGGAAGAAGGACAAGGGCTGGTATAAGGAAGCCTGCTTATTTAAGAGGATCGAGCCCTGTTGCTGGAGAACCATTTAGAAAAGACGGTTATTCAACTGAAGATCATTCAGACGGCTCAAGTTCACCTGAGACCCTCAACAAAATTGTCCAAAATAGAAAACAGGTAGATGAGTTTGTTTTTCAGCAAATATATCATGCAATATATGGATTTCTTTAGGATCATATACCTTCTTCATCCCGGCTAAATTTTAATATCTTGCAGAGTTTTTCATCTAAGCCCGGCACTGAAGATGGGAATATGGAGAACAGCAATGAGCAATGGGAAGGGAAAGTTGATTTGTGGAAGCCTTTGAACTGTTTAGTTGAAGCCGCAAACAGAAATAAGCTCTGCAAGCCAAGCTCACAAGGGGCCCTTCATGCCAAATCAGAGCCATTGAGTGGTCCAGATGCCAGCATTTGTTTAAGTAGAATTAAAGTGGATGTGAATGGAAGTGCACCAGAAACTGATGCTGACAAAAACAGTGTACCTTCTGTCCCAGAACCAGCCAAGCGAAAAAGGCACCGCACAGCTGATCGAAACAGGGCTTCTAGATATGCAGAGTTGAGCAGCTCACCGCAACTTATGCATGATGCTGCTCTACGTTACATGAAAAATGTTCCCATCTGGTTCTCATTGGTTGCTTCAGAAGATCAGTTGAGTAACTGTTCAACAATATTGGTTGATAATATGAAACTTAAAATGATGTATTCTTACTTCAATTTCTTTGCCCCTCTGATCTGGTATTATTTCAGGGAAAGAGAGGCTACACTGCCCCAAATTTCTACTGGTTTCTTGAGAGTGAAGTGAGTTCTCAAATTCTGCCTCTTCTCTGATTTATACCTTCTTGTTGCACTTTCTTTGAGGCTGTAGTTACACGCGTAGGTCCGTCGCCATGTTTGCTTTTCCTATGAATGAATGTGAATGCTGTTCTATCTGTAGTGGGTTGGGAGTGTGTTTGTTCATAAAATTTTCTCTATGTTATATCTTGTTGAGGCATCGAGCTTTTAAATGGTTAATTCTTAGATGTGCGATTTCAAGCCTTTTGAATGTTGGGTTGTAATCTGGGATTCTTTTCCTCAGCATTAATTTAGAATCTGCAAAGTTCTGGATAGCATTTGAAGCAATATCCTTGATATATCTGACAATTGAGTGAGCTTTTATTTATTTATTTTGGTAGTCCTTCTTGTTCAGTAGAGAAAACTGCAAGAACTAGCTGGTTTTTTCTCACATATGAAGGACGTACGAACCATGTATTAGAGTATTTGAAAAGTGCTTGCCATTATCAGGACAAGTGTTGAATTTATTCAAAGAATTTACGAATATGGGTCTTCCCTCTAACAGCCTATAAGCTAGAGTTGAAGTGAGGTTGCATATATCACCTCCCCTAGACCTTGTCAAATATATTGAGGTTCATAGCCTTTGTTACCTTTATCTTTTTTCCTTTATTATTGTAAATGTATGTGCATGGATATTTTAGATGACTAGAAATATTTCATCAAGAAATTAAGAATCAGTTATATATCTTTTGCTTGATGCTTGGTGATAAAAGCTTCATTGGTTTGCTGTTGATTTATAGTTATGTTAATGTAGAATGAGATCAGCAACTGATATTCATAAATGCTTATACCTCAATCATCCTTTGTTCTCTTGCAGGGATGGAAGTATGCCTGTCTCTTCAATCCAGAAGTATTTAGTAAAGAAACTCGATCTTTCTAGTGAAGCAGATGTGAGTCCATCAATCTCTGTCTCTTGTGCTTATTTATCATATGGATAGGGGAGCAGGTTCTGTTGCACACTTTTCCTAATCATAATGCTTATGTGCATGTTGTGACACTAAAATGTCGCCAGGGAATTCATGGAAAGTTGACTATCAATATCCAACTATGATATCGTATATTTCATCATATAATCATTCAGATTGCAATTATAACTGCTGCTCCCTATTAATGCTGCATTGAATTTTGCTGCTATTGATGAATGACGAGTACTGAGTAGAAGCCTGCATAAGAATGCCCGGACAAGCTGAATACCTTGGAGCATTTTAGGCTTTATGAGTGACTATTCATGAGCATCTTAATGGCTTATGGTTTCACCTGTCTCCACTCATAGTTCCAATACATGATTATTTTCTTTATTTGTTATTATTTTGCTTAGGTAACTTTGAGTGTAAATAAAAACCCAGAGTTCCTACGTTATGTCAGTGATTTAGGTCTTTGAAGTGGAATATTGACTTCAAAGCATTGGCGCCAAAAGTGTTTTATGCTTCCGCACAGCTTTTTGTTGAATCATTATGACTGCTGGAAAAGAGATGAGATGTTTCCTTCAAATAGTAGAAATGCCCGATAAAATATTGACGCTAACTTGCTTCCTGCGTTGAGGGATTTCTTACAGGTTCAAATAACGTGCCAAGGTCAGCCTTTACTTCCGACCTTGCAGCTACGCAGCTTACTAGATCTATGGCTGCAGACTTCGGCTCCAGCATCAAAGAAAGTAAAGACCTCCGTTGGTGATTCGGCCAAGGACTTCGTTATGGTGCTTACATATTCAAGAAAAGTTAGGCAGCCTGCTGAAAGTAACAGTCAGAATGCCCTCTTATGTCTGCCATCCATCCATCCATAGATGACGAATGATATGTTTTATGTTAAAGGGCTCTGTCGTATATGAATATGTTTATATGTACTCAGAATCATTCCCTTCTGGCATCCAATCTACTCTAGTTAGATCTTTGTGCTATTTATTTTCAGTTCTATAGAGTGTTGGCATGCAGTCCTACATGTATTGGTGGAAGTTCTTATTCACATTTGCAGATTTAGCCTTTCATGTTGCATTAGCGTACTACATCCAAGAGGAATTCCAAGTATTCTTGAATACAATTTTTTTTTGGGGGGGGGGGGGGGGGTAGAAGATGAAAATAGTTTCATATGTACATCGTGATACGGGCTAGAAACTCCCGTCTGAGAAATAATTTGCTAAATTAACCCTCATACCAACAACTAACGATAGGTTCCGTTTGACGAATAATCTGCTGACGGAAAACAAAATATTGTATATTGTATTTTTAGGTGTGTGCTTCAATATTTTTATTTATCTGACCACTAACAATATAGTAAATTAATATAAATAGAAAATCTTATAATTTTTTAATGGTACCTGATCAAGTAACTACCGAAAATATGATGATAACAACAACAACAACAACGTATTGAAATATTATATATAGGGCTCATCCAATCCAGCTATATTTAACATTTTTAGGTACCTTATTTTTAAATTAGATTATATCAGTAAAAATTAAAAAACTAAAAAAAATACTAATAAAAAACCATTTGAGGTTTATCTTTTTATCTGAGGCTAAAAAGAGACTAAAAAAGATGATAGATGTGGCTTTCCTATGAAACCCATATGAACCCTTTAATTAGAACACCTTTGCTTCTAAGCCATAATGAAGTAAAGATAACCATCCAAAACGTAATGTTTTAGAAGTATTGGGTTATAATTTTCATATCACAAGTCATCATATCAATTTTTAATAGTAATAGTAGTAGTATATCAAATTTTAATAGTAAAGAAGCAAAACTAACTATACTTGAGCATTGTTGGATACATGTAACTAAAAGAAAATTATTAATTAAAGAAGAAACAATTTAGTTTTAGTTTTTGATAAATAAAAAAAGAAAAAGAAAATCTAGCATCCAATATGTTAGATATAGACATATTATTTTTATATTTTGTAGTGTATTTTAAAACACAAATCATACAACCTTTGTATTATATATATAGATGCAGTATCTTGTGCGAACCTTTTTTTACTGTACAAATATAGTAATGTTTTTCAACTATTGGATCTAAAATATCTGATGGTTGATAACACATCCCTATCTTCCTCACTATTCCGCCCCTTGTCTCTCTATCCCGCCCCGCCCCCTCTTTGCATATCTATCCTGACCCCCTGACCTAGGGATGTCAATGGGTCGGGTCTGGACCGGGTCCGGCCATATCTAGACCCGGACCCGTTTATATTACCTAGACCCAGATCCGATCCAGACTCATTGGGTCTTAAAAGTTCAGACCCAGATCCAGATCCATCGGGTCTAACGAGTAAACGGGTCCAAAATGGGTCCGGTTATTTTTTTAAAAAAAATTAATAATCTATGCTAATACAAATACATTTATGTTTTATATAACTTAATATGTATTTTTTTTGTTAAAAAAAATCATCTAAGTAAAAAAATAAATATATTAAATAGTTATATTAACTTTTCAAATGGTGTTTTAATGCTTTTAGTAGGGATGTAAATGGGGTGGGTTCGGGGCGGATATACCCATATCCGTATCCGATAATAAAATCCGTACCCAAATTCGTACCCGTACCCGAATCCATATCCTCTAATATATCCATATCCGTATCCGTTGGATATCCGTTACTCGACGGATTATCCGTTTACCCATTAATGAATATTATTCGATGGATAAATCTATCACCTGACAGATAAACTCATTTAGATTTAAGCTAAATGATAATTCTAACTTTAATTTATACTATAATTATTTTAAAATTAAAGGTAAAAAGATAATTATATATCGGGTAAACGGGTACGAATATGGATACGGGTATAGTTACGGGTACGGGTACGGATATCCCATACCCGTATCCATACTCGAACCCGGCGGGTAATTTTTTTCCATCATCTTTATCCGTATTCATATTCATTTATCCATATCCGTTAGACAAAATTCGTCGGGTTTCGGATAAAATATGCCCCGTTTATATCCCTAGCTTTTAGAATATAATGTTATACATATTGTTTATAAAGTAAGCATACAAAAATAAAATTTAAAAAAGTGAATAAGGAGCTTATATAAGATTAAAACAATAATGACAAACATAATATTAGTATATATATATACATACACACACACACACATATGTATATTAAATGGGTCTGGCGGGTCGGGTCTGGATCTAAAACTGGACCCAGACCCAGACCCTTTAAGGTATATATGGATCCAGACCCGATCCAAACCCGTCGGGTCCAAAAATCATGGACCCAGACCCGCTAAAAATGAGACGGGTCTAGCAGGTCTGGGTCGGGTCCGAGATCCATTGCCATCCCTACCCCGACCCCCCTTCGCATTCCCTCTCTCCATCACACCTCACATCTCCCTCTCTCTGCACCTCCCGTCTCTCTCTCTCTCCATCACACCCATCTATGCATCTCTCTATCGCCATTTCTACCCTTGTTCACTTCAACCATACCTCACCTCCCCCATTCTTCAACAAAACAGCCACTACACTATTTCGCTGCACAGGGGACGAGGACAAGCACCACCAGTGGCGCAGTACAACGACAGCAATCCAAAGCACAACCTCCACAACCGCCGCCTCAGTCCACACCGTCGGTATAATTCCAAACTCTCTACTCCAATTTGTAAGTTTATTTGTGTGATTTGGCTTTTGTTAAGCCAAATTAGTCGATAAGGTTTGTTATGTGATTACTGAATGGCAAATAATCCCTGTCGTGCTCTTAGTTCCTAGAGGGTGGCCGGAGGAAAATTGGGATATCATATCTTCTTCTGCTACTCCTCTTCTTTCTTCGTCCTCGCCCTTCGATTACCTAATTGATCTGTTTAGGATAAGTTTCTTATGCCATTGAGGATGAAGATAGAGATTTGTTTCATTTTGTTTCAATGGTTATCTTATTTTATTTATTTAAGTGAAAGGAAGAGGTCGGTCCATCGACCATTCTCTGGTTTGGGAGCTTGTGGACAGGTCTTTGGGGAAGTCGGATGACACCATTGTCGACTGTGAAGTGGTTCTATTCGAGCATTTGCTGTGAATGTTGGATAATGCTAATCCTCAACATGAGTCATTGGACAAGCTTGTTGAGTTATATGCTTGTTGGTAGAGGATGATGACCACTTATACCGAAGGCATAAATTATGTTGTTTGAGGCTTGATGACCGATTGACGGTCAATTCAATTATTGACGTTAATGCCTACCTAGCAGGATACACTGGATTTTGTTGTTGTTGTTGTTGTTATTATGCGTGAAGATCGATCCTTTTGAGTTTGTTGAAACTAAATTACGTTACTTATGTCAAACATCATCTTCAAACAATAAATATCTAAATGATAAAAAAACATTTATTTTTAAAATTGCACATTATTGGCATCGGCTTTGAATTTCACTCCCTCCACTTGCGTAGCTTTTCTATTTATTTATTTATTGTGATGTTATTTACATACACCAACACCAGAGCTAGAGAAAAGCACAGATTGGATTACTTGCCACATGTCAATGGGTAGTTTTGCTTCTTCCTGCGTTGGCAGTGATAGATGGTTAGCAATTGGATCGATCTATGTGGTATAGAGAGAATTCAGTAGAGCATAAATTAAAGAAATTAAGAGCTAATTAAAATTCTCGATCGGAATTTGCTAGTTTCTGTACGATGGAAGCGCACTCGAGGCTTTCATAATCGAGAGGGCTCTGATTCTCTTGAATTGAGAATTAGATTACAGAATTATAAGACTATTCTCACCGTGATTACTTTTGGGGGCGGTGCATCGGTCTCCCTGTCCGGGTTTATGGTTTAGAGGGTTAGGGGTTAGTGCTTATTATTTAGAGGGTTTAGGGTTTATGGTTTAGAGGGTTTGTGGTTTAGGGTTTAAAGGGTTTGGGGTTTGGGGTTTAGGGTTCAAAGGGTTTTGGGTTTTGGGTTTTGGGTTTTGGTTTTAGAGGGTTTAGGGTTTAGAGGGTTTGGGGTTTAGGATTTAGGGTTTAGAGGTTTTGTGGTTTAGGGTTTAGGGTTGGGGTTTGGGGTTGGGGTTTAGGGTTTATGATTTGAGGTTTAGGGTTTAGGTTTAGGGGTTATAGGGTTTGGAGTTTAGAGGGTTTGGGGTTTGGGGTTTAGGATTTGGGTTTAGGGTTTAGGGTTTAGAGTTTAGAGGGTTTGGAGTTTAGGGGTTATGGGTTAGTGTTCAGGGTGTAGGGTGTAGGGTGTAGGGTTTTGGGGTTTAGGGTTTAAGGTTTAGGTTTTGGGGTTTAGAGGGTTTGGGGTTTGGGGTTGGGGTTGGGGTTGGGGTTAAGGGTTTAGGGTTTAGATTTATGGTTTAGAGGGTTTAGGGTTTAGGGTTTAGAGGGTTTGGGGGGTTATGGTTTAGGATTTAGAGGGTTTGTGGTTTATGGTTTATGGTTTGTGGTTTAGTGTTTAGATGATTTAATGTTTAGGGTTTGGAGTTTGGTGTTTAGGGTTTAGGGTTTATGGTTTAGGATTTGGGGTTTAGGGTTTAGAGGGTTTGGGGTTTGGGGTTTGGGGTTTGAGGTGTAGGGTTTAGGGTTTAGGGTTTGGGGTTTGGGGTTTGTATAATTTATAGTTTTAGAGGTTTGGATATTTGGTTTAGATATAGGTTTGGATTAGTTTTTTTGTTTGGTATTAATAAAATCTTGAATGGTGATTAAATTTTGATCTAATGGATGAGATTAGTTCTTATGTTTGTATATTAGTAAAAGTTTGTATGTGACTGTTCTCCTATATATATATATATAGATTAAGGATCCTGTGCGGACCATTTTTACTGTACAAACGTAGGAATGCTTTTCAACCGTTGGATCTCAAATATCTTGCAGTCGAAAATGCATTCCTATTTTTGTTACTGTTCCGCAACCTTATCTTTGTGACTCTGTCCCGTCCCGCCCCACCCCGCCCCCTTGTCTGCACATCTAATCCCGACCCCAACCCCCCTTCTCACTCCCTCTCTCCATCGCACCTCCCGTTTCCCTCTCTACACCTCCCATCTCTCTCTCTCTCTCTCCATCACACCTGTCTATGCATCTCTCCATCGCCATTTCTACCCTGTTCACTTCGACCATACCTCACCTCCTCCATTCTTCAACACAACCGCCAATACACTATTCCGCCGCACAGGGGACGCGGACAAGCATCACCAGTGGCACAGTACAACGACAATAGTCCAACGCACAACCTCTACGACCGCCACATCAGTCCACACCACTGGTATAATTCCAAACTCTCTCCTCCAATTCATAAGTTTATTTGTGTGATTTGGCTTTTGTTAAGCCAAATTAATTGATAGGGTTTGTTATGTGATTACTGGATGGCAAATAGTCTCTGTCGTCCTCATAGTTCGTGGAGGGTGGCTGGAGGAAAATCGGGATGTCGTATCTTCTTCTACTACTCCTCCTCTTTCTTTATTCTCGTCCTTCGATTGCCTAATTGATCGGTTTAGGATAAGTTTCTTATGCCATTGAGGATGAAGATAGAGATTTGTTTCATTTTGTTTCAATGGTTAGCTTATTTCATTTATTTAAGTGAAAGGAAGAGGTCGGCCCATCGACCATCATCTAGTTCTGGAGCTTGTGGATAGTTCTTTGGGGTAGTCAGATGACACCACTGTCAACTGTGAAGTGGTTCTGTTCGAGCATTTGCTGTGGATGTTGGATGATGCTAATCCTCAGCCTGAGTCATTGGACAAGCTTGTTGAGTTATATGCTTGTTGGTAGAGGATGGCGACTACTTATACCGAAGGCATAAATTATGTTGTTTGAGGCTTGATGACCGATTAACTTTCGATTAAATTATTGATGTTAATGCCTACTTAGCAAGATACACTGGATGATGATGATGTTGTTGTTGTTGTTATTATTATCTTAATATTATTGTTATTGTTATTGTTATTGTTATTGTTATTGTTGTTGTTATTATTATTATTATTATTATTATTATTATTATTATTATTATTATTATTATTATTATTATGCGTGAAGATCAATCCCTTTGAATTTGTTGAAACTAAATTACGTTAGTTATCTCAAACATCATCTTCAAACAATAAATATCTAAATGATAAAAAAACATTTATTTTAAAAATTGCACATTATTAACATCGGCTTTGAATTTCACTCCCTCCACTTGCATAGCTTTTCTATTTATTTATTTAGGGTTTAGGGTTTAGAGGGTTTAGATTTTAGGGTTTAGAGGGTTTAGGGTTTAGTGTTTAGGGTTTAGAGGGTTTAGGGGGTTTATGGTTTAGGGTTTAGAGGGTTTTGGGCTTATGGTTTAGGGTTTAGAGGGTTTGGGTTTATGGTGTAGAGGGTTTAAGGTTTATGGTTTAGGGTTTATGGGGTTTAGGGTGTAGAGGGTTTAGGGTTTAGGGTTTAGAGGGTTTATGGTTTAGGGGGTTTATGGTTTAGGGTTTAGAGGGTTAGGGTTAGGGTTTAGGGTTTAGTGTTTGGGGTTTTGAGGGTTTAGGGTTTAGATGGTTTAGGGTTTGTGGTTTAGGGTTTAGGGTTTAGGGTTTGGGGTTTGGGGTTTGGGTTTTGGGGTTTGGGGTTTGGGTTTTGGGGTTTTGGGGTTTAGAGGGTTTAGGGTTTAGAGGGTGTAGGGTTTATGGTTTGTATAATTTTTGGTTTTAGAGGTTTGGATATTTGGTTTGGATATAGGTTTGGATTAGTTTTTTGGTTTGGTATTAATAAAATCTTGAATATGATTAAATTATGATCTAATGGATGAGATTGGTTCTTATGTTTGTATATTAGTAACAGTTTGTATGTGACCCCTCCCCTATATATATATATACACACTCATATATTATTAATTAAAAAAAGTAAATACAATGTATGTCATTCAAGTAATTAAATCATTCAAAATTTCAAACCCGTCAAAATCTAAAAGCCAAAAAATGCAAACAAATCAGACCAAATTCAAACAAAGCCGAAGATATCATCAAAACTCCAAATCTAAAAGCCAAAACATAAGAAAGAAATCAATAAAACTAAATGAAAGAACAAATCACATTTTGGGGGGGGACCAATCCATCATCGATCTTCATTCGTCCTTCTTCTTCTTCCTCCTCTCTCTCTCTCTCTCTCTCTCTCTCTCTCTCTCTCCTCTTCTTGTTCCCATTCTCCACTCCTCATTTTCCTTTTTTGGGCTTAACTATTCTCCTTTACTTTATCATTACTTAAATAGGTTACATCCTCATTTGTCATGCCAAAACAAACACCGAGGTAGAGTATTTTAAATAACACCATATGGAATTATGTCATCCTTTGGATGATTGAGAATTAAATAGAATATCACAAATTATTCATTTTCCTTAAGTAAGGAGAACCAATCTCTTCCATCTCCAAGGAGAAACTCTTTACTTTGTAATCATCCTTTTAGTCCCTAGAGGTCATAAGCTTCTCAATCTCAAGGGCAATTAGGTGTTAGCAAAAGAAGCAATAGCATTATAGGTGTTAATAATAGCAATTTCATTGGCAATATCAATGTGGATAGGCCTTAATTCTTGCATTATTAATCTCTTCATTACTTCATTCATCTTGCAGGTGAGTTCCCTTTTAATAGAAACTTAGAAAGAAGTGAAGCTATAGCTTCATATCTGACATCCTAAATCCGACATGCACCACACTTCATATCAAATTCTCCCATGTCACTCCTCACACTTGAAGCATAGCCCTTCTTCTCACCTCCTTAGGGTTTCCTCGTCACTAAGTCAATGGGAGGTAGCAGGCCTTCATCCTACAAATTTTCCATATACTTGGCTTGAAATGGCCCACTTGAAATTCCCCAAGCACTAGTAACCTTAACTCTCCTTACATACCTAATTCACTAAACACATACTCATATACTCACAAATTTATTTTCCTTTCCATTTTTACACTTCTCATTTCCCCACCCCTCATATCTCTCTATCATATTTTCTCTCTCTTCTCTCTTCTCTCTCATCTCAACTCCTTACACTTATTCTCAAATATTCCATTAGTTCAAGAAATCAAATTTTAATCAATATTCCAAGACATTATAAATATAAAGGTATACAAATATTTTGTTTTCTTTTTTTTATGTGTTAAATTTCATGATTTTTGAAGTAGCTAAAAATTCAAGGTTTGACTCTTTTATTTTTCACATTTTAATTATTATTTGTATACATAGATTAAGCTTAGATTAGTAGATTTATATTCATTTTTTGTTAAAAAATTGGGCTTTGAATGATATCAATGGAGGTTGGAAGTAAAACAGTGGTTGCGACAAGTGGTTCACCCGATAGTTAACATTACTGATAGGTAGTTCACCTGCCACCCTCCTCCCCAGCCAGGTAAATCATCCATCAAAATCGTCTTCGCGTGGGTAACTCAACCATCACATACTTCCTATAGTGAGTTGTTTTGGATGGATACCAATTCGGAAAAATAAGATCTAATTAGAATCAATTAGAACACACAAGAATTGACAAGAGAAGAACACTCAAGAACACAGATTGGGGAAACAGATGATCTTATTGATGTGAAGTAATTGTGATTGCAAAGAATCAAAGAAATTCTCACATAAATCACTCAATTCATCAAGGAATTACAATAGAACTCAATAGGAGAAGAAGACGGCGTTCGCTCTTCGATTAGGGTTCTAATCGCATGGTATTTATACTATACGAAATTGTCATTAGCGAAAACCGAGGCGAAGCAAAAATCCAAAAAAACACGGACCGTATTAATAAACACGGTACCCCCGTGTTTATTTTCTATCTCTCGGCCTCTCCCGGAAAACAGAACATATTTTCCTGATGAAAAACACGGATTGTGTTTCCAAAACACGGGCCCCCCGTGTTTATTTCCAGCTTTGATAATCTTCAGTATTTCAGCCACAACTTCTTCATCTGACCTCCGATCAAGCTGATTCTTGATGATTTGGAAAGCTAACAGAAAGATATACAACTTTCATGTTCAGCACATTTCCAAATTCTAATTTCTTCGATGTAAAATATTCACATCTTTCCAGAATAGCTCACAGTTCTACTTCAAATTTCTCCGAAACACTTCACACGCCAATCCTAGCTATTCTACACACCAAATACGAGTCACAAGCTCACAATTCTCCACCTTGACGACGTATTTAAAGTAGCTAGCACCAGGAACACAAAAGACCATCTATAAAAACCCCTGGGCCCCAAAAGGCCCTCATGGTATACAAACACCAACCAAGTCCGAGCAATGCTCAAACTTGCTCACCGTCAATGGCTTCGTTAGCATATCTGCTGGATTCTCAGCAGTAGCCACCTTCTCCAACACAACCTTGCCTGCAGCAATAGTACCTCGGATGAAGTGGTACCTGATATCAATGTGCTTCGTCCGACGATGGAAAGAATTCTGATTCTTTGCCAAATAAATAGCACTCTGGCTATCGCTACGAACAACGGGAGCACCATGACCAAATCCAAGCTCACGAACGAAACCACCAAGCCACGAAGCTTCTTGAAAAGCTTTCGTCATAGCCATATACTCAGCCTCAGTAGTGGACAACGCAGTCACATCTTGCAAAGATGACCTCCAGCTAATTGCTGAACCACCAAGACAAAATACATAACCTCCAGTGGATCTCCTATTATCAAGATCTCCACCATAATCAGAGTCAACGAACCCAGTCCACGCATCAGTTGACCTGCCATACTCCAAACAAGATGATGCAGTACCGTTCAAGAACCTCAGAATCCACTTCACTGCTTGCCAGTGAGCCTTCCCAAGATTTTTCATATATCTGCTCACAACACTCACATCTTGAGCAATATCCGGCTTGGTACAAACCATAGCGTACATCATGCATCCCACAGCATTAGAGTAGGGAATTTTGGCCATAAAATCCTCCTCATCTTTAGATTTGGGGCAATCTAAAGCAGACAATCTGAAGTGAGTAGCCAAGGGAGTACTAACCGGCTTGGCATCAATCATATGAAACCTCTCCAACACCTTGTTCACATATTGCTCTTGTGACAAGTAAAGACGCTTCTGTCTGCGGTCTCGAATGATCTCCATGCCAAGGATCTTCTTCACAGCTCCCATATCCTTCATCTCAAACTCAGTCTTCAGCATTGTTTTCACCTTGTTAACTTCAGACAGATCTTTTGCTGCAACAAGCATGTCATCGACATACAACAAAAGATACACCAGAGAACCATCACCAACCTGCTTCAAGTATACACATCCATCGTACTCACTCCTGGAGAACCCATGCTCAATCATAAACTGATCAAACCTCTTATACCATTGTCTAGGCGACTGCTTCAGACCATATAGTGACTTCTTCAATAAGCACACATGATCCTGCTTGCCTTCAACAACAAAGCCATCTGGTTGGCGCATATAGATCTCCTCCTCGAGCTCACCATGCAGAAAAGCTGTTTTAACATCCAATTGCTCTAACTCCATATCCTGCATAGCCACAAGTGCAAGCAAAGTATGAATAGAAGTATGCCTGACAACAGGGGAAAATACCTCGTTATAGTCTACACCAGGTATCTGACTAAACCCATGTGCAACTAAACAAGCCTTGTACCTCGGACCCTCAACACTTGGAATTCCCTATTTGAACTTGTACACCCACTTGCAGTCAACTATTTTCTTCTTCCTGGGTGCCTTCACAAGTTCCCATGTCTGATTCTTCCATAGAGACTGTATCTCCTCCTCCATAGCAGCACACCACTGAGTAGAATCAGCACTAACAATGGCATCTGAGTATGACACTGGCTCCTGTACATCAACGACAATCTTAGCACTAGCCAAAGCATAACCTGCTAACTCCTCAAAGCCATACCTCACAGGAGGCTTCACAACCCTCCGTGGTCTACCAGGAGCAACGCCCCTTTGCTCCACCTGCTTCCTGGATCTACCCACTTCAGGAATAGTGGGTCTCATACTAGAAGAGTCTGACTGATCCAAATCAACCTCTACATCCACCTTATCCGTAACACCATGCAGATTCTTTTGCTCCACCTCTTTAGACAATCTATCAGAAGAAGACTCAGATTTTTGGAGGAATACGAACTCATTGAAGGTAACATCCCTGCTTGTCAAAAACTTGGATGCAGCTGGATCCCATAACCTGTACCCCTTCACACCGGATGTATAGCCAAGAAAGATGCACTTCTTAGCTCTAGGCTCGAGCTTCCCATCATTCACATAAGCATAGGCAGGACATCCAAAAACATGCAAATCATAATAATCAGCTGGTTTGCCAGACCATACCTCCTCAGGTGTCTTCAAATCAATGGAACAATTGGGTGACCTATTCACCAGGAATGCCGCCATGTGAACTGCCTCAGCCCAAAACTCCTTTCCTAATCCAGCTTGTGACAACATATATCGAGCCTTCTCTAAAAGGGTTCTATTCATCCTCTCAGCAACCCCATTCTGTTGTGGTCTTCCAACACAAGTGTGATGCCTAGCAATACCATGGTCCTCACAGTACTCAGTGAAACTACGTTCCACAAACTCAAGGCCATTATCTGTCCTGAGACACTTCACTTGTCTCCCAATCTGCTTCTCTAATAAAGTCTTCCAATGCTTGAAAACTTCAAAGACATCATTCTTATTTTTAATAAAATAAGTCCATACCTTCCTAGAGAAGTCATCAATAAATGTCAGTAGGTATCGCGAACCACCCTTGCAGGACCCCACAAATTAGAGTGAACATAATCCAGAGGCCCCTTTGTACTATGTGTAGCCTTTGAAAAACTAACCCGCTTCTGCTTTCCAAACACACAGTGCTCACATAAATCCATAGTACCTGTACTCTTTCGATCCAACAACCCTCTCTTGGAGAGTTCAGTCAAGCCTTTGACACTCATGTGTCCAAGTCGCATATGCCAAAGTCTAGTAACATCCGAGTCAAATATACTCGATGATGTTACCGCAGCTGCTCCCTCAACAGTGGAACCAACAAGCTCATACAGTGTCCTGATCCTCTTGCCTTTCATTGCAACAAGATCCCCTCTAGTAATCCTCATCGTGCCATCCTCGATCACACAACAATATCCATTACAATCCAAAGAACTCAATGAAATCAAGTTCTTGGTCATCTCAGGGACATATCGAACATTAGACAGTGTTCTGACCACACCATCATGCATCTTCACCTTCACTGTCCCAATCCCAGCAACTTTGCATGCAACATCATTACCCATCAGAACTACTCCACCTCGAGTCGTCTCGTAAGTCTGGAACCAGTTCCTGTTGGGACAAATATGGTAAGAGCATCCAGAGTCCAAGATCCACCTGTCCATAATCTTGGTCTGACTATCAGTGACAGTCAACACACTACCATCACTATCATATTGAGCTATAGCAGCATCATCCTTTGTACCAGATGATTCACCAGGTTTATCTCTAGATATCCTATTAGGACAAAACTTCTTGATATGACCCTTCTTGTGACATCCATAGCACATGACATTCTTGGATCTATTATTCCTCGACTTCGACCTATACTTCTTCTTCTTATCACCAGAACCCCGTTCCTGAGTTCTGCCCCTAGCTACAAGTCCCTCACTATGTGAGTCACTAGAACTAGGGGTGTGCAAAACCGGATATCCGTATCCATTCGGATATTTTTTTCGGATTATTTTTTCGGATATCCGCTCCGCATTTTTTTAGACCGGATATCCGGGATGCGAATATCCGAAAAATATAGACTGGATATAGACCAGATTCGGATATATCCAATATTCGTATGAAAATACTATTTTATCAATTTTAATAACTTTTGCTATAATATTTTTAATAATAAAGATCGTATATCAATTAATATTCATATCTATATTCATATAAATATCTTATTTTATCTAAAAGAAGTATTAAAATATTATTATAAATATTTAAAATATAAAAATAAATAAAATTTTAAAACTTAAAACTATAAAAACACAATAATATGGTGTATTATTGAAATAATCAACAAAATATCGGATATTTTTTCGGAT
Source organism: Tamarix chinensis (assembly GCA_030549775.1). Classification (NCBI taxonomy): domain Eukaryota; kingdom Viridiplantae; phylum Streptophyta; class Magnoliopsida; order Caryophyllales; family Tamaricaceae; genus Tamarix; species Tamarix chinensis. Next base: position 120,206,804 of record CM060172.1, read on the forward strand.
CGGATAATCCAAAAAAAAACGGATATCCGAATGTCGGATATCCTTTTAGAATAAAATCGGTTCTGATATCCGAAATATTGGATCGGATTTTTAAATATCGGATCGAATTTTCGGATCCCAGATTTTTTGCACAGCCCTAACTAGAACCACCTCCAGTCAACTGATTCTCAATCAGTTCCCATTGTAGCAGGGCAGTCTTGACATCATCAAGAACCAACTCATCATCCTTCCCATACAGTATGGTCTCACGAAAATGTTTGTAATCAGTAGGCAAAGAACACAACAATATAATAGCAAGATCTTCATCCTCCAATTTAACATCTATATTCCTCAGATCCATAATTATAGAGTCAAATTCATCAAGATGAGATTTAAGGGATTGTCCCTTACCTAATTTTAACTCATGCAACTTGCTCTTCAATAACAGACGATTCGTCACCGACTTCGTCATGTATAGAGACTCCAGCTTGAGCCATAAGGATGCCGCCATTGTTTCTTTAGCCACCTCACGCAAGACCTCATTAGAAAAACACAATTGTATGGTGGAAAGGGTCTTTTGATCTATCTCCTCGAATTTCTCATCTGTCATCGAATTGGGCTTCTTTGATATCCCGAGTAACGCCTTCTCCAATCCATTCTGAATCAGGATCGCCTTCATCTTCAACTTCCATAAGCCGAAGTTCACAGACCGATCAAACTTCTCTATATCAAATCTTGTAGACATCCCGAATACGAACCCAATGCTCTGAAACTAATTTGTTGTGGATCGATACCAATTTGGAAAAATTAGATCTAATTAAAATCAATTAGAACACACAAGAATTGACAAGAGAAGAACACTCAAGAACACAGATTGGGGAAACAAATGATCTTATTGATGTGAAGTAATTGTGATTACAAATAATCAAAGAAATTCTCACATAAACCACTCAATTCATCAAGGAATTACAATAGAACTCAATAGGAGAAGAAGACGGCGTTCGCTCTTCGATTAGGGTTCTAATCGCATGGTATTTATACTATACGAAACTGTCATTAGCGAAAACCGAGGCGGAGCAAAAATCCAAAAAAACACGGACCGTATTAATAAACACGGTACCCCCAGTGTTTATTTTCTATCTCTCGGCCTCTCCCGGAAAACAGAACATATTTTCCTGATGAAAAACACGGATTGTGTTTCCAAAACACGGGCCCCCCGTGTTTATTTCCAACTTTGACAATCTTCAGATTTCAGCCATAACTTCTTCATCTGACCTCCGATCAAGCTAATTCTTGATGCGTTGGAAAGCTAACAGAAAGATATACAACTTTCATGTTCAGAACATTTCCAAGTTCTAATTTCTTCGATGTAAAATATTCACATCTTTCCAGAATAGCTCACAGTTCTACTTCAAATTTCTCCGAAACACTTCACACGCCAATCCTAGCTATTCTACACACCAAATACGAGTCACAAGCTCACATGAGTAGTTCATCCATCAAGATTATCCTCCACTAGGTAGTTTACCAGTCTCAATTTGCCCCAAACCCCAAAACCTTAACCCTTAACCCTTAACCATAAACCCTAAACCCTAAGCTATGAACCTTAAACCCTTCATCCTAAATACCAAACCCTTAACCATAAAATCTCAACCTTAAACCCATAATGGTAAACACGTAACCTTAAGCCCAAAACCTTAAACCCCAAACCTTAAACAATTGATGAGCTAATACATAATATTTATTAATGATTTTTTTTTTATAATTGATAAGTTGCTGGTAGAGGAGGAAGATGTAAGGATCTAAGGTAGGTTACTCCTGCTACCACTAGGGTAGCAAAAAGGATAGTTATTACTAGTGCTAAAGCATGAGCTACAATGGAACATAAAAAATCTCCCCATACTACAGACACACATCATTTGTTATTTAAGGAGAAGTATGATGATTCTAGTGAGGGATCTTTTGCTAGCACTATCACATTTTCTCTTACATCATAATTTTTTTTATTGTTGGCATCAAACAACAATTGGTAACTAACTAGATATACTGTGGGGGTCCACTCATTCTAGATCTTTTGACCAATTTTAAGGTTCATGCAACTTACGCTATATAGAATGATACTAGGTAATTTTTATTATAATACAGATTGGTTTCTATTTTTTAATCTATAATTAATTATTATAATATTCTTTTGTTTTAGGAGCCACACTTTATGCCGAGGGTTCAGTTAGGGGTGAAAAACGAGATGAGACTATTGATTGATGATGTTGGCATGGGTATTGCCTATAACTATATCAATACCAAGGCCATGGAGCATCTATGTACCACATACTTCCACCATCACAATGCTCCTCTTATTTTCACTTTTCTTGAGAGTGGCATCCAAAGACCAAAAAGTTTCACCTTCCATTCAATGAGATAACTATTACCCTACATAACATGATTTACATTATAGATCTTAATTTTCATGGGTATGAGTGTATAAGCTAACATTTTCCTAATTATGGTGATGTGGAGGAGCTTTTGGCATATGGGGTGAAGCTGAGGTTTTGGTCAACTCATATTTTGTTAAGATAAGCACTATCACATTGAACTATATTTTTTATAATCTTACGGCTGTTGGTGTTGAGGATGATGAGTTACATACTCAGTTTTATATATGGTACCTACTATCTTACATGTTTTTTTGTAGAAAAATCTAGAAATCATGCTCCATTATTAGTGGCTAGATTAGTAGTTGATTTGAGTAAGTTAGGCAATCATGCCCTTAGAGCTAGAACTTTAAAATATTTATATAGGCAACTTGGGATTTCATATAAGACTGGGTGCAAGAAGATAGGTGGTTGCATGACACTATTCAAGGTAATTATTTATTTCTAATTGTTAGTTAATAATTTGTTTAATTATTAGTTTATTTTTTTATATATGTGTTATAATTGTCCACATGCCTAGATTTACGAGTATTGCCCATACTTTCAGTAGATTTATTCTTATATGTTACGTATAATCCATTATGTGACTCTACAATAATGAAGTGGGATATGTCCCATCAGATGCTTCCCTCTAAGTTTATGGATGGAATAATTTAGTATAGGAGGCAACTGAATTATCTGAGGACCTAATATATGAGTGGCATGCTTTGCTAAAGGGTTTTCAATTGTATTTATATGTAGCAACTGATATTAATATTATATTACATGTGTTTGTAGGTATAAATCTTATCATTTGATCAAGATTCGAGTATGAAACTTCCTAATTTATCATATTAAGGTAGCCTGCGCTTTATGGATGTTGTGGAGCCTTACATGCCAGATTGAGTTACCTAGCATTTTAGCTACCCCTAACTCATCTTGATTTCTCCTATTGCTTTAGCACATGGATTATGCTGGAGTATAAACATTAAGAAGTATACAGTAGATTATTCTAGATGTGCATCATTTTAGAATGCTCGGCCTCACCACCGACTAGACTTCAACTCCTAGTTTCATAAATCGACATAGCAGCATGATGCCTCAATTCAATACCTTTCTTGGTATAATCCTTTCACGGACCCAATATTCCATCCTAGACTAGTAAATGAAGGATTGAGTGATGCCCCATATATTAGGAAAGAAGTGGAGATAAATAATGAATTTATGGGTGCATTCTGCTAATGGTTCAAAGAAGAGAAGAAGGATAGACTTAATAAGGATAAATGTTTTGATAGGTTGAAGGAGGTGTACTTTGCCATGGACAGGCTCAAACTCTCCTCTAGTGAAGAGGAGGAGGCCGACCAACCCCTACTAATGATAGTGAATAGAATTCTTTTCTTGTATTTTGATTTTAAATTTGTATTAATTATGTTATAACTTTATTATCAGAGAAATTTTTTAGTATGCTAATTTTAAATTCTCATTACAATACACATAAATCATTAATCTAAGTCTCCCCTTTTGAGTGGTTCCCATACACCATTGTGTAAAGTTCTGCAAAAAAATTACTTGAGAGAATGCGATAAACTAAATTACATAAAGTTCTTTACTAAACTTGTTAAATTACACAAAAATCATCAACCTAATTTTCCCCTTGGTTGGCACTCACACCTATGGCATTTTGATACAGCCAAATGCGATCATAATATGGCTTGTCCCATCCAAATACGCTTGAAGCATCATGTCGATAAGACGAATTAGATACAGGTAGTAATATTATGGTTTCCATCAAGTTTAACTATGAGTATATAAAGTATCATGACATGAGTGTTAAATATATATAATATAATAAAAAGTGTACGCAAAATTAGCATGAGTAAAATACATACCTATACTTAGTACGATAAATTATTGACACTAAAGATGGTAATGATATGATTAGGTTATTGGTCATTAGGAGGAGATATGTGTGGTAAATAATTAATTTACTCATGAACGCTCAAGCAAGTAAATACGACATTGTGCATTGTCACATAGAGGAATCTAAAGTCAAGTTTTTGCACCCATTTCTGCATTGGAACTGATCTCCTACACTGTATCAGGCATTATATGTTTTTAGTAATAGGATCTATAAAGACATGTTCCTATAATTCTTGATGAGTCATCAAGTTCCTCTGTTGATTTCACTTTTTAAAAGTAGGCTTTTATAAAAGTAATTAGAAGAAGTAATTTTATGTCAATTAGTAGTGTTTCATTTTACTTTTAAGAAGTTATTATAAAAAAAATTAATAAAACTAAAATTAAAATTTACCTACTTTTAAAAACAACTTTTGTCAAGTGCGCCTCGGTACATGTATTAGTAAAAATCTCATTTAGAAACTCTTACCTATGCTCCACTCCTTGCCACTCCTATGTTACCACATTTCACATTACTTGTATTAATGTAACCACCTTTGGAGGTTTGCGTTATGCTCTGCTCCACTCCTCTATTTCACATTTGCTCTACTCCACTTTGTTCCACAGTCCACCTCCATTGACCATTTCTGCCTTTAAAGTCCCACCAAAGCTTACCTATACCTACAGATTTGTTCCATCACCATAACCTTCTCCATTAATTCTTCACATTTCACTTATGCTCCACTGCTTCATTTGACATCCATTGCTCCACTGCTCCATTTCATGTCTACTTCATAGCTTAACTCCATTGCTACCTTCATTCATCTTTCCCAAGCTCGCATTTGCTTACAAATTTTCCCTGTTACCATAACCTTTTCCATCGATTCACTACTCACTACTCCATTTCACTTCCGCTCAATCTTTAGGGATCTAGAAATTAAATATGAAATTGGGCTTGGTTTTAAAGTTTGTTCTCACTTCGCTCGATCTTTGACTCAGGATAAATTGTTGGGATTCGATTTCCTTTTATTTGTAAAGTCTAGGTTTGTAATGGCCTGAGTATTTAGATTTTACTACTTTAATCATAATTTAATCATAGATCTAGTATTGATTCATGATTATTAAGGTTGAAAATAAAGGATTTTAGATGTTGAGTTCCCCCTATGTGAAATATGGGTTAAGATCTTTTTTAGATAAGAAGGATTTCTGGTAGGAGAGTGGTTTGGCACTTTGATGACAAAATTTTGAAAATTATAATTTTTTAAGCGACCAAACTACCTTTTGGTGTTGTAAATAATTCATACAAACATAAAAAAAATTTAGGTTAGGATGGAATGAGATTTTACCTACATAGCTACAATTTATGCTCACCTGATGTTTCAATTCCACTTTTCATAGTGTCTGCACACATGGCGGTCTACCATTCCCCCCATTACAATATTGGTCATCTTATGAAATGAAGATTTCCAGGGAATTTCGTTCCTAATTATTAAACTATAAGTATACACAGAGGCAAACTGGAAGTCTTATTAATAACCATAAGTTTAGAAAGGCTTGGTTTTGGTGCATATGATGAAAATATGCTTGGTTTTAATGTTTGTTTCTCTGGCTGATGTCATATCTACAATGAATGTTATGTTTTAGTTGCATCTTTTTTGTAATGATGTGACCTTGATTTTTGTCTTTTTTCTTGTATGCTATTTTTGTTTCCCTTTACTTGTAAATATCAAGAACCTTGAGTATTATCTGTTCAATGGTAAAAATTGGTTTCCAGCATTCTCTCTCTCTCTCTCTCATTCCTCCATTATATTTTTAGTATTTGTTGTATCTGACCAAGTAATCATTCACCATAGTTAAACCAAAGCAATCAATTTTTGATTCATAAATATACACGTGCTTATCTTATTGTGCACTTGTGTGTATCAGCTATGATTGAATGTTTAAATATGTCCATAGCTTTATAGGGTTAATTTTTTTAATATAAGCGATCATATTATTTTCCTCAAGTTCATGATTTTTTTTACTATCTGCTTCTATTCAATTAGAAACCAAAAGTAAACTAGCATGTCATGAAGGTGAAGCTTCTATTGATCTACTGGGAGATTCGTGTTCAATAGCCCCTTGTGTTTGAATGTCATCTAAATGCTTCACAATAGATAGTTTTTTTTTGGCTATTTTGATATTTAGAAGACAGTTGCATCTTGTAAATGATCTCTCATCATTGATAGTATATAAGTATATTTGTAGGATCTATGGCATCTTCGTCGAATATTGCATATTGGAATGAATCAAGGCATTAATATTTTGTTCAATTATGGGTTGAAGAGGTTAATAAAGGCAACATTCCTAGTTCAAGTTTCAACAAGATTGGATAATCCAATATTGTTGATGGTCTTACTAAGATTGAGAACGTGCGATACCAAAAAGTTTTAAGTAAAAAATCATTTTTCCTTAACAAAAAAAGATTATTTAGTATGGGTCAAAATTAAAGGTGAAACTAGATTTGAGAAAGACCAAATAACAAGTGCAATCACTAGGGGGGATAGATGAAAGACGTTTATTTAGGTAAATTATAACTATTATTTTTGTTTCACATATTTTCATTATTATAATATATAGAGTGTAATAATTTAAAATTTTTATTCTAGTAAAATTGAAGTTATAAGTACTTTTACAACAAGCCAATTGCCCATTTAGATGAGCTTCAGTTAATATTTAGTGATACTCATGCAACCGGAGAACATTCATTGGCTCCATCTCAAGGGACTCGCCTAGGTTTTGATAAGGATGATAAAGAACTAAGAATAAGTAGTGTGGGTCCTTCTAAAGGCCAAAGAGTCATTGAGATTGAGGGTTGTGATTTTAGTGATTTAGATGGTGCGACATGCCAAAAGGAAAATCCAAGCAACAAGCATTCTAAGATTTAACAATCTAGTTCTCATAAAATAAAGGAGTCATCTAGTGAAAAACTTGATAATAAGTTGCTACAATTGTATGAATAAGCATTTAAGAGTAACAATAATCCTCATTTGCCAACACCTCAATCCTCAACAACCCACACCATAAAAGAATGTTTAGCTATTCTAAATGCCATGGGTGATGAAATTTATGATGAGTTATTTACCCTCGCTACTTATGCTTTTAAGGATCATGATAACAGAAACATATGGATGTATATAGCTCCCCAAAGACGTAATGTTTGGTTGAAAGCTTTAAAAGATCCATATAATAATTGATCAAGGATGTTAGGTTATTACGGTATGTTGTAAAATACTAAGTTTGTTTGTAGATTTTTTTATTTTGCCTTTGTAAACCCATGAAGTATAAATTCTCTTATTTATGTTGAACTTATGTAATTTTCTTGAGTTGTGACTCTTAGTATTTTAGAATGGGTAATATTATATGTCAAATGATTAATTTTAGTTGTTCATTCTTGAAAATGCGGTACTCATGTTACTATCTTCTTTAATTATACCATCCATTCCTTAATGGACTATCTTTGATAGACTTTGGTCAAGCAATCAATTACATATCATATTTGGTTGAATTAATTTTGAAGTATTAATATTCTTCGATAAAAAATGTAAATGTTGTTTGTTGTATAGAATTTGAATTAGCTTTAGGTGGGATACAAGATTGTATTTTACACATTCTTATTAATTCCATATATATTGGGTGAGTGTATAATATAAGTAATGCCTTGATTTTATATAGATGGATGATCGGAAAAAAAAGACTACTACTACTTTTACTTGTACTAAAACATTTGCGAAAGAGAAGAAATATATCTATTGAGAAGCAAGTTTGTTTGGATTCTTCTGAAATAGGTCACTAGTTTGTCCCACGTATAGTAAATGGTCAAGATAGGCTATGCCATGATTTTTTTAGAATGATGAAGGAAACTTTTCTTAGGTTATCAAGTTTTTTGAGATCACGGAGTTTTTTAAGTGATACTTATAATGTGATTGTTGAAGAACAATTAGCAATTTTTTTTCATATACAGTTGGTCACAATGAAAGCAATATAGCTCTGTAAGATCGATTTCTCCACTCTGGAGAGGCCATTAGTAGATATTTCAATAAGGTTTTAATTGCTATATCGAAGATTGCTAGTGAGATTATAATGCCTTATCGAAGCCTTGATGAGGTCCCTCCTGAGATAAAAAAAAGTGATTCAAGACTTTGGCCATATTTTAAAGATTCTATGGGAGCAATAGATGGGACACATATTGATGTTTGTGTTCCAATAACAAATGCCTTATCATAATTATAAAGGAGTGTGTTCCAATAACAAAAAATTTCCTTATCTTCCTCGAGGTAATTATAACATTAATTTATATATTAAGTATAAATTATTATAGTTGAATTATATGAACTTATATTTTGTTCAGGTAAATATTATGTGGTTGATTGAGGTTATTCCAACACATCATTTTATCCTACTCCATTCAAGGATACAAGGTATCATCTATATGAGTTTCAAAGAGTTGGTTGTCCACAAGGAAAAGATGATTTATTCAATCATTTACACTCTTTTAGTGCAAAATGTAATTGGGCATTGCTTTGACATTTTGAAGGCTCGTTTTCCTATCTTAAAGCATATGCTGAATTATAGTTTGGAACAACAAATGTTCATTGTCATTGCAACAATGACAATCCATAATTTATTAGGTTAAATGGAATGGATGATATATTATTTGATGATTTTTGTAGCAAATAAATATATGAAGAAACTAATAGGAATAAGGATGTTGGACAATATATAGAGGGTAGAGCTGCTAGAGAAATAAAAATAGTATGATGTATGATTGTTGAAGATATTTACGATGCACGTCACTGAGCTATTTATTTTTCTAATATTTATTATGATTGTAAGAATGTTCATTGCATAATATAAACTTTGATGATATCACTATCTTAATTTTAGATGTTAGTAAATTTTATAAAATTTATTTAGTGATTATTCAGAATTTTTTTAAATAATTTTAGATATTTTTTTACAATTTTTAGTACTTTATAATTTCTTTACACTTTTTATATTTTTTAAATATTTTTTTATGTTTCATGTGATTTTTAATGTTTAATATTAAAAAAATTATATAAAAATTATTGCCAAAAAAATATAGATATAGGAAGATAAAAATTGAAGATGAAAAATAAAAAATAAATATGTAGAAAAATAAAAATCAAACACTAATGAGGTACAATAAGTAATTTTTTAATATTAATCACTTATATAACAAAAATAAAAATAAACACGTATGGGGCTAAATAAATTACTTTTTAAAAAGTAATTTTCTAAAATTAATTTTTATCTAAAATTAATTATTAAAAATAAGTAATGCTAAATAGAGGCTTACTCATTTTTCTTCTTAAAAAGAAAAAGGATAAAGAAGAATAACATTAAAACTAGTGTACATTTTAAAATTTTACATTCAAAAAGCAACCGTTGTTTTTGCCTAAAATGCACTAAAACATACACCTAGGAATACCACAATGGTTGTGCTTGTGTCCAGGAAGATAGGCGGTCTAGGCATGTGTTGTTTTTCCTGCCAAAAAAAGAAGATAAAAATATATATGAATGATTCAATAATTACTATAGGTGATGTTGAGTGGTATATTTAAATTTGTGTTGGGATCATTGTAGTAGAGACAAAATTGAACAAGGATCATAGCGAGGTTAAAATAATTTTTGTTGATGTTTTGTGTTGGGTAGTTATACAAGACCAAATATTAGGTTTCTTTTAGTTGAAATTCTAACTTTGGTCGATGACTACCCGTTTGATACCCACCTATCTATTATAAATTTGTTAGGAATATACAATTTCCTTAGTATTATTTTTTTTTTGATAACATATTACAAATACCTTTAGTTCGTTAAGCCTTGTGACCCACCAACTAAAAATTCATACGAGTAACAGTTTATTATCCTCAAATTATTTTGATTGTTAAATTAGATCTATAAAAGTCTAATAATAATAAAATTATAAAATTTATGATAGTTGTTATAAAAATTATGGTAATGATAGCAGTATTAGTAATACTAATAGGAATACTAATAAGTATGGCATTAATAATAGTAAATTATATATAATAGTAACTCAATAATTTTTTTTAATCGGATCACTTTTGATCACATCATATCAAATATGTAAAAATAAGCTGTAGAGAACATATCCTAAATTTAATTCAAAACTTCCAATGAGATTCTTAATTTGTAAGTTTTGACATACATATTGACATATTGGATTATTATCTAGTACTAGAATCTCACTCATGCGATGCATGCCATTTTATTTAAGTTTGGAAATAATAACATAAATAATATTGATTTGATCTTAAATACCATATTAACTATTTAACAAGTAAGATATGTTAAATAAAAGTTAAAAGACAATTGGATATGTAAAATATATATGACTAAATATAATACGGTAATATATTGATATATCTCATTGAATAAAAAATATGTTGAATATAGCTATCTAATTATGAAAATATATATTTACAATAACATAATATTATACATCATAATTTGATTTAAAAAATTAAAATGTTGATATAGAGAAATATTTTTTTTTTGTATATATGGTTAGTGCGATTAATATTTTTGTTTTATAGTTAATATCGATTTAATGGAAAAACTGATCGACTTTATTTGCTATTACTATATAAGTAGGAAATACGCTCTTAATCTTATAGGATGACCTAAATTAATATATTTAAACAGATTAAATGTTTGTTGCTAACTCTTCAAATCATGTTACTTGTAAACGGTAGATTATTTCTTAATTAATGAAGAACATAAGTATAATCCTATAGGGGTAAATTTTGGGCCGACTTTTTTTTACATTCACAGTTTTCATTATTATATATAATAAACATAGAGATGTAGGGGATATAGATTTTTATAAAATATGAAGTAAATAATTATATAGTGTCCATATATATTCAATCAAATCTTATCTATGTAAAAAAAGATCTTTATACAATTTTAGTTTAGTTTTAATCCTTATATAAATGCTATCCATTTTTGTTACACAATATATAGAATGATATGCCATTATAAATGAAAATAAATCATACCGTTATTTTATTGCTTCATCAAATTATGATAATGATATGACTTGTGTTAAAAAAATGATTTGACATTATCATCTTCACTAAATTTCATTTATATATAGATTTTAAATTTATTAAATTTGAATTTGAAAATAAGTAATTTGATACTATTGATACTAAAATGTAGGAAATAAAGTGTGTAATTTGAAAGATGAAGGTGGATAAATTTTTTTAGGTACCTTAACATTTGAATTAATATTTTTTAGATATCACGCGTTTTTAATAATTTCACTTATGTATTTTTACATTTTAATTTAATTTCCTTTGAATGGTATAATCTGTCATGTTGCAGAGAGAAGAGAAAAAGAAGTTCAAAGCGGTGCTATTCACAATCTTCAACGATTGAATTAACAAACTAGCAAGTAATAGCCTAGGTATACATTCTTAAATGCCTTTATTTTTTCTTAGTATCATATAGTCTAAAACTAATTCTGTGATAGAGATTTAATTTTAATAAAAATAAATAAATATAAAATCATTGATGATAATGATATAAACAAAAACAACAACAACAACAACAAATGATGAGCAGTTTATAGGAAGTGCATTAATGAAAAACGTTTAAATGTAGATGTTGATGGTTATCCCATGTAGGACACCAACCTTAACATCAATCTTAGTTGTAATTCATCGGATAAACTACAATTTGACGTTGTTATTATTATTATTATTAGAATAAATTCCATTTAGGCATATTCATATTTGGCCTAACATTATATGTTATATTTTCAATAATTTTACTTAGATATTTTTACATTTTAATTTAGTTTGTTTACCTAGAAGAAATTAAAATTGTAGTTTACTTTTACCATTTAGGCACCTAAGTGAGATTAAATTAAAATATGAATGATCCTAAATAAAATAATTAGTACACATGTTACCTAAATAATATTATTCTAAATGTCAAACTATCTAAATAAAATTTATTAGTAGTAGTAGTATTATTAACCATCGTTTCATTTTTACCCTCTCATCGATAGTTTTATAATGCATGTCTTAAGTGTCTTGATTTGGAACAAATATGCAAACCTGACCACAAAACATTTTTCTTTCAAAGAAGAGAGACTAACATCACGTCCTTGAATGTAGCACAACCAGAGGATCAATGAGGGATGAGAGATTGGTGGGATAGAAAAGGACAGTGAAAGGAATTCAGGCGCTCACACGAAAGGAATTCACTCATATCAATTGGACCGCTGATGGCTGGTGCCAGGTGAAGTAAAAATGACCTCCATCAAGATAAACTTCCACAAGGGGCCGGCGACAAGCCGCATCGGAGGCAAGTCATATGAGCCAAACCGGAGTCAGAGTAGAGAATATACCCCCTCGACCTCGAGTGCATGTAACGAGATGCATCGAAAATAAATTAGACGGTCATCTTATATATAAAATAATTATGTACTACACACATTGTTAGTAATTATCATGATTGTTTAAGTAATTATCTTGTTTATACAAATGATTATCTTTTGATCTTATAAATTATATGTTATATTTTTTTTAATAATTATTTGTTAGTGTCATATTCCTAAGGTAATTTGTTTGTAAAAAAAAAAGATTATGTGTTAATTATCTAGTTTGTTCGAGTAACTATAAATGACTTTTTTATTATTATTAACGATGCATTCATGCCACATTCTTACTTGAATGTATTTTATAGGTAAATAATCGAATTTGTAAATTGAAGGAGGACGAGGATAATATAAATCCTTAGAGAAATTGACAATCAATATTCAACAGGGATAATACTATTTACCTTATCTAGAATTATTGCGGATAAATTAGTTAATTAAGCTTGGTCAAATGTACGCACCAAGTTGAAGAAATTAAAGTTTGGTCTTTAGATGCAAGTCAAATGCGATAATAATGATTTCCTAAATGCGATGCTTTATTTTGAGGAAGAATGGAGCCTTATGCATTATTGATCAATTATGTGTATTTTCTTTGTGCCATTTATAATTTTTGTATATGTAATACAACTTTTTTTTTTATAATAATATTGACTAGATACAAATTTTTTTAATATTTCAGTCATGTAATTACACACATCTTTTTTGAGAGTATCCACATTGGTACCCAAATTTTTAGTTACAACTGCAAAGTTTAATACCTTCAAATTTGATTCTCATTGATAAAGTTCACCTCATATTACTTTAAATTTACAAGCTTCTTAAAAATTGGAGACAAGTGCCAAAGTGAAAAAGCATGGATCCATGTTAAGCTAAATAAAATAAAGTCGTATATATAATTTAATTGAAGTTGAAGTTCATTAAATTTATTATTATTGATATAAACTAGATAGTTAAGTTTGGTTAAAATTAATAAAAAGTAGGATAGAGAAAATAATTGATAGTATAATTAGGAGTATTAAATTTGCAACATAAATATAGATGATTTTATCTATATACTCCCTCCGTATACAAAATAAAATTATTTTAAAATTTTACATACTGTTTAGAAACTAATAAAAGTAGTATTAAATTTCCACTTATATCATTTATTAATAAAAATATCAAAGTATTTAATGTATAGATAATAATAGAAAAAATAAGAGTAAAAGTTAGATGGAAATTTTGAATTTTTTAAAGTGACTTTATTTTTTATATAAAAATTACTTTAATTTTTATATGGATAAAGTATTTCTTTATAGAGCATTATGCAATCTTTTTCTTATTTAAACTTCAATTTCCTTAAAAAAAATATATTACTATGATACATGATAAATTAATGTTTACTTGAATAACTAACTAGGTCAATGTTTATAGCAAAATTTGTTAGTAACTAAAAATATATAATAATCTAAAGATTACTATTGTAATTTACTTAGATCGACTAATTAGTTGAGCTACTAAATAATATAATTAGAAACATATTCCTTATTTTTGACAAACTCCCTTTTGTTATAACTTTGTAATTCGACCAATATATACAAAAATTACGTATTGACGGGGATGATGTTGAAAATTAACATTTATTATCTTTATTTTATTTATTGATAATAAACTTTATAATATATATATATATATATATATATATATATATATATATATATATAAATAGAGTTATCTAACAGACAATATACAGACAAATTTTTTCACCTAAACTATATCCATTATTACTAATCATAAATTACTTCTGCTATATATTATTACTAATTATTGTTATTGCTAACTAATAAGATGGAATAATTAATATAACTATTTATTAATATAATGCGACTATTCATCTCCTATGTACATTAAATGTATATAACTATTCATTTGTTGCACATATGTCAAGCAATTAATTTTAATAAAGTATTAACTATATATTTTCTAATCAAATATTTTCTTAATTAATTATCCGAACATATGTAGAAAACTATTAATTTCCTGCGTATTAATTGAATTGCCGGACTATTCATCTCTTGTATATTAATATATAAATAATTAATACACCAAAGTGCATATTCATCTGTTTCACATACATATATCTATTAATACAATGCGACTATTTATCTCCTATATGTAGCAAATGCATATAACTATTCATTTGTTGTACATATGTCGAACAACTAATTTTAATAAAGTATTAATCAAATGTTTTATAATTAGATATTTTTTTAATTAATTATCTGAACATATGCAGTCAACTATTAATTTCCTGTGTATTAATTGAATTGTCAAACTATTCATATCCTGCATATTAATATATAAATAATTAATACACTAAATAAAATGCATAAACCAGTCGACCAATATATATACATCTGCTGCTATTAATACAATATAACTAGCAAATACATATAACTAATTTTAATGAAGTATTTTTTTTCTTTTTTTAAGGTTATATCAACATCAATCAAATATGATGATGATGATGATAATAATAATAAGAATTGTTTATAATAATTATTTTATTATTTATTATTAATAATATGACTATTATTATTAATATAACTATAATAATTATAACTATTAATATAATTAATACTAATATAATTATTTATATTATTTTGATAATTACTATTATCATACTTTATAATATAATAATTATAATTATTATTATGATAATAATGAATATTAATATAATTGATTATTACTGTTATGAATATTATCATGATTAATAATATAATTATTATTAAAAAAACTAATAAGAGAACGACAACGTTGGTTATTATATAAAAACAAAGTTGTTTGACAAACAATATACAGACAAATTTTTCCGCCTAAACTATACCTATTATTACTAATGATATATTATCACTGCCATATATTATTACTAATTAATAATGTCAAATAAATGATGAAATATTCCTACGTATTAATTGATTTGTTAAACTATTCATCTCCTACGCTTCATAATAACAAAATGATATTCATCTCTTACGTATTAATTGAGATATTCATCTATTGCACATGTGTCAAACAATATATATTAATCAAGAATTTTTTTCATTAATTATTTAAAAATATGCGGCCAACTATTCATCTCCTGCATATTAATTGATTTGTAAAACTACTGAATATATGAATGTAACTATTTATCTGTTGCACATATGCCAAACAACATATATTAATCAATTATTTTCTTAATTAATTACTTGAACATATGACGCCAATTATTCATCTTTTTCATATTAATTGAATTGTCAAACTAATGAACATATGAATGGAATTATTCATCTTATGCGAACAGTAAATTCATATGACTATTCATCTTCTATCATTAATACAATACAACTATTCATCTTTTATATGCAACAAATATATATAACTTTTATATACCGTATATATGTCGAACAATACATATTAATCAAATATTAATTAAGTATTTTATTAATTAATTATTTAAACATATATAATTAATTATTTATTTATTTTATATTAATTAAATTATTAAATTATTTATCTCTTATATAATAATATATAAATAATTAATACTTGGACGAATAAAATTAATTAGTAATCATTAATGGTTAACTTGATATTTGGTGCAGTTATTTCGAACAAAATTCTCCGCAGGCCGAGGCTCGTGCCCGCATATAGCAAACCAGCACCAGCAGCAAGTCAGCAACCCATCCATCCAGATCGTCCATGACTTGAGTCACTCTCGCTGGAACTAATCGCGTTACCTAGCTCCCTCCCTGCGTGCCTCGTCTCCATCCAGCTCTCTCTTTCTTTCCCTGCAAGCGCCGCTTCCCTGAA
This sequence comes from Tamarix chinensis, assembly GCA_030549775.1. Lineage (NCBI taxonomy): Eukaryota > Viridiplantae > Streptophyta > Magnoliopsida > Caryophyllales > Tamaricaceae > Tamarix > Tamarix chinensis. Next base: position 120,223,397 of record CM060172.1, read on the forward strand.
TTCCGCGTGAACACCTAAACAATGCAACAGGTAAAACGGGTGTAAATAGAACCATCCAAAACCCTACTCTTCTAATTTCACTTTTATTGTATATATCTACGATTTTGCTCTCTGTTCAAACTAATCTATAGAACAATTGGTGTATTAAAAGGGATCAGGATCAGGATCAGATATGGAGGTCACTTGGGAAGACCAGCAGAATATCAACAAATTCAATCGGTTGAACAACAGATTTCACGAGCTCGAAGACGAGATTAAAGTCGCTAAGGTTTCTCTCACTCTCTCTTTGTTACCTATTTTTTTCATTTCCGTCCTTTCTTTCTGTGTTTGGTTTTGATTTGCATGCCATATCCGTTATCTAATTCAATATGGACATGGCTTCTTGTATGCTCGGTTACAAAGTCAATCAAGACTCTTTCCAGCAATCGAAACAGGAAGAACAATGCAACACTTATAGATGAAAAACACAGTATTGCAAGACTGATATCAGTAAACTATCAGTCAATCGAAATTAAAGAAGAAGAATTCACCAGCTTTATTGATTTACTTGAGATCAATTATTACAAGCTACAATCAAGAACCACTCTAATTGAGTTTCTTGATTTCTTATTGTCTTCTTCCTTGTATTGCCTGTCTCAGTTTGTGGTCTTCCTTTTTCTGTTTCGACACCTTCTACCCTCTGCCAACTATCAATCTATTTATACTGTAGAGAAAATGAACAGAAAAAAATACCAAGACTCACAACTACCCACTAATACATACCAGACTCCCTAAACGACACTCTTAAAAAAAAATGTTATAAGTGTATAACATCTATCTTGATAATGCTGGACGGCAAGAAAAGGAAAGTTCTGGCTTGAGGTTATGCTGACGTGGACGACCTTCCATACACAGCTTCACAATTCTCCACCTTGTCTACATAGCATAAACACGACATTAGTTTGTGGCAGTATTCAAATTTACATCTTGACACTGGTTTTGTCAAGATATCAGCAGGGTTGTCTTCAGTTCCTATCTTCTCGAGGCTGAAACTACCACCTCCAATCACCTCTGGAATGAATTGTAACTTTACATCTAGGTGTTTTGTCCTCTCATGATAGAAAAGATTTTTACTCAAACACAATGCGTTTTTGATTATCACACCATACCATCACAGTTTTGAGGGTAAGCTGAAACTCTTTCATCAACCCTTTCAACCACACTGCCTCTATTATTGCCTCCGTAAAGCAAATATACTCAGCTTCCGTGGATGATAAAGTCACAACTCTCTGCAATGAAGATTTCCAACTTATAGTGCAACCACTTAGCTGAAACACATAATGAGATTGTCACCTTCTAGTGTCCAAGTCTCTGGCATAGTCTGAGTCAGTGTAAGCCTGAAGATCAATTTGGTCATCTGAGTTTCGACCAAACACCAGTCCAATCCTTCTAGATCCAGCCAAATACCTGACAATCCATTATACTGCCCTCCAGTGCTCTATTTGAGGTTCAGACATAAACCTACTAACCATACTAATAACATAAGCTAAGTCTGGTCTGGTACAAATCTTCAAATATATCAATATTCCTACAACACTTTGTTAAGGTACTCTCTCCATGTACCTCCTTTCCTACTCTGTCTTAGGAACTTGAACTTTACTAAGTTTGAACTGTACGGTCATGGGAGTTGATACAGGTTTTATTCTAGAACAACCAAATCTTTCCAGTATTTTATCAACATAAGAGCCTTGAGATAAGAATAACTTCCTATCTTTCCTCTGTCTCTAAATTTCCTTACCCAAAATCTTTTTATCTGCCTCCAAATCCTTCATATTGAACTCTTTTAGTAACAATTTAACCTTACTGATCTCTTCTATACATTTACTGGAGATGAGCATATCATTTACATATAGCAGTAAGAATACATCCTCAGCATCTTCCATGTGTTTATTATAAACACATTAATCAAACTTACTTTTTTGAAGCCAGTACACTTTACATATAAATTAAACCAAAGATTCCATTGTCTAGGACTTTGTTTAAGTCCATACAGAGATCTTCTCAAAAGACACACCCAATCCTCCTTGCCTTTCTCAGCATATCCAGTAGATTGTTTCATGTATATCTTTTTGTTCAATTCACCATGAAGAAAAGCAGTATTAACATCTAACTGCTCGAGTTCCATGTCATTTATTGCAGCCAGCACAAGCATACTCCTAATTGAAGTGTGTTCACCATAGGTGCAAATATTTCTGTTTAATCCACTCCCTCATCCTGAGTGAACCCTTTAGCTACTAATCTAGCTTTGAACCTGGGTTTCTGACCAACTTCAAGTGGCTCCTTCAGCTTATATATCCACTTACAATCAATTAGCGTCTTATTTTTAGGCTTGGGAGACAAAATCCAGGTGTTATTCCTATGCAAATAATTCATTTCTTCATCCATAGCTGTAATCCAATCGTTGCTTTTCCTACTTGCTATCGCTTCCTTGTAGCATTTAGGCTCCAACTCTACCTCACTTGCTGCATTTAAAGCATAAGCTACAATGTCAGCATAAGCAAATCTACTTGGAGGTTTTATTTCCCTTCTTTGCCTGTCTCGAGCTAGTTGATACTTAGATAAACTCTCTTGAGTGTCAAAATCATATTCACCATCAGAATTAGGTATAGATGGGGAAGACTTGTCATCACTGTCTTGTGTCTGACCTCTGCTAGGCTCCACCTCAAGATTTAATTTCTCATTATTAAACCCATGCAGCTAGTCATTTTTAGAGAAATGGTTCTTGTAAAACTTAAATTCTCTGAACTTAACATCCCTATTAACAAATATTTTGGGATGTTTATCATCTAAATTTAGCAGTTTATACCCTTTAGTACCTTCAGGATTATCTAAGAAGAACATACTTTCCTGCCCTAGATTTTAGCTTCCCTTCATTGTTGTGAGCATAACATATGCACCCAAACACCCTCAGCTCAGGTATCCATAGTTTCCAGGTTCACCGCACCACTTCTCCATAGGAGTGTCAAACTCAATTGCACTCAAAGGGCACCTGTTAATTAGATGACAGGTTGTCTTAGCTGCTTCTACCCAGTATGAATGAGGCAAACGTAAAACAACCATCATGCATCTAACCTTTTCCATGACGGTTCGATTCATCCTTTTAACTAATCCATTTTGTTGTGGAGTTCCCTTAACTGTAAGATGTCTTACAATCCCATTTGATTTGTAGAGTTCATCAATTTCTGCATTACAGAATTCCAAACCATTATTTGTTCTTAACTTCTTGATTTTTCTCCCGGTTTAAGTCTTCACAAGTGCTTTCCATTCCTTAATGTAATCCAAAGCTTCTCCTTTGATTTTCACGAAATATATCCACACACGCCTGGTATAGTCATCAATTAAGGACAACAAATGCTTTGCTCCACCATTAGATGACACCCTTACAGGCCCCCAAAGATCTGAATGTATATAATCTAGGACTTCTTTAGTTTTATGTGCTTCTTGAGAACTTCAATTTGCTGGCCTTCCCATAGACACAATCCTCACAGAACTTAAGGTTTGGCAATTTACTTTTGCCAAACACACCTTTTCTTTCAAGGAGTTTCAGACCCTTTTCAGTTTTCACTAACATGTCCTAGTCTATGATGCCATAGCATTGCAACATTGAATTCTCTTTCTTCAACACTTGTACATACATTCATCTCCTGTACTAGATTGCCCTTCAATATATATAATCCATTTTCTTGAACTCCGTTTAGCACTACCATTGAGCCTCAGGTTACTCTTAGCACCCTTTCTCAACTTTTATGCAAAACCCTTCATTATCCAAGGTACCTAAAGAAATTAATTTTATTTTTTCAGCTCAGGTACATGTTTAACATTATTGAGAACAGAATGGGAGCTAGAGGATGTATTGATTGTGATTTTGCCAACACCAAAGACTGTGCAGTACCTTCAGGATTATCTAAGTCTTATCAAGGCACATATGGTAAGTGCAACCTGTGTCCAACACCCATCCATCCGAACTCTATGCATTTGATATCATTAAAACCTCTGCACTATCATACCCATCACTCACTAAATCCACATCACCATAATCTTGCTTCTTTGTACCATCTTTCTTCATGGTTAAACATCCGTTTTCTCTATCGCGATATTCTCTTCTGTAGTGTCCCTTTTTATGGCAGTGGAAGCACTTGCTCTGAGCCTTACTCTATGACTGAAACTTGCTTCAAAAGTTTCTCTTTTCCTTCTTCTCAGATCTCCCTCTTGTAAATAGTCCTTTAGGCACAATGTCTTCCTTCTGAATCTTTTTCTTCATTTCCTTTGATGCAAGTGCGGTGACTAAATCTTGTAAGGTTAGATCCTCAGATCGGTATAACGTTGTGTCAGCAAAGTGGTCATACCTTCATCCTCGAGTTTTACACCAATGTTTTTAAGATCAAGAATGATCTTGTTAAACTCGTCCAGATGATCTTCTAGTCTTCTATTGGGCTGCATTCTATAGGAGTAGAGGTGTTGTTTGAGGATAACTTTCTTGGTCAATGATCTCGTCATGTACAGAGTTTCCAATTTTGTCCAGATTTCCACTGCAGTAGTTTCTTTTGAGACTTCCCTCACTACTCTGTCACCCGGGCACAAGATCAAGGTGCTGTGAGCCTTTTCCATTATTTAGAACCTGGTTTTCTCATCAATTCCCTCCAAAGTTTTATTGTCTGCCAACACCAAGTGAAGTCCCTAGTGTGCTGGCAAGGCTTTCATTTTCACTCTCCATACCAAGAAGTCATTTTTCCCAGTAAACTTATAGACGTCAAATCTTGCAGACCCCATTGATCCTCTTTAACCAGGCTCTGATACCAATTTTTTGGTTACAGAGTCAATCAAAACTCTTTCCTGCAATTGAAACAAGAAGAACAATGCAACACTTATAGATGAAAACCACAGTAATGCAAGACCGATATCTGTAAACTATCAGTCAATCGAAATTAAAGAAGAAGAATTCATCAGCTTTATTGATTCACTTGTGATCAATTATTACAAGCTACAATCAAGAACCACTCTAATTGATTTTCTTGATTTCTTATCCTCTTCTTCCTTTTATTGCTTGTATCAGTTCATAGCCTTCCTTTTCTGTTTCAACACCTTTGACCCTCTGCGAGCTATCTATCTATTATACTGCAGAGAAAATGAGCAGAAAAAATACCAAGACTCAAAACTACCCACTAATACATACCAGACCCCCCAAGCGACGTCACTTTTAAAAAAATGTTATTAGTGTATAACATCTATCTTGATTATACTAGACGACAAGAAAGGGAAACTTCTGGCTTGAGGTTATGCTGATGTGGACAACCTTCCATACACAGCTTCACATTGTATTTTCTTTTTGGCAAAAGACATATTTGATCTGGTTTCTGTTGCTGAACCTTGAACAGTAGCACGGTCTGATAGTTGCTAAAATGATATTCCCCGAGACTACTAGCAGGTTTTGAGATTGGGCTTCGTTATTCTGAGGCTTCATAGAAATATTTTTTTTCTTGAAGTATTCTATTGATGTTTGCACTCTGACTTGGTACAGATGTGCTTCTATGATTTAGGTCGAATATTTGGGTGTTTGAGAAGTGAAAAACCATTTAGCCAATTCCTACATGTTGGGTAACTCATGCTTGGAGGTCCAGTATCAAAGATCACGTTTTGTCAAATCACTGAATAAACATGTCGATCTTTGATGCCAATGCAATGGATGGAGGGACTTATATGCATGTGTTGGGTGAACTTAGAAAGTCATTTATGGATTTCACATTTTCTACATAACCAATTGCACTGGGAAGGGAATGCCTATCATGCTCATGGATGGTGATCATCGTGTTCCATGTTTTACTTGATTCTGGCTTTTGTTTGGAATGGGGTGTGCGTGTTGATGGGAGAGGTTACTTCACTTTGGATTGGGCACAATTCAATGAACTCCATTACTTTTGTGTGCATTTAACATGAAGTTTGTATTTTATCCCGCACCAGTACACTATCGGTTGATTTGTATTTTCTAGATTCTTGACTGTTTTCTTGTCACTATGGTTTTTGTTGTGCCAATCTGTATTATTTTTAAGTTTGGTTAGAGTGAGTTTTGGGTTCTTAAGACTGGCTACACTGCCAAAAACATACTAAGCTCATTTTCTGTTCCATCACTCAACATTTTGGTCAACGATATGGTCCCAAGGACTCTTCTAAGGTCATATGCCTGCTTCTTACTGTAACTGAAGATCATGCAATTTAGCATGACATGACGTGTGTGCCAGTCACTTAGGAATCAGTGTAATTTTGTTCATCGATTTGCTTCAATTTCTCATAATTCAGTGTTTCCATGGCTTCAGGAAGCATGTGACAATTTGGAGGATGCAAGCAATGAGCTAATCCTAACTGATGAGGAGGTGGTGCGCTTTCAGATTGGGGAGGTGTTTGCTCATATACCAAAGGATGATGTAGATACTCGGTTAGAGGAGATGAAAGAGGCAACGAGCAAGAAATTGGAGGACCTGGAAGAAGAGAAGACATCCATAGTGGCACAGATGACTGATTTGAAAAGAATTTTGTATGCCAAGTTCAAGGACTCCATCAATCTAGAGGAGGAATGAATCATAGCAAAACTTCATTTGTTTCTTACTAGTATAAACTTCTATGATGAGATCCACTTTGCTTGCAGAGATAGATTAGGTGCGCCTGTGATTACCCATCTTGATATCTTTGCTGCTCATGTGAATTCACTTTATGGGAATTGAACTTCCCAGTTGGATCTTATTAGTACTAGTTTTGTTCAATGGGGCTCTATCATCTAATGAACGTATTAGCTTTGTCTCAAAAATGGTTGCTTTTCCGACGCAACTAGTAATAATAGTAGTACTTCGATATTGGGTGGAGCTTGTATCTACCTATATAGCTTCTGTTCGAAAAAATTTATTCTTTATGGTGATTTGTTGTTTTACTATATTTAAAATATAAGTTTACTAAAATTATTGTATTTTTAAAAAAAATTGTGGTTATAAAATTGCAGTCTGGGAGAAAAATGTTTATCCAAAATACAAACTTAGATATTATGGTAAGGATAATGTAAATGTATCTAATTAAAATTATAAAAAAAAATATTGATATTTAAAAAATATTAAGTCAAATATAAAGATACTTTGAATAAAATTCATTATGAATATAGTAATGGTATGAATGATAGCAACAATAATATGATTAACATAAATTTCTTTTAATTATGATGACGACAACAACAACATATTAATTTATTAAAATTACATAATTCTAAATTAAATTATTTCTTTGATGTTATAATATTAGTAGGGTTGTAAATAAATTGAGTCGTCTCACAAACTGTTCAACTCGATTCGTTTAGTTAAACAAATCAAACTTGAGCTTTATTTTCAAGCTCGTTTATTAAATAAGCTAAGCTTGAATTTGAAAGAGTTTAATTCAGCTCAATTATAGCTTAAACTCGTAAGCTCGGCCGATTTGTTTAGTTGAATGAGTTGAACTCGAACCTTATTTCAATCTCATTTATTAAACGAGCCAAGCCAAAACTCGAGTCTAAGGGTGTTCAGCTCGACTCATTTACAACACTAAATATTATGTTCCAATGTAGTTTGAGGTAATTTTTGACTATTAATTTCATCTAAAATATAAAAATATAATTATTATATTTTTATAATATCATTTTTTAATAATTTTTATTAATATATTTTGCAATATATAAATAATCAAAGTTTAACTTGAAATATATAGGGATATTTTATAATGAAATGGAGGGAATAGAAAAAAGATGAAAGGAACATTATGTCTCCTAAATATTTTGTTCCAGTTATATTTAATTTAATTCATTTTGAGAAAAGAAGGCTACTATAAGCTAACCAATTAGTGATGGACTAGTTTGTGCTTTTGTAGTATACTAATTTTGGGATTATAACATTAGATAGCATATTCCTAGAGTGATGGGTTGGTTTATGAGACTAGCAATAAAAATGATAATGAGTCTCATATCTAACTCAGGCGTGCTTCATTTTTAACGAATATGAGTAAGGCTTGAATTTATATATACTTAACTAGGTCTAAGTCTGGCTTTAGAAATTTCGGACTTATACTCGATCTACCAGACCTATTAAATACACACATACACGTTTATACACACACACACACACACAAAATATATATATATATATATATATATATATATATATATATATATATATATATATATATATATGTATACGTACTAATTTTATGTTTGTCATTTTTTATATTTTATTTTAAATCCTAATTTATTTTTTTCAATTTTATTTTTGTGTATTTATTTTATATGCAATCTGTACGAAATTTTATTCCAAAATCATTAAATTACCATTTGAAAAGTTGAAGCAATTACTTTGGAGTATTTATCTTTTCATTAGATTTTTTTAACAATTTTTTTTGGTAAGTAATAATTTTATTACCAAAAGCGCTTCTTGCTAGTATAATCACCAATCAACTAATTAAAAGTGGAAGTTTATTCAACCTATCTAAAAATTTCTCGTTCCTTATAATATACTTCAAACTAGACAAACAAACAAAACTATCCAGCAACATTTGTTGAGCCAACTTGCTAGGGATTTTGGTAAATGACCCATACCACCATTGTTCTTATGATGCCACTGTAAAGACTCCTAGTAATACTTAACAACCAGTTAATCAAATGAGACCAAGAAGCAGGGATGACTGAATTTGCAATCACTTTAATACTAACAACCAACATTGTTTTGCCGTTTCACATCAAGCAAACATATGGTATTGGTCATCGCTCTCTGCATAGAAGATATGACTTAAAACATATACAAGGCCCCCAATCTAACCAAATTATCCATAGTCATCAATACAAAGTGACAGACCAACCACATTAGCACCTTATGTAACACTCTAAATTTTACTAATGAAAAATTTTGATTTATAGTGGAAGCGTATAAGCAAAATATTGGGTGTTACCACCGTAATTGATGTAAGTACGGTTTGAAACTAAAACCATACATAATAAAACAAGTTAATTATAAATGCAATTTTTTTTTTATAAATACTAGTATAAGTTTCGAGATTAACTCTGATTTACAATAATAGAATACAAACTCTGGAATACCGTGGATCAAAGAGTTTAAAAATGTATCCAGATAAAACATCATCCGGATAAAATATTTCTTTGTCCAAACACCGAATATAGATAAGATGTCACTCATCCCCACATAATATATCAAAATTAGCAAAGTTATCTAGCGGGTCCTCAAGGACCTACACAAAAGTCCTAGGGTATTCTACTTGTGAGAATGAATAGTACCTATAAAAAAGGATGGTCAGTAAGCTACATACTGAGTAAGGTAACAATACTATTGGATTAGGGGTATAGATAAAAACATGCATTCATAGAAAATGATAAGTACACACATAGATTACGAGAAAGTCTCATAAGGTGAATACTAATCCAAACCTCTTTATTAGATATAGCCGTTTTCATTCTTTTATTTACATTGAGTTTAGGGACTCTCACTATTTTTAAACCGGTGGAACGATCTAAAGTGCACTCTTAGGAACAACACACTTAAGCCACTATTATTATTAGGTGTGAAGGATATGAAAACATCACCTTCTTAGGGAAAAATACTCCCTAACCACTATTATCATCTGATGAAACTGATATAAAAACATCACCTTAGTTATGACTCATATACTCTTCTACTCTAAATTATTAGTGTATTAACCATTAGTTTATTCAATTCATATTCTTATTCATGATGAGCATAGACCACACTATTCTTAATCTATTATAAAAGACTAAAGAACCTTCTCAAGGATAACACACTTGAGCCACTATTATCATCTGATGGAACGAATATAAAAATATCGCCTTCTCAAGGCAAAATGCTTCTGAGCCACTATTATCATTTGGTGGAATGGATATAAAAATATTACCTTGGCCCGACTCATATGGTATTTCACTTTAAATTAATAATGTATTATTCATGATTTATTTATAAGTATATAACATGTTAAGGTAGATAAGCACATCACGCAAGTCATAAGGTCGTTCTCCTGAGTTATGATCCTTATTTTCCTCAAAACCCTAATTTTAGACTTTAGGCATAACTTTTCTCGTATTGATTATTTACCCACCAAATTTAGTATATATTCCTCAAATATTGTTATTAATAGCATATATAAAATTTAAGGTCTAACTCCCAAGTCTCACATATGTGATAATAGTCATATCTTAAAAGTTATTGTTCCTAGGGTTTATAAACCCTAGTTTCACAATTCTGTCAGAGCTTTTCACGTAGTGCTAAAAAATTTACCAAATTTAATTGCATTCCCAAAAAAATTATATTAACAACTTATTCAAGTTCCGTGGTCTAATTATACAGTTTCGCACATGTGATAATAACCTCTTTAGTTTAAGGTTATTATTCCCAAATCAACCTAATTGCATACTTTATTAAAATTAGGTCATTTAAAACTAATCTAACACTTCATGTAGGTTACTTGGCACATTTTGGATGATATAACACCTTAGAATATTGTGATTCCCATATTGAACCCATGTTGACCAAAATACCCTTATCGGTAATCTAACCCTTATTTCATGAGAGCCTCATGTGTTTAGGAACATTATTCCCAAGTCCACAATTTTTCTCCAAAGGACTTGCCATAATCATTTCACATTAATCATACCATAATTAAAATGATACAACCATGTTTCATTCCCAAGGTTTTTCCACATAAAATAACAATATCGCATGAACCCCACTTACTCTTTACTATCATCTAACACCAACCATATATCAGTGTCAACAATAATATATGATTTCACATAATCACAATAACATGTTACAACATAAAAATTATGTATAGAACTTATAAATCATTAACCCTAGACTACAATAAGTATCCTTACTAATACGACTCCTATCTCTAAGCATGCACTCCTAATCCACTTCCTTTGGCACCACAAGAAAATCAACTAATAAAAGCATAACAAAATGTAATCAGAATGAATGATATAATTAATGAGGGGTAAAGTAATAGAAGGGTGAAAGAGTGGAAAAACCAAACCGAGGTTCACAGGAGTTTTGCCCAAAATGGACCAACAACGAGAGGCTTTAGTTGTGTTGGTTGAAGAAGGGGTGATGGGTTCAATGGTTGCTGCTGAAAATGGGGAAGTAATTTTGGTGGAAATGATTAAAGGTGGTGTGATGGTTTGGTGGAAAAATGGCCGAAGAATGGAGGGGTGTTACTACTATTGATGGATATAAAAAATGGAGGGTGAAGCTTCAATTGTTGCTGAAGAAATGGAGGAGGAAAATCTTCGGCCAAAGCTGCCAAAAAAGAGGAGGGAGCTTTATCTAAAGTTATAGAAGGAGAGTGGGTTATGATGCTGTTGAAGTTGATACAACAAGGATAAGGAAAAGGAGAAGGTGATTGCAGTGGATATTGGTGTAGGTGGTGGGTTTGGTTTTCAGTGGAGATGGCCAAAAAGCTAGGTGGCACCAACTGTTGGTGTCACAACCAAGGAAGGAAAAGAAAAGGGGTTGTGGTGAAGGATGCCTAAAGGGAACGGGGGGAACCAATAGGTTTGGCCAGTGTCTAGGGGTAGGTTATGGTGGCTTTAATTGGTGGTGATGAGGGATAAACAACAAGGGCTGCCGGTGGGGGTGTGTTTGCTTTGGTTTGCCTAGCTGGTGGGGGCTTTTAGTGGTGGTTTTTGAGGCAGCAAGGAGGGGTAAGGTTACGTTTGTTGTGAAATATTTTGACAGGAAAAAAGAGGGAGAAGGAGGGTAGGTGTAGGCATTAAATGTGCCTTATATACACACATGTACGTAGGAAAAGGGAGAGGAGAGATGAGGTGATTGGGTAACAAAATTCAACCCCCGACCCTAGAAATGAGGAAGGATGAGTTGATGGTGGTAGAGGGATAGGCTTGGGAGGAGGTAAACATGCACGCATGTAATACCCCAATTTTTTTTAAAAAAAAGAAAATTTATTATTTAGCTTATAATTGATATTTTATTTTAATTATTGAGTCTAGAATAATTTATAGGCAATTTATAAAAAAATTATCTATTATTATTATTATTATTATTATTATTATTATTATTATTTTATTTTTGGCACTAAGCCAAATTTATTCCAAAAACTAACCTAAAGCCCACAATTTTTACTTTTTTTCCCCTTTCCTTTTCTTTTCCTCCCTTTTCCTTATCTTCCTTCTTCCCCTTCTAGGTTGCGCCATTCCCCGGCCCAGTCCCCTTTCCTTCATTCTCTCTTCTTTTCTTTCTCCCCAAGTAGCCCAACCTTCCCCTCTTTTTTTTATTTCTCCCTGGGGGTAGTAGGCTCATTTATCTTTTATTTTATTTCCTTTTTTATCCCTCCTTTCTTTTCTTATTTCCCTTTTTCTCCCTATCTTCTTCCTCACGCTTGTCTCCCTCTCCTCATTGTCCTTCCCCTTCCATTTTCCCCCTACATTTGCGCTCTGCATACAACCAAGACTTCCCACATGTCCCTTCTCAGCCATGCACACTAACATGTGCCCCTGCATTCCTTTCACATTGCCACCCACTACCTTGCACTGTCCTGTTGCATGCAACAACCCTCCCCTTATAGCTTGGCACTCCAATCGCCCCTTGTCGTCTTCACCACTCCCTCAACTCCCTTCCTTGCCTATATATATACCCTTTAACACCCCCTCTCTTCTCCTCCCCTTGATGAACCCCTACCCTATTTTCTATGCACCCACCCCTTCCAGCCCACTCCATCCCTTACCATCGTCGTCACCACCTAGCCACACCCTCGTGCCTCACCTCTTCCCTGCTTGCGTCCCACTAGCGCCTACAAAGCCCTTTTCCCTCCTTCTCCTTCCCTTATCTTTTTTCCTCAAGCCTACAACCATTGTAAGCTATTCCTCCCCATCCCACCATCATTGACCACTCCTCCCCTCCACGCCACCACCACACCTTAGCCACCCTACACAGGTGCCCTAGCCTATGCAACCACCCCTAGCAACCCCTTTCTCTCCTTCCTTTCCCCCTCTTTTTTCCTCCTCCCTCTCGGTTGTGTGCCCCTGCACCACCATGTCCAATGCCTCTAACCATCTCCCCCTAATAGCCTCTCTCGGTGCTAACACCACCCTTTACTCCACGCTACTAACCCTAACCTTTTCAACCAAAAATTAGCCATCACCACGGAGCCACTACCGTTGTTGTGCCATTTTTCTTTTGCATTCTACTCACCACCACTTCCTTTCCTATCTTTGAGTTTTCATTGGACTAGATTCTTCGTTATTATTCTTTTTGTTGTGAAAAAATAAAAAAATTAAGAGAAAAAAAAAAGAAAAAGGAAAAGAAAGTCTAAGTTTGGATATTCCCATTTTTTAGGTACTATTCCAATGACAACGAGAGAGAAGGCGTAGGCCATTTGTGATTAGAGATTGGAGTCACTTCAGTAAGGATACAATTATATCTAGGGCTTTATTTTTGTTAAAATATTACCTTGTTATGTGTTAAGTGAAGACATGCATGAAATGTTAGATGATTCTAGGCTTATATGTGCAACTTGGTTTGGCAATGACTAAAGGTAAAAAGATATGTGGATATGATTGTATTGGTTTAAGTGTTGATGTGTATCTCTATATTATGACATTACATGCTTGAAAAGTTGGGGAGTCCTTGTGTTGGATGCCTTGTGAATTAGGTAGAGTTTTGAGGTTTAGGGGCATTTTGGTCAATATTGTGAACAATGACTTGTAGGGTACTCTAGGGTGTAAATTGAACTAAAATAAGTTGGAAGTTTTCTACAAAATAACTATGGTAAAATAAAGAGGTATAGGGTAAACAGAATATGGGGAGGAATAACCATGCATAGGGTGAGTCAAGCTTAAAGGAAGCTATAACGATAGGTAAGTAGATGGGAGTTTGTTGCTAAGAGTGGATATGGGGATTAATGATGACATTTTTAGGTAGCCTTGCACATTTAGGGATTCCTTGGAGTATTAAGGGATGAGAGGTTACCAGAAGGGTAAAACTAGGGTTTTGGTGGATCAAAGCATGAAACCCTATAGGTAAGTTATTATCACATGTATTAAATGGGGGAGTTAGGCCGTGACTTTAGATTATGATGTTAAATATGATATTTGGGGGTTGAGTACCAAATTTAATAGCCATGTGGGATAAGTGGGAGCAGTTATAAACACAACGAGAAATTAGGGTTTTGAGAGGGACCTAATTTGGGAGGTTATTATTACATGTGCGAATTGGGGTAGTTAAGCTACAAAATTTAAGGGATGGCCATTCATAGTTATATATGCATGGTTATGGAAAATTAGGGCTAAACAAGCAATAGAGAAGAGGCTAGGCCAACTAGGGAAAACTAGGGTTTAAAGGAGTAATCGTAGAGGCCAGTTATTATTATATGTGAGAAACGTGAGTAATAGGCTATGGCTCATGATAAAAGGGGTTTTTAAGGATAGGTTTGGGTTTTTTGGGTAAATTGGGGACTCAAAGGGAAACTAAGAGGTAAGGATGTACCTGGGATTATGAAATTAGAGTTTATAAGGGAACAAAGTTGTCTCAGGGTGGTAGTAGGGCAGGAGCCATGCATGAGTTGTGCATATTTGTGTGTTATATCTGGAATAAATGAAATATGAATAAGACATTAATAACTTATAGCAGAAGATCACTTGAGTTAGACCTAGTCGTACCTGCCGATCCACCGGCAAAAATAGTAGCCAGGAGCGTTCCACCTTAGAAGTTGTACCATACTGTTCCACCATTGAGAATAGTGGGGTCCTAAACTTAAGTAAATAAAACCATTGGATGATAATAAAATTTGGGAAGACACTACTTACTTATAGTGGAACACTACATGGGTCAAGACATGTTGTACTTTATTTACCGGTCTACTGGTAAGAATAGTGGTTAGAAGTGTGTTGCCTTTGGGTTGTACTTTATTTACTAATCCTCTAGTGAGAATAATAGCCAAGAGCGTACTGTCCTTGAGTTGTATTTTGATTATCATTCCATCAATGAGAATAGTGGGGTCCATGAACCCACGTGGATAAAATTCATGAGTTAATTATTTATTGTACTAACATATTGAGTCTATATGATAATGAATAAGTAGATATAATCTACCTATGTGCATTTCATTCCTTTTTATGGTGTTATTAATGTCTCTAACCTGCTTGACTATATTGTTACATTACTAGCTACGTAACGTACTGATCACTCCTATTATGGGTGCTACTTATTCCCACGAGTAGAGACTCCTTCTAAGTCTGTGCAGTTGAATGAGGATTTGCTAGATAACTTTGCTGCACATAATGATATGATTGGGGCAAAGTAATACTATTGTTTTACTTTTGTAGAACAATGTTTATGTACTTTAGTATTCCTTTTAGAAAAAACACCTAACCCTATTTATGATATGAATTGCTACTTTACTATGCTTATCACGGCATGCATATCGTTTTTGTTTTGCCTTGTAATTGGTACAAGGATGGCCAGGGGCCAGACTTATACCGATTACAACGGTAACACCCCTTATGGTTGGATGATCTTCAATCAAAAAGAAAATGTTAAATTAAAAGTTTTGGGGGTGTTACAAGTTGGTATTAGAGCTTTGGTTTTGACAATCGCGCTTTGTTTCAAAAAATTTGGCTACAAATGATGTTTTTTTTCAAACTTTAAAATGTTTTTTTTGTATTTTGGAAACTTGATTTTGCCAAAAACCCGGATCCACTAGTGTGGAAATGAAAACGGGTAGCCTAGGTAACCTGTAAAGGGGAAATGTGTGATCAATGTCAAGTAAACTAGAAGGTTTAGACCTAACATGTCTTTTGTTTTGCAGCAAGCTGATTGAAATGAACGGATGGGTTGGGCGCTTGGAGGAGGCCTTTGAGGCCTTCATGAAATTTGTGCAGTACTAGCCCCAACCCAAGCTTTAGTCTCTAGTCCCACTCTCAAATCATCCTCAAGAGGGAGTTGGAGAGGACTGGCTCTAGAGGGTCACTGTACACCACCCTGCACTATATGCGGGCGAGGAAGACCCCGTTATTCTGGAGGGGTGGATTTGAGATATCGACCACACTTTTAAGACAGTCGATTATCCCTCTGCTTGGAAATCGAGCATTGTGGCATTCTTTCTCTGAGGAGTTGAAGATGCTTGGTGGGTAGGTTGTTGTACCCAAGACAGACCGCAAATATCCTATGAGGATTTTAAGATGATAACTCGCGCCAAGTTCTATCCAGAGAGCCACAAGAGGGATAAGCTTAAGGAATTCATATAGCTCACCCAAGGAGGCATGGTGGTGAGGCAGTATTATGCCTAGTTCACCAAGATTTTGATTTTCACACGAGGTATAGTAGCTAGCGAGCCAATAGTGGTCTACCAATTCGAACAAGGGCTCCATTTCAGTATACATCAGATGATGGGTGTAGTGGCTTTCCTTGATTTGGACACCCTTTATGAGCTAGTGTGCATCGTGACCACCATGGTTTAGGAGCAAAAGTCTATTCTGGGAAAGAGATGGCTAGAGACCCAAGGCTCTGGAGGGAGGACCTAGCCCTGAGGAGGCTAACCTTTCGGATATCAGTAGAGGGGTCTTTTCAAAAACCAGGAGCTGCCAAAGAGTTTTTCTTGCAGATAGTGTGGAAGGAACCATCCAGGACATGATTGTGGAGGTAACCTTTGTGTTTCAGGATCTATGGCATGCCAAGCTATCTATATTTTGAGTGCTAGAATAAGAGAAGATTCCATTAGCCCTAGGGAAGTCAGTTCCAACAGAGGGAACCTTTTGTGTCGCAACAATAGGCCTACCAACAGCATACCTATCAGGAATTGCCTCAACAATTTCAGCAGAGGGCACCTGCCCCAATCGGTGCACATACCCGAGAGACTAAGGGTAGACCATAGGGGTCTCAACCTTTTCCTCAGAGAAGAGGACTAGCCTAGGGCACTAGAGGATATTGAGGAGGTTATCAGGGAGGTTAGTCAGGCGGATGCCTGAACATCATTAACCAAGTAGAGGCTGATAGATAGCTGGACGTAGTCATAGGTATGTTCACCATCTTTTCTCTACCAGTGCATGTACTATTCGATTTAGGTGCCTTTTTGTCATTTGTGTCTACTAATTTTGTTACTAGGGTTGCCTTATCACCATATTCTAGTGTAGCCATATCTGTGATGTTACCCTTACAAGATAGATTGGATTGCACGAGATTCTACTTGAAGGTGACCTTCGTGATAGGTGGGGTAGACTTTCTAGTAGATCTAGTTGAGATGGACCTATGGGAATTTGATGTCATATTAGGGATGGATATGTTGGGGAGATACCGTATAATGATAGAATGCACATAAGAATGCGTGGTGTTATAAGGCCGACGGGGTACTAGGATTTCGTATAGGAAATGCAAACCTAAGCCCACAACCAAAGTTTGAAGAAAACATCATTTGTAACCAAGTTTTTTGAAACAAAGTGCGGTTATCATAACTAGAGATCCAATACCAACTTGTAACACCTCCAAAATTTACTAAAGAGAAATTTTATTTTTGAAAGTTGTAAGCAGAAGCTAAGATAGTAAATTTTGGGGTGTTACTACCACACTTAGTACCAGATTAATTTCTTTTACCATTCCAATACCAATTGCTAAGGCCAAACGTACTTTACTTAAATTCCAAGAATACAATTATAAAATAGAGTAGCATAATAGTTAGGAAAGTTAACTCACCTTACAAAGAATACCCACAACTATGGTTACAAAATGGAGTCAGTGAAAAGGAAAATATAAAAGGTTAAAGGAAATACAGAATCTTCCAATTCAAGCCACAGGTTTAAATCTCAAATAGCCCTATGCTCTCAACCCGAAGAATAACACTGAAAAGAGCTTGCAAGCTAACTTGCAAAGGTCACTGCCTTTTAAATAAATAGGGACCCAAGAAAGGAACCCTCTAGTACTATGGTATTGAGTAACCCATTATACAAGGCTAATATGTAAGGCCCACATGTAACACCTCTGATATATTACATCAATCACATGAACATGGAATTATACATATATTAATTAAAATGCAATAATAATTCAGACAACCACATGCATTAAGATCATCTGCCACCAATGCTCATTCACGTTAGAAATAACATAATTTACCGATGGAACATCAAAGCAATGATCTTTGTATTATAATTAGAAAACCGCATTATTTTCAATAATGCACACAACACACTTACTTCATAGGTAGGCCCATCAACTCAATCCAATACACAATCCATCACAATTAGGCATAAAGGTTGCTACTAAATCACTGGTAGGCTCAAAGGTTACTACCGAATCACAGATAGGCTCAAAGGCTACTACCTACTCATAGGTAGGCACAAAGGCTGCTACCGATACACAGGTAGGCACAAAGGCTGTTACCGATACACAGGTAGGCACAAAGACTACTGTTGAAATACAGGTAGGCTCAAAGACTACTATTGAAATACAAGTATGATCAAAGGCTAATGCCAACTTATAGGTAAGTACAAAGGCTACTATTGAAATACAGGTAAGCTCAAAGGCCGCTACTAAAATATCTCAATAATCCTTTCCATTCAATTATCAAATAATTTTATTTTTATTTACTCGAGGGGAGATTAGGAACCTAGAGACACTAAGGTACCATGGCCATACTGGCACATAAGGCCAGCACTAGTACCTTGGTTGCACTAGTACATGAAGACATATAATACCCTATCGACAAAGACACCTAATCCATAAGTATGCATACCCCTACTTAGGTCCATAGAGCTAAATAGAGTAAGATGTAGGGTCTTGCTGGGGAACTAAGGCACACTAGCAAAATCCAGAATAATCGTGGGCTAAACCACGACTTTAGCGTAGCAACCCCTAAATAACCACCATTTCCGATCTCGGTGTCTTGCACTTTATGTGTTAGCATTAAATTAGAGCGACCACGAAAAGCACACATTAATCACATACTTAACCATTTTTATTTGTGTCCAACATTATAAAGTCACCAGAATGAGGATCATTGTGAATGTCAGCATAAGTAGTCCACGAAGGCTATCTTAGGCTCAAATACTCACACTTAGGCACTTTAGGTTAAAAGGACCAAAATATCCCTAAGGCTAAGGCCACCTCTTTATCATCTATTTCCATCACAAATTCCATTTTATTTTATCAACATACCATAAGAGGGATAACACACCATAATTGAATTATTGATCATTAAGTTAAGTTACCTGACACACCAAATGACCATTTTGCCCATAAAATCCTAACATATGCTTCTAAAACAACCAAACACACATTTTCATGTTAAATCAACAATTAATGCATTTATTGCATGTTTATGAGAACAATATCATAGCATACCAACTTTGAGCGTGCTACACATGCCTATGTACGCGCTACCCTAATTCCCATCGGATGATGGCTAAGAGAAAAAAGAGAGCAGCACCAGCGTCCGGCGCTAATTCCGATAAAAAAGGTGAGCAACGATTGATGGAATCTCCAATCGATTCAAAGGAAGACAAACAAACTAAGGGGTGTAATGTGTTGTAAGAAGTACCAATTGAGTCCCATTTGTTTACCTGGAGCTCAAACAATACACCAAATGCTACACATATGTCAATTGGTGAATACCAATCAAAATTTTCTACTCCAATTGCAATCTAATCGAAACCTTCTACTTCAGAGAATGGTGAAATCCATTCAAAATCTTCTACTTCAGATGAACTGATGAATTTTCATGCACAACCAACTAGTGGGACTCAACCTCTTCCACCCTTTCAATAGAAAGTTGTGCAGATATCCTGGAAGGATAAGTTATTTAACAATCGTAACCCACACCATGTTCTTCCCCTTGCATATGTGCCTCCAACTCTCATTAATGGCCAATTGGTAAAAATTGAGGCAGAGGAATGGCAGACTGAAGCGGAAAAATGGTGCTTCTCCCTTGTACGCTATGTATTTGGTATATCCCCCACTTTCAATCAGATGGTGAATTTTTCTAGATCACACTAGAACTATGTCAAAATTTCGAGAATCCACCTTCATGATGAAGGTTTTTTCCTCTTCCAATTTGAATCTAAATATAGTGATACTATCATGAATAACCCATTCTGGAGATTTTTTTTTAATTTTTTGTTAGTACTAGAAGAATGGACAGAAAGTTTTGAGTTCAAAATAGAAAGGTTCTAATTTTTGCGTACTTGGTTGAATTTGCTTGGATTACCACTGCCTTTGTGGTCTCAGAACTCTCTCGGTCGCATTTCCAGCTATATTGGAACTCCAGTCTATGCAGATGTTGTCACTGCAACCAAGGCTCGAATCTCCTTTCTCGGATTATTGGTGGAGGTGGATGCACACATAGAATTACTCAAAAATATTCTCATCTAGTGCCCAAATGGTAATGTCATTCATCAAAAAGTTAAATATGAATGGCAACCACGACTATGCTTGCACTACAAGAAGTTTGGCCACATTATCACGAATTGTGTGAAACAGAGATTAGGGGGAAAATAGGAAGCAAAGGAGGAGTGGGTGGTGGTAAAGGATCGAAGGAAGACTCCATCTCCTACCAAGAATGAACCTGCACAGCAAGTTTCTCAAGGTGACAACAAAGGCAAGAGCATACTAAGTAGCACTCCAAATATACATTTGCAACAAAAGCCTGCTAAATAGGACATAACTACTACTAGTGGCACCTCATTGTTACATAAAGAAGCTGATCCACCCATGTCCATGATTGATTTTTTGGAGAAGCACACCCATAAGTTGGACTTAGATTCAATTGAAGTGCAACTGCCTTGCAGCTTGGAGGGGACTTTGTACCTGACTCTAATATTCATTTTGCCTAATGTTGTGCTTTTAGAACATAAGAGGTTTAAATAAACCTCAACAAACAAAAAAAATTAAGAGTATGGATGTAGAATAAATTAGCCTCACTAATGGGCATTGTTGAGACAACAGTAAAGGAATTAAAAGTACTAGAGATTAGTAGCAAATTAAACAGAATTTGGAAATGGTTGTTTAATTACCCTTACCATGTAAATGACAGAATTTAGCTAGGATGGGATCCTCAACAACGGGTGAGTCAAAAAATGGGAGCATGTGATCAAGCTCTCACTTGTCGAGTACAAAGCATTACTAATACTCACAAGTTTATATTAACTATTATTTATGGACCGAATACAAATAATGGTAGGAAGACACTATGGCAGTGACTCTCTCAATCTCATCCTGGAGGTGAACCATGGGTGTTATTAGGAGACTTTAATGTGGTTGCATCTTCCTCTAAGAAACTGCAAGGAGACCTACCTGACCCTACTGATAGGTCAAATTTTATGAGTTGCATTCAAAACCTATCACTTACAGATGTGAACTACACAGGTCGCTATTATACATGGTCAAACAAGTAGCAAGATAGTAGTAGAATATACTGCAAACTAGATAGAATTTTGGGTAATGTGGAATGGTCCTCTCAATACCCAAACTCACATGCTATCTTTGATACCCCTCTAACCTCAGACCATTCCCCTATAACATTTATGTTTGGGGACAGACAGAAATTAGGCAAAAAACCATTCCATTTTTATAACATGTGGACTCTTGATCCTGAGTTTGACACTATTATAAGAACCACATGGAAAAACCAGAGAAGGGGGAACTCTATCAATTATTTTTAGCAGAAATTGAAGAAACTCAAGGTGAAAATAAAGACTCTCAATGAAAAGAAGTTTGGTAGCATTGACCACAAAGTCATCATAGCAAGAGCTAAAGTATAAGAAATCCAGCAGACTCTCACCATTGATCCACTGAATGTAAATCTAATTTAGGCCAAAAAGGATGATCTTTAGACATTGCATCACTATTATCTATGTGAAGAGAGCTTTTATAAGAAAAAGTCCAGAGTGCAATGGATTCAACTAGGTGACAAAAACATAAAGTTTTTTCATGCTTCAGTTAAGGGAAGGAAGCAAAGGAATAAAATTCACAGAATACAAGACCAGAATGGTAATACAATAATCGATCCGAAGATTATTCAACAAAAGTTTATAGAATTCTATAAGAATATTATAGGAACCTCAGGAATTTCCACAATACACCTTGATGAGAAAGTGTTATGCAGGGGAGGAAAGCTCAACAGTGAGCAACAAAGGAATTTGTTACAATCGGTTCAAAAGTCTGAAGTGCAACAAGTAGTTTTTGAAATGGGCGGTGATAAAGCACTAGGACTAGATGGATTCTTCTACAAGCAGTGTTGGCTTTTACTAGAAGACCATTTATAGAGAATAGCCCAAGAAATTTTTTGTTTTAGCACTTTCCCTATAAGTTTAAACATAGCTGCACTTACTTTGGTGCCAAAGGTTGAAGTTGCAACCAAAGTGGAGCAGTTTAGACCCATTGCATGTTGCAATGTTCTTTATAAGATCTTATCTAAGATTTTGACAAATAGAATGCAACTTGTGCTACCTTCAATTATTGATTACTCTCAGGCAGCTTTTATAAAGGGTAGGGGTATTGGTGACAACATCTTTCTAGCTCATGAGTTGGTTAAGCAATACAATCAAAAGCATGTATTTCCTCGTTGTATGCTGAAGCTAGACCTTAGGAAAGCATATGATTATGTTGAATGGTGCTTTTTAGAGTAGATTATGCATGATTTGGGGTTCTCTTGGAAATTTATCAAAATTGTGATGACATGTGTGAGTACTGTGAGTTACTCCATTTTGTTTGATGGTTCAACCTACCCACCTTTTGCAGTAAAGAAGGGATTGAGACAAGGAGCTCCCTTATCTCCCCATCTCTTTGTCTTAGTAATGGAGTACTTACATAGGATGCTACAAGACTACAAGGTCTATGGCTGGATAAAGAGTTTAGAGGTCATCCTAAATGTAAAAGAGCTAAGATTATAGGATTATCTTTTGTCTATTGTTATTTTCTCATGGTGATACAACTTTAGCAGTTAAGCTTATTGATGTTTTTAATCATTTCTATGCTCTGTCTACTTTTACTCTTAACCTCCAAAAGAGTACTTGCTTTGTTGGAGGATTAAATCAGGAAGTTAAATCACAGTTGTTGGCTGCACTACAAATGGAAGAGGGATAGTTGCTAGTAACCTACTTAGGTGTGCCTTTATCCAGTAGTAGGCTAACTATTGCACAATGTTCTTCATCTGTTGAGAAGATAGTGAAGAGGCTACAAGGATGGACTGTCAAGATGCTCAGCTATGTTGGTCGCTTACAGCTCATTAAATCAGTCTTGTACAGAATTCAAGCCTATTGGTGCCAAGTTTTTATTCTGCCAAAGAAAGTCATCAAAATAGTTGAAGCCTATTATCGTTCCTTCCTTTGATCAAGTACAACTCACATTACTAAGCGTGCATTAGTTGCTTGGAGTACTGTATGCTCTCCTTATATAGAAGGTGGCCTTGGCCTTGCTCAACTCCATGTTTGGAACAAGGCTGCTGTAGGGAAATTATTATAGCAACTAGCTTTGAAGAAGGATACCTTGTGGGTGAAGTGGACACATGAATATTAATTCAGACATACAAGCCCTTAGACAGCCCAACATACTCCTTGTTTCTCATGGATGATGAAGAAAATAATGAGCTTGAGGCCATCCATGGAGAGCTTTATTCGAGGCACAGATTTGGGTAAAATAATTGATGCCCATGGTAGATATAGTATAGAAAAATTCTATTCTATTTTAAGACCTAGGGGCACTCAAGTTAGGTGGTATACAACTGTAGGGAGCAGAATAGTTTTACCAAGATACAAATCCACCCTATGGTTTGCAGCACATGAGTAGTTAGCAACCAAGGATTTTCTACAGAGGATTGGTCTCCAATTAGATCTAACTTGTGTAAATGTGAAGAAGAAGTAGAAACAATGAAGCACTTAATGTGAAGAAGAAGTAGAAACAATGAAGCACTTATTCTTTTAATGCAATTATGTTAAGGAAATATGGAGTACCATAATACAAACTCTCAGCCTAGGTCATACAATAAGAAACTGGCAATAGAAGCTTCATTAGGCATCACACCACAGAAGATGAGAAATTGGAGGCATTCCAAGCTCTTTTAGCAACCCCAGTTTATTATGTTTGGCAGGAAACAAATGCATGAATCTTCTAACAGAAACATTGGCGAGCAACATCAATTTTGAAGTAAATGAGACGAGATATTGCTCCCAGTATAACATCACTACATAATAGTAAATCCTTTGTTTCTCTTATGAAAACAATAGACTCTCCATATGTATAGCTTGAGATGACAGCCTTGGAAGAACAATAGGGTGTAATCACACCTATTTTAGATAGTAATATAATCTTCACTTACTTAAAAAAAAACCATCAAAGCATACCCCTAATTTACCAAAATACCCCTAAGACATGTAATAGTAATAAGTATGTTGAAACATGCACATCTAATATAGAAAGACCCCTATACTCATGCTTGATAATGAACATCACATATCATGCATATTTATCAAGGTACACTACAAATTACCAAAATACCCCTATACTCTATAATATTTATAATCATGATAGAATTGGTGATACTAAGACACTAAACCTATATTATCATATTTAACAGCAATTAATACTAATCATGCATGTTTATTAAACTAATCACCCTAGTACATATAAAATTACCAAAATGCTTCTAGACCATGTAATGTTGATTATCATAATGAATTAGGTGATACTAAGACAAATAACCCATACTATCAAATTTAACATTAATTAATACTTATCATGTATGTTTATTTAATTAATCCACCCAGTTCACGCAAAATTACCAAAATGCCCCTAGGTCATATAATATTATTATTCATATCCAAACATATGTTACTAATACTACAAATTCCTATTTTCATACTTAGCACCAACATGCACATTTATTTGGATAACCCCTATTGCACATGTAAAATTATCAAAATACCCCTAGGTCATATTGTAACACCCCCAAAATTCACTACTGAAATTTTTTATTTTATTAAAAGATATAATGAAGCAAATAAAACAAAACGGTAAATTTCAGGGATATTACCACCGTGATCAATACAAGCCCAACCCCCGGTCGGTCTCTTACTAATCACAAGGCTAAATAAAATTATCGTTAATCATGAGTCAAACTTGAAACAAGAATTCATAGAAGAACTAAATTGTTTATAATATCAAAATCAAAGTAAGCGTAAAAAAAGAGTTTACAATCCAAAGGAGTACATAATTAAAGTTCCCAAAGGGACAACAAGTACAGTATAACAAAACAGAACTAAAGGAAACCTATACAAGATAAAGTAAAAGAGAATCCGACCAAGTTGCTCTCAGTCCTCAGGCTAAGTCCAAGCTCAACTCTCAGCCCTATCCGATGCCTCATAAATATCGTAGGCATCAAAAAAATCATCTCTGACTTGCACAAACTCAGGTGGGCCCTCTACTCGTGGGAATGAACATCACCCATGAAACGGGTGGTTAGTATATTACATACTGAGTAAGGTAACCATGCATCTAAGGCCAAACATAAAAGGCATATAAAATACGCATGATCATACAAACAACATACAAACAACACATATAATAAAGGCCAAGCTATAATTCGGATAAACTTATTCTTTAGATCTCTGATCAATGCTCATTTCACACCATGCGAGTACAGGAACCCCACTATTATATCCGATGGACCCTCAATTGCGTAGGGTAGAATGCTCTTAACCACTATTATTGCCAGTGGATCGGTCTCCAGGGCAAAGTGCTCTTGGCCACTATTATGCCGGTGGATCGGTCTGGCTCCGAATCTCATGGTGTTTTACTGTAATTACTTAATGTTTTTTCCCATGCCTTATCATAATTTAGAGTTTGGTTTATTGAGCTCGGGATCCCCCACTATTATAGCAGTTGGATCGGAAATGTACAAGGCAAAACGCTCCTAACTAATATTATATGCTAGTGGATCGGTCTCCGAGGCACCTTAGCATCTAGCCACTATTATGTCAGTGGATCGGCCTGGGCCCAACTCAATAATCTTCCGCTTTAAATGAATAGTGTCTTATTGTGTCTTATTCGGTAAGTTTTCACCCTAGACATGCATGTCATAATTCGTCTACTCTTGTTCTCCCAAGAGGGCCCATCCCATATCTTGAGACTTCTATACCTCCTAACACACCCCGACATCTTTTTCTTCTTCCACTTTCTCACATTGAAAGCCCAACTCCTAAGTGTGTGGGTCAAGGCCTACAACCTTATACCATCCAAGTCCACTCACTATCATCCTCTAGGTTTTTCCTCTGAAACCCTAATTGGACCTATGTGGCCCATCTTTTCTATGTCTCACACAACCAAAGTTTATTTATCACCCAATACATCATCTCACTTAGATTCAACCCCAATCATTTCACTTTACTCCCCAAGTACACATGTGACCATGAAACTCTAGTTGGCCACTCCAAACCCTAGCACTCTTTTTTCCCATATGTCACCTCTCAATTACTCACCTACCATCCTTTCTTTCCCATGACACTCATACTTACCCTACATATGATATTCTTCCACTCTTATCCCATATTCCACTCACCCTCAATTAATTTTATTTTCACAACCCCCTTTAATTAGGGTTTTCCTCCCAAACCCTATTCAGGTCTCCTATGCAACCTTATACCAACCTACGTACTATTTTTTACCCAAAGTATCCAATCACTCCAACAACTCCTCCCTTACCTTAATTACACTCCAAGACAACTTTTCTCACATAAGGATCATCTTTATGCAGACTCTGTCCATCCCATGCACGCCCTAGAATTTCCCATGCAAGGTTCACCCCACTCTTTTATTTTGGTCATAATTTCCTTTTATTTTTCCCTCATGGATCATGAGATAATTAGGTCAATCTTATATCCCTTTTATCAACTCACTTCCGCCTTTTCTCTTCTCATCCTTTCACCCCATATCATTAAATGTCCTAGCATACATGTCCTAGAGGATCACATCATGTAACACCACAAGTATAACATATATATTATTATACACATACCATAAGGGAGTCACATAAGCATACCTTAAATCTAAGTTGTGCTACAAGTAAGCAGTCATAATAATCATAAAGTACACGAACATAGCATAGCACATGGCATACAAGACACATAATACACACACATAGTTGGTTTAGCTACATCCTTACCTAATACGATACTGATCTTAGAGCACGCTCCTACCCCTTCTTAGGGGTTTGACTTGTTTTACCTATAAGAGGAAAATACTAAGGGTTAACTTCCCTCTTACCAAAATTACCATCATTCCTACATTACCCTTATCATAGCCTACTATTAGAGTTAATAATAATAATAGTTGTTTTAAAAATTAAAGTAGGGTTATTATTCTCAAAGTAGCTAATCATGTCATTACTAGTCAAAATAGGTCTTAAGAGGTACATTGGTTCATGTTAAAGTATTAATAGAAATACTTATATTATTAAAGGTAATAGCTTTAATATTACTAATAATAATAACAGTAGTAGTTGTAGTAATAATACTAATAAAAACCCAAGTCCTAGTAATAATAATAATAATATTATTATTAGTAATATTAAAGTAGTGACAATAATGATACTAATAATAATAATGCTAGTAGTGATGGTAATATTAGTGACATGGGTAATTTTAACAATAATGACAAAGTAATAATAGTAGTAGTAGTCGTCGTCGTCGTAGTAGTAGTAGTAGTAGTAGTAATAATATTAATAATAGTTCTAATCTTAAGAATAATACTAATAAGGGTCCTAATAATCATAATAATAGTAACCTTAGTTAGGGTTGTTCACGGTTCAAATATTCGATATTTCGGATATTTGATTGTCGGATATTTGAAATTTCGAATATCTAAAAATGATATTTGATATTTGATTTGAAACTTCGGATATCCGGAAGATCGGATATTTGAATTTTCGGATCGGATATCATCGGATATCAAATATAACCGGTATTAGCCGAATACAATTTCAAATATAAAAAAATTACCAAATGACAAATATATTTCATATTATCCGATTTGTTGAGCGAATGCTGAACAAATATCCGATTCGCTTAGCAAATATCCGACTTACTCAACAAATATCCAATGTTAAAACTAAAATAAGAAAGGAGTGGATGGAGTCTATCGGTATGCAGAGTATTTTTATTTTTATAAATATCTAAAAAGGGATTGTGTTAAAAATATAATTTCAATTAAATTAAATTTTTCCTCAAATAATAAATAAAGTAAGTAAAAATTATACACAAACACATATAAATTTATTTATATACAATTATATATAAAATAAAAAATTATAAAAAAATGTATAAATATTTTTCTTCGGATCGGATATTATTTGTATTTGTCGGATCGGATATTATTTGTATTTGTCGGATCGGATATTTGGTTTGTTTGACTTTTCATTGACCGGATCGGATATTTGATTTGAAAAAAAAAATCGGATCGGTTATTTTTTTTTTCGGATCGGATCGCTTCGGATATCGGATGAAATAAGCAGATATCGGATAATACTAACAACCCTAACCTTAGTGATAATAAGGTCAAGGTTAATAATAGAGATAGTAGTAGTAGTAGTAATAATAACGCTTGCATAAATAAGGTTTAAGGGTTGTGGACGTTAGGGTACCACCTAGGGACGGTGGTGTGGCACCAGCAGTGGCGGTGATGGAGTGAGAAGAGAAGGA
Source organism: Tamarix chinensis (assembly GCA_030549775.1). Lineage (NCBI taxonomy): Eukaryota > Viridiplantae > Streptophyta > Magnoliopsida > Caryophyllales > Tamaricaceae > Tamarix > Tamarix chinensis. Next base: position 120,252,159 of record CM060172.1, read on the forward strand.
GGAGAGGTGGTTGTATAGGTTAGAGAAGGGGGAATGAGATGGTGGCTAAGGTGGTGGTGGATGCCCTAAGTTGAGAGGGTTGGAATGGGGGTGGTGATGTAGCCAAAGGGGTGGCACAGGCGGCGGTGGGTGTGGTGGCCGAAGGTGGTGGAGGGGGTGGAAGGGAAAAGGAGAGTGAGAGGGAGCTAGGGGAATGGAAGGTAGGGGAAGGTAGGAAAGATCTTGTTGGTTGTTTTGGAGGGTAGAGGGAGTGGTGGTTGTGGTTGAAACTGTGGCGGACGGCGACACGAAGAGCGTCAATGGGTGAGAAGGGGTTGATTGAGGAGCCAACTTTGCATGACCAAGGCGGTTTGTGTAGGAAGAATCAAGGGTGGTGAGTGGTGTAGTTAGATGGAGGGTGATTTAGGGAGTGGTTTGGTAGGTGGTCCGACCGGCGGTGGCAGGGCGGTTGTCTGAATGTGCAGCGGTGCAAAGGGAGGAAAGTTTCTATGTAGGGAAGAAATCCGATTAAGGGGTCCGTTATGAGGTATATATAGGCCATTGAAGGGGAAAAATGATAGAGGGGGGAGAGGACAGGAGGGGGTAAGTGAGGCAGGCATGTTGGCCGGCGGTGGCAAGTCTGCGCAGGTATGTCATTGCAGGGGGTGTGTTTGGTTGGGGAGAAGAAAGGAAAAGGGGGGAAGGTGCATGTAAGGAGAGAGGAGGGGCTGGTCGGGTCAAAAAGGGATAGAAAAATGATAGGGAGAGAGAGAAGGCAAGCAAGCAGCATAGTGGTTGTTGGTCAGCGGTGGCAGGGTTGCAGGCCTGCGTGGGGAAGGAGTGGGGAAGAAGAAGGAAGAAGAAAGGAGTGGACCGACCGACCTAAGGGAAAGAAAAGAAAAGAATAAAAGGGGGAGAGGATCGGGCAGTCGCGATGGGCAAAGAAGAGAGAAAAAAAAGAAGGGGGGCTTGGGTCGTGAGAGATGGAAGGAAAGGGGGAGGTTTTTGGGCCGCGAGGGTTGGCCCAAACCAGGGAAGAAGAGGAAAATATGAAAAGGAGAAAGGAGAGAAAGGGAAAAAAAGAAAAAGAAGGGAAAAAAGAAAAAAAATATAGGTTGGGATATTTAGAACATTTTGGTATTTTTGAATATTAAAAATAATATTATTTTAATTAAATAATAAATAAATTTCTTTTTAGATTAATTTAGGGTATTTTGAATAAATTTTTCTTAATTTTATTTCAATTAGAAAAACACCCTAATTTTTCCTAATTAAATTATTTATTATTTTCCTCTTCATTTTACCTTAATTAATTCCTCTTATTTTAATAAAACAATTTATTTAATTAATTTTCTTAATAAATTTCTATTTTAACATAATTTCTTAAATTAGAGTTTTGAGTTATTTCACATATAATATTAATAAGCATGCCCAAACATGCATGACTAACACCACAAACCCCTATTATCATACTTAGCACCAATTATTACTTATCATACATATTTATTAAGATAACCTCCATTACACATGTAAAATTACCAAAATGCTCATATGTCAAATAACATTAATAATTATGCCCAAACACGCATTACTAACACCAAAAACCCCTATTATCATACTTAGCACCATTTATTACTTATTATGCATATTTATCAAGATAACCCTCATTGCACATGTAAAATTACCAAAATACCCCTAGATTATAAAATATTATTACTCATTATGTAACATGTGTTTTTAATGCCACAAGCCCCTATTATCACTCTCAACACCATATAACAATTAGCAATAATTTTTATCAGGATGATCACCACCATACATTAAAATTATCAAATTACCCCTAGGCCATAAATTATTGATATCCCTACTAACACATGTAATTATAACACACCAAAATCTTACCTCCATTCTTAGCAACATGTATAATACATTAGGCATCCCGGTTAGGGTTAAATATCATGATGTATCCAAATGACCAAATTTTCTCTAGGGCTCATAGTAGTAATATTTTCTCACAAGTGTCAATACATACTCAACCTAACCTTTTATGTACGCACAACATCCATCATCAAACATTATACCCCTTCTTAATCACCCTTTTACACATATCACATCATACACAAGATAACATACATTCTTTTTTCATTTTCCAAGATAACATTAATAATCATTGGGGTTATCTGTAACACATCATATCTACACAAATCACATGCCAAAAACCTTAATGTGCTGACATACAATAATCCAAATATTTTAGTGGGGTATAAATGTTACCTTATTCTCAACAAAAATCAAACTTTACTAGTATTCGATTAAAAATGCTTAGGCTCCCTTTAATTAAATTTTGTAACTAGAAATAATATTAAAAATACAATATTAATATTAGATAAATAAAATAATGATTTTTATTAAAAATATTTATTAAATATAACATTACTAAACTACCCTTATACCTTAATATTATCCAACATACACAAAATATACACTACATAACTCACGCTGCATGTGTAGTAGGAGCCATGCATAATAAATGTAGTGGACAAATGAAATGAAATAAGGGGGAGAGTGGAGGTAGCTTGGGTAAGGTTGTGGGAGATGGTGGGAGGTGTTGGTGTTGGTTGTTAGGTGCAGGAGGTGGCTGGTGGTTGGAGATCATGGTGCAGGTGGCTTGAAGGCAGCAGAGACGGTGGTGCGGGCTGTATGAGAAAGGTGTAGAGAAGGGAAGAAGAGGAATAAAAGGAGAAGGAGAGAAAGAGAAGGGGGAAAGGCAAGTGGTGCTAGGGGCGGTTGCAGGTGATAGTGCAAGAGGGGGTCGAGGTGGTGGCATGCAGTTGGGAGGAGCTCCGGTGGTGGAGGAAATAGAGGGGAAAGGTGGCTGAATAAGAGGGTGGTGGTTACAGGGGTGCCAAAGGGGAGAAAAAGAAAAGGGATGTAGGCTATAGGGTTAGGCTAGTGTTGGCTGCTCGGGGTAGTGTAGGGAGGAGGTAGGGTGGAGGAGATAGCGGCATGGAGGCTAGGTTGGTGGTGTAGGCAACATAGGTGGTTGCAGGAGGTGTCGAAGGAGAAAAATAGGGGCGGGATAAGAAGGGAAAAAGAGAGAAGAGAGGGTGAGGGAGAGAGTTGATCATGAGGGAGAAGTGAGAAGAAGAAGAAGAAGAAGAAGAAGAAGAAGAAGAAGAAGAAGAAGAAGAAGAAGAAGAAGAAGAAGAAGAAGAAGAAGAAGAAGAAGAAGAAGAAGAAGAAGAAGAAGAAGAAGAAGAAGAAGAAGAAGAAGAAGAAGAAGAAGAAGAATGGTATGTAGGGTTAGGTGCGATGTAGGGGAGTTGTAGGTAGAGGTAGGGGCAAAAATCATAAAGAAAAAAATAGAATGGAAGGGGCACATGGGGAAGGGAAGTTCAGGGGTTGCAGGGCCATAAAAGGAAGGAAAGGGATGGTAGGGAGAAGGTGGTGTAGGGCATCTGGTCGGGCAAAGGGGGCGTGCAGATGTGTAGGGGTGCGTGGAGAGAAGAGGCATGGGAAGGGTGGGTGTTTGGCACAAGGGGCAGATAAGGAAGAAGGAGAGGGAGGAGAGACAAGTCATGTGGGGAGAAAAGAAAAAGAAAGAAGAGAGTCAGCCTGTGCGAGAGAAGGAGGAGAAGAGGGGAGGAGAGGTTGGGGTGGCCCAAGAAGAAAAGGAAAAGAAAAGAAAGGAGAAGGTCTGGGCTGGCCCAAGGGAATAGGAAAGAAGAAGGGGTGGTTGTGGCTTGCCTAAGGAAAGAAGGAAGAAGGAAAGAAAATGAAGAAAAGGAAGAAAGAGGGAAAAAGGAAAATGAGAAAAGGAAAAGGAAAATAGAGTTAGGGTTAGGATTAGAACTTAGATTAAAATTAGGCTATTAGAAAAAATATTAAATTAATTTATCTAAAAATTAGGATATTAATTTAAGAAAATAATTTTGGTAAAATTATGGGTTTGAGATTTATTTAAATAAAAAGAGTAATATAAAATGATATATATAATTATGTTAATTTATTAAATAATTTATTTATTTTTGTAAGTCAACAGTTCACAAAAATAATTAGATTAAAATTTAGAGATTAAAATTTTTTGAATAAAAGGTTAAACATTCAAATTTTAGATTTTAAAAATTCACACTATGACACTACCACCAATTATGCATTACGAATGCTGACATTATCAAGATGGCTTTTCAGAAATGGTATGTGCATTATGAGTTTATGATGATGCCTTTTGGGATCACCAATGCATCTACCACCTTTATGGATCTGATGATAAGAATTTTCAGGCCGTTCCTCAACCAGTTTGTAGTGGTATTCATCGATAACATCTTGGTGTACTCCCGAGGTAAGCAGGAGCATAGACAACACCTTCACACAATTTTGTTTCTCCTTTAGGAGCATCACCTGTATGCTAAGCTCTGTAAAACGACAACTTAAGCTGTAATTAGAAACCAAGAAAAGGGTATAAAACAGAGACTCGAAGATAGAGAAGGAGAGCCCTGTATATTCTATTTTTATTAAACCTTTTCTTATTGAATAACATGTATTGACAGATGGTATTTATACTGTCAATATCTGTCTAACTATCTAAACAAAAATACACGTGGAAATACATAATATTTTCTTTTGTATATTTCTACAAGCTCTCCAAGTGTGGATTTTGGGTTCTTGAGGTTTCCTTGCTAAGAGACATAATATCAACTGGGGGGATTCGTCGTGGACCCAACAATGATTATAGCAGTTAGAGAATGGAAGGTATCTACAAATGAGTCAAAGGTTTGTAGCTTCCTAGGTCTAGCCAAGTACTATCGACACTTTGTTTAGAATATCTCAAGGATTGCATGCCCTCTGAAAAACCTATTAAAGAATACTACTAGGTTTCACTTGGATGATACTTGTGAAGGGGTGTTCCAAGAACTAAAGAAACTCTTGATTACAACACCTATTCTAACTCTACTAGTAGGATTCGAGGGATTTGAGGTCTACAATGACGCGTCCAAGCATAGGTTTGGGTGTGTATTGAGGTAGAATGGTAGGGTGGTCACTTACAACTCCCTCCATCTAAAGCAACATGAACAGAACTATCCGACTCATAATCTGAAATTGACCGCAACTATTTTTGCACTAAAGATTTGGAGGCACTACCTATATGGGACAAGATGCAGATTCTTCACCGACCATAAGAGTCTCAAACATATATTCACTCATAAGAATTTGAATATGAGGCAGAGGAAGTGGTTATAGCTAGTAAAGGACTACGATATCAAGTTGACCTACCACGAGGTTAAGGTCAATATGGTTGTAAATTCCTTAAGCAAGAAGATCTCTCACTCTGTGAATTCTCACATGGTAGCTAATTGATTGTTGGAGGAATTTGGAAAGATGGGAGTAAAGCTAATCCAACAAGGTGATCTCGAGGTTCGCATGAGCACCTTGACAATTACCCCAATGGTGTTTGAGGAGATCTGCACTGGACAACCTAAAGATATTAAGCTCGAAAGGATAGAATAGAAGATACATAAGGGTCAAACTGAAGGATTACGAATACATAAGGATGGTAACATTCGCTACAAGGATTGTTGGAATGTACCATAATGTTGCTATGATCTAAAGTGTTAAATTTTACTCCATTCACCTAGGAGGAGATAAGTTATATGAGGACCTTAAGAGGGCCTATTGGTGGCCTCCCATGAAACAAGAAGTAGGAGAGTTCATGTCACAATGCTTGACCTATTAGAAGGTCAAGTTTGAGCACCACAAACCTGTAAGGTTAGTCTAGCCTCTAGAAGTGCCAGAATAGAAATAGGAATTGATATCCATGAATTTTGTAAGTGGGATGCCAAGGACTCGTAGCAGGTGTGACACCATCTAGGTTATTGTGGATATACTGACTAAGTAGGCATTTTTTGTACTAATGAAGTTAACATATAGTATGGACTAGTTGGCCAACACTTACAAGAAGATTGTAGTCAGCTGGTATGGCATACCCGCTGATATTGTCTCTAACAAGGACTCGACGTTTCTCTCCCACTTTTGGAAAAAGTTATAAGAGGTTATGGGAACAAAGTTGAAAATGAGTATTGCCTTTCATCCGGCTATGGATTGGCATACTGAGAGGACCATTTAGATACTTAAATACATGTTGTAGACTTACGCTATGGATTTTCAAGGATATTGGGAAGACCGTCTACATTTGGTGGAATTTTTATACAACAACAACTACCACACTAGCATAAGGATGACACTCGTTGAAGCATTATGTGGACGAATATGCCTGACACCCTTATGCTGGAGCAATATTAGTGAGACTATGGTGTTGAGGCCTGAGATGACTTGACAAGTCTATTTGATCTAGGACTGAATGAAAGTGGCTCAGATTCATCAAAAGAGTTACGCTGATCGGAGACACTGTGGTGACGATTTTGAGCTTGGAGACAAGGTGCTATTGAGGTTTCCCCCACTAAGGGAGTTCAAAGGTTTGGCAGGAGGGAAAAATTGAGCCCGAGGTATATTAGTCCCTATGAGATCCAGGATAGAGTTGGTGAGGTTGCTTATCGATTAGCGTTCCTGCCAGAGTTAGCACATGACCACAACGTCTTTTACGTCTCACAATTAAGGAAGAAGATCCTTCCCATATGATATAGCATGATGAGGTAGAGCTCGACGACTCTCTAGCATATGAGGAGTGACTCCTATAGATCTTCAATACCAAGATTCGGTGAACTCAGAAAAGCTTAGTTCCACTCGTAAAGGTTCTTTGGAGCCGTCATGGGATAGAAGAATCCACTTGGGAATCATAAAAGGAGGCGTACCCTGAACTCTTCATTTCAGGTGAGTTAAATTTCAAAACCATTTTCCTTTAAAGGGGTAGTTTCTAGTAGCGTGTCTCCTTACCATTAAGGTTCATAACTAGAACCACCTTTCTCCCCATTCCGTTATTCCTTTTACCAAAACTTGGCCTGTGAATTCGGGGATAAAGTCTTCGTTGAAATGTTAGTGATGTAATACCCCAAATTTTTTTTAAAAAAATATATTATTTAGCCTAATATAGAGATTTTATTTTAATTATTGAGTCTAGAATAATTTATAGGCAATTTATAAAAAATTTATTTATTTATATTATTATTATTATTATTTTATTTTTGGCACTAAGCCAAATTTATCCTAAAATCTAACCTAAATCCCACGAATTTTCTTTTTTGTCCTTTTTCCTTTTCCTTTCTCATTTTTCCTTTTATTCCTTCTTTTCTTTCTTCCTTCTTCTCCTCTTGGGCTACGTCATTCCTCAACCTAATCCCCCCTTTTTCTTTCTCTCTTCTTTTCTTTCTTCTCGGGAGACCCAACCTTCCCCCTCTTTTCTTTTATTTCTCCCCCAGGCACTAAGATTGTTTCTCTTTTCTTTTATTTCCCTTTCTCTCCCTCCTTTCTTTTCTTCTTTCCCTTTTTCTCCCCATATTCTTCCTCGCACCTATCTCTCTAGTGTCGCCATCCTTCCCCTTCCATTTTTTTCTCCTACATCTACGCCCTACACACAGCCAGACCTCCCCACCTTTCCCTTCTCAACCATACAGGGCCATGCACGTTAACATACACCCCTGCACCTGGCCACCCACTCCCCTACATATGCGCCCTTACCCTACCTTGTTGCCTGCACCTTTCCTCCCCTTACAGCCTAGCATGTCGATCACCCCCTGTCATATTCCCCACTCCCTCAACTCCCTTCCCTAACTATACATACCCCTTTTAACACCCCCTCTCGTGTCCTCCCCTAGATGAACCCCTCCTCCTTTTTCTGCTCACCCACCCCTTCCAGCCCCTAGCATCATCGTCATCGCCGAGCCACACCCGCGCTTATAGAGCCCCTTCCCCCTCCTTCTTACCTTCTCCTTTTTCCCCAAGCCTACAACCATTATAGGTTATGCCTCATCCCCACGCCACCACCGTCAAACACTCCTCCCCTCGACGCCACCACCACACCTTAGCCACCCTACACAAGTACCCCAACCTGTGCAGCAACCACTTGATGCTCCTTTCTCTCCCCCTCATTTTTCCTCCTCCCTCTCGGTTGCGTGTCCCTACACCACTGTCGGCCACTAGTTCCATCACCTCTAACCATCTCCCCCCACTAGCATTTCCCTGTGCCAACGCCACCACTTCCTTTCCTTTCTTTAAGTTTTCATTGGACTAGATTCCTCCTTATTATTCTTTTTGTTGTGAAAAAAGAAAAAAAAAGAAAGAGTAAAAAATAAAAAGGAAAAGAAAGCCTAAGTTTGGATATTCCCATTTTCTAGATACTATTTTGGTGACAAGGGAGAGGAGGCATATGTCATTTGTGCTTAGATATTGGAACCACTTCAGTAAGGATATAGTCATAGCTAGGGCTTTATTTTTGTTAAAATATTCTCTTGTTATGTGTTAAGTAAAGACATGCATGAAATGTTAGATGATTATATTTTTTTGTTAAAATTCATAAGTTTACTATTTATTGTACTAACATCTTGAGTCTAGATGATAATGAATATGTAGAGCTAATCTACCTATGCACATTTCATTCCTTATTGTATTGTTATTAATGTCTCTAACCTGCTTGACTGTATTGCTACCTTACTCAGTACATAACATACTAATCACTTTTATTATGGGTGTTGCTCATTCCCACGAGTAGAGACCCCTTCTGAGTCTATGTCGGTGAATGAGGATTTGCTATATAACTTTGTTGCATATGATGATATGATCAAGGTGGAGTGATACTATTGTGTCCATGGATGGGGACCGAAGAGAGTGATATCTAGCTATTGTCTTTTCCAATTTTCTTCACATTAATGTTTTACTTTTGTTGAGCAATTTTTGTGTATTTTAGTATTCCTTTTGGAAACAAACACCTAACCCTATTTATGATATGAATTGCTACTTTGCTATGCTTATCATGGTATGCATACCATTTTTATATTCCCTTGTAATTAGTATAAGGATGGTCTAGGGATAGACTTTTACCAATTACGACGGTAACACCCCTTATGGCTAGATGATCTTACATTAAAATAAATTTTTTTAATAGTAAACTTTGGGGGTACTACAATACAAGAAGAAGATAATAGAAGAGAAAGGTGAGAATCAACAGAGGTAGACCAAAAAAAATGAGGAAAGAAGGAGGAAAGAAAAAGTGTGTGTTTAAATTTAGATTTAGATTAAAATAAATTAGGTTAGGGTATTAGGATAATTAAGTTAAATTGGGATTAGGTTTAAGTAAGAGAAGATATTAATAATCCGAGGTAAAATTAGGGTTAGGTTAGAATTTAGGATTAGGGAGTTAGGGTAAGATAGAAATATAAAATTTTTTAAGATTAAAATTAGGCTATGATATTAATTACTTGGGATTAGGGTTAGCTAAAATTAGGGCTATTAAACCTTATGTCTAGGCAAGTTTTCATGATTCCACACTAATAGTCTCCAAACTAGTTAATTAGCTTTTAGTATAATAAGGTTGTAGACACGGTGTATCCTATGCTTCCTATATACTAAATGACATTAGATTTAATAAATGGAAAACTCATGTCTTAAATTCACAGCCTTTCTAAAGCTCTAGGAATAATGAGGCTTTAAGATATAGGACTACAATGTGTTGTGATTAATATAGAACCCATGTACCCACCTTCCTTGTTGATTACAATATTCCATGAATACCTCCCAACAATTGCTTTATTCTAGCTTTTGTACATGTCTAATGCCAAGACACCCTTATGATTTAGGCAGGCAAAAAATCCTCTAAGCCACCCATGATCTATTACTTTCATCTCCTAACCTTTTCCACAAGCATTTTTGACAAATCAAAAGAGCCTTAGATGAGGTGAACAAGGTTTAACATAATGGAACTAAGAAATGAAAAACTACGCATAATGTAGAGTGGTTCAATAGAAAATTATTCTCTACATTCATTGCCAACAAGTTCTCCCTCTTGGATTTTGAATAGCGATGTGTTTTTATTGACAATCACTCTTCTCACGGTTTATGAGCCTTACAATCTCAATGATCATCTAAGAGATGATTTACAACTTAACATATTTATCTTCTATATACTCTCCATAAGACTCTCTCAATAATGATAATCAAACACTCACTAATCCGCTTGTAATGATTTTGCCAAGTGGTTATGGTTACAATTGATTCTTACCAAAAATATATGATATGAAAGTGCATAAATTTAAACGAGATATAATATAGCTAGTTGTGATAAGAGAAGTGAGTAATAAAAACTCCTCAGTAAAGACACTGAATTTGAAAGTTAAGAGAGTTTGAATGAGCAATTGAATAATTTAAGAGTAGATAATTAATTTCATAGTGAATGGTATTGAAAATTTGTTGTAATAAATACTGAGGGAGATTATTTCTAAGGTTCGCCCTCATCATGTAGCCGTTAGACACAAAAACCCCAAAAAATTGTATCACCCAACGAACATAAAATCAATATTTAATGCTCACTAGTCATTTGGTCTGACTAACTAGATCGATTGGTTGTACGTCTAGTCGATTAGCGATTCAAACTAGTCAATTGTTTATGTTTAAATTAGAAATGGAAATTTATCGTTACCCAAACTAGTCCATTAGTTTATTAAAACCAGTCAATCAGTTATGCATAGTACACAATTGGTCTTAAGAACATATATGAACAATGTCATGGTTTAGTAGATAAATTGATGTGTTCACGGAACCAATCTATTAGTTTATTAAAACCACCAAATTGGTTTATTGAAACCATTTAATCAGTTTGGGAAAACCACTAGATGAGTTTAAACAAAGATAAATGGGTTTCTACATGAATTTAGACAAAGACAAATGGGTTTCTACAGGAGTGAAACTTGTGGAGTAGTTGATCAAACTAGTCGATTGGTCTCCTCAAATCAGCTGATCGGTTTGACAAAACTAGTTGATGAGTTTAAACATAAATGAATGGGTTTCTAAAAGAGTGAAACCCATGGACTCATTTATTAAACCAGCCGATCGGTTTCCTCAAACTAGCCTATTGGTTTGGAAAAATCAATTGATGAGTTTAAACAAAGACTAATGAGTTTTTTGCAATAGTGAAGCCCATGGAAATCGATCAGTTTGGTAGAACTACGAGATTGGTGTGCTACGTGAATTGATTCTTCCGAGTTTAATTCATTTCATCCTCTTGATTAAACTGAACCGGTTGATCGGTCTTAAGACCAATCGATTGGAACCAAACAACAAGTTTAAAATACTTTGAAAGATTTAGAAATCAAGATCGACCATAAATTCTTATGAAGATAATTTATATTATGTGTTTTAAAATATTTTTTATAAAGTTTTGATCAAAATGTGAAATTGCTCAACTTAACTATTTACAAGAAACCTAAAACTTTAGAAATATGATCCTTGAACTTTAAGTCTTGGTTGTTTTTACACAATATTTTCTTTTGCTTCGAAAGTTGATGCTCTTTTAAACCGTAAATTAGAGAAATGATTTGAGTATATTTAGATCTCTTTGTTCATCAATCATAGTACATGTACACATTAGTTTTCAAGATCCATTTATTATCATCAAAATAAATACAATAACATTATTTAACCTACGAAGTTAATACAAATAAATTTAGCATAGTGGATGCAATTCTCTAGTAAAATGAACATATGTGCCCAAAAGCCTTGAATATCATGGAAGACCGACCGAATCGGTTGTAGTTGTCCAGAGTAGCTCAAGTATCTTGAGTTCCAACACTTGATATTAAAGAACATCCTATCAAACAAACAAAAAGAACATAAACATACAAGCATTATATATAAATTATTACTTAAAAAAATACGTTTACCAATTTGGAAATCTCTTTACCGACTAAGTTTGGCGGCACGAAATTTAGATTTAAATATTTAAGGTCTGATACCCAATAAATGTAAATCAAATTTGAGTTTAACTGGTATAAATGGATTTGGATAATTTGACCGAACCCGACCCATCCCTAGCCGGCAGAGTGACGCTTGGCCGCTGTGATCGACCTGCGTCAGGCTTCGTGATTTTAAGCTAGAACGAGAACTCAAGAAATTCTCCGCTGACAGCCGCTCGAACTCCGACGAAGCTTCCAGTTGCTCTGTTGCACTTGTCTCTACACTGTAGAGTCCCTTTCGTCGTCAAACTTAAAGCTCAAGTAGTAAATTCTTACCCCAGAAAGAGCTTAGTAAGATACCGTTTGGCAGCTTTGAGACAATGGCTCCCGACGGTACCCAAGCTCTTGCAGGTCCTCTCTCTCCCTCTTTTTCTCTACACACTCTGCTGTTATTATTATTTTTTTCATTCAATTGTGTTGATCAAATTATCATGTCCATGCAGTGAGAGAAAAGGTTCAAAATTTCTTAAACGCTGCAATTACTGGAAACCTTAAGCAATTCAAGCGTACGTTAAATTCCAACTTGGATATTCATCCCTATTCGCTGACTTGTATACTTTCTGCTAACCCTGAATCCCATTCGCGTGCTTGATTGCTAATTCATTCTCCGTGTTCTGAATTTGATAGAATTTGCGAATCAGTTAGCTGATGGGAAAGGGCTAGCAGGAACAGTAGCGGAAGTTAAAGATGCTAATGACCGTGGAGCGCTGCATTTTGCCGCTAGAGAAGGCCAGACTGAAGTTTGCCAGTATTTGTTGGAGGAGTTGAAGCTTGACGTTAATGTGAAAGATGGCGATGGTGATATCATTATCTTGTCAATTCAATAATTTTCTGCATCGTTTTGGTTTCTTTTCTTTTCATGTCATCCGATCTCTATATTTTTATAGCCGGGTTGAAATTAGTGCATAAATAGAATGGGATGTCATGATAGTAGCTATTAACTATCGGGGCCGATAAACATAGTAACAATTAGTGCTGCTATAGGATGCTCTGTGTTTTGTGAATTTATTACTTTATAAACTAAAGATGAAAACTCATTTATCCAGTTACATTGCATCTCAGTATGTCTCCTTTAAAGTATTGGAATAGATAATCTGGTTTATTAGTGCTTCATCTCGATGTGTCTCCTTGCAAGTTGCAACTTATTTATCCTAGTTTAAGTCTTGTCCTTGAGATTCTGTTTGAGTGCATTCAAAGAGTCTTAGGAACTAGCTACTATATGGTTGATTTTTATTACACACTTGGTGAACTACCATGTTTATTTATTACTTACAAAGTGAAAGATGGATCTTGTACTCATCATCTTGGATATTGTGTTCTTCATTGTACAGGTGATACCCCTCTTGTTCATGCAGCTAGACAAGGTCACACTAGCACTGCCAAATACCTTATTGAGCATGGAGCTGACCCAACCATACCTAGTGATTTGGGGGCTACAGCATTGCATCATGCTGCTGGAATAGGTTATGTATTTTAAAAATTCTTATTGTACTTACAAGGGGATGTTGCTATCAGCATAGGGTCTTAAATTTTTGTTTATATTCTTTCTCTATTGCTCTCTCTCCTGTCATAACTGCATCTAGGATAGGCCTTCTTGTATATGTTAAGGTGTCCTTGTATCGAGGATGCTGCATTAGAAACATAGGATGATAAGTTAACTCATAAAGCTTTTGATGCAGAGAGCAGTTTAATTGCTTGGCACCATGATCTAACATCATTGGCTTGCAGGGGACATTGAACTTCTTAAGTTATTACTGTCAAAAAGCCTCGAAGTTGATTCACAAAGTGATGCTGGGACTCCTTTAATTTGGGCGGCTGGTCATTCACAGAAAGAATCGGTAGAAGTTTTGTTACAATACCATGCTAATGTGAGTGGAAGTTCTCTATTTCTTTGTTGTTACATAATGAACAATCTTGATTCATAAAAAAACTTAATTAGTCTGAAATAATGCTGCTACTCATTGATGCTTTTGTGTGGCTGGGTAATGATTGTGATTTGTGAATGATCTTTGTTCTCAAAATCCATTAGGCCTATTTAAAAGTAAATCAGACTGCTGAGGTTGGCCTCATTCTCCTCACTTTCTTCATGTTTCTGTTGGCCCTAATCTAAATTCTAAAATATATAATAAACTGTGTTCATCATATATGCAAATGAAGGGTCTTTTGTTCTGCTGAGTAATATATATGTTAAACTGATTAAGGTGGCAAATGTTAGGGTGTTAACAACACTAGGTTCATGGTATCTCTTGGTTGGATGACGGATTATGCCGTTCTTTACCCATTCATTATGCTCGTTATAATAAGCAGTCTTCAATACTCTCTCCTTTTGTGTCAACACACCCTCTTTATTTTGTGTTCTTTAACTTTTAAACTCCATCTTTTTAGCCAAGTGTTCATGAATGAAATTTGATGGGGATGGATGTATGCTCATTATGTTCAAATATTTATTATTTTGTGTCCTTTGTGCAGCCTAATGCTGAAACTGATGACAATATTACTCCGTTGTTATCTGCTGTGGCTGCAGGGTCATTGCCCTGCTTAGAGTTATTGATCCAGGTCAGATGCAAATCCTCTACAATCAATTTTATTGTTTAATTTCCCTTTTGTTATTTATCTTTCTTTTTCCCCCTATCCCTTTATTGCTTGAGCATCTTACTAGGTCCTTGTATCCTATGAAGTCACATTTGAGCTATATTTACTTTCTTAGCTGCCTGGTCTTCAGTCCTTTTTATTTTTGGCGGGAGGTGCATCCAGGGGTGAGTTGTGCTTAAGAGTTCAATGTCTAGAGCATTACAGCATTTCCATTCCCCTCGGACATTGATTGCAGATTAGTGACGCCTGTCTTTGCTCTTCCTTACCCGACAAGGGTAAAAAACTTGATAATTGACAGATCTGTTAGTTTGGGGGGTTTCTCAGGTAGAAGAGCTGGATAGTCTCATTTGAACTTCAAGAACTTTGTATATTTTTCATAAAAGATGCTACTTTAGGTACAAGACCTTACCAAAATACAAAAACTGGATATAATTATCTTGATTGGATACATATAGGAATATATTTGAATGGATACAAATAATTGGTTTTATGCACCCCTATTCAAGGGACTTTATGTAAAAAAAAAAATGCAGTTGGTGAACTTTCAGGTGCTAAGATAATATATGTCTACTTGAAAAAGGAATGAAAAATGTATCCCTTTATGAGAAAGTTGGTCAAGCAGCAATTGAGAAGAAGGTAGGTAAGACGTCTCTATGTTAGTATACTAGTTTTGATGTATGAAATGAAGATTTGAACTACTGAAGAAATATGAGTGTCCATAAGGAATAAGTGCAAGGTCTAAGGAAAGATCTTACTTTATGGAGATAACACCATAACAAAGCTCAAGGAGAATATGAGATCCATGAAACCAATCTTGGTTTGGTTTGGTTTATAGCATGTGACTTGGTTTGGTTCATTTGCGCCCTTGAGTAAAGGAACTAAGTGCGAGCTTAGAAGAATTCAGGTAGTCAGTAGATGTCAGGTGAAGTTCTATGACATTAATTTTTGTCCTATATTGAGCTCCTTCATTATGTAACAAAAACTCAAGTACCGATATAACACATATCTTACTGTAGAATAAAACATGCTCAGCATGGCTTATCTAATATGTTGATGTTAGGTGTCCTCTGGTTTGTTAAGGTTTAAGCTAGGGCATATATTGCCTCAACAGTGTTCTTCTTTCCTACATGATTCTATGCAGTCCATGCTACTACAGAGCTAACTTCCTCTCCTTTCGTACAGGCAGGCGGTGATGTAAATATTTCTGCCGGTGGAGTTACTCCACTGCACATTGCTGCTGATAATGGCAGTGCAGATATCATCAATTGCCTGCTGAAGGCTGGAGCTGATCCCAACGTTGCTGACGAGGTCAAATTCAGAATACCTGTACCTGCAAATTTTCCTTTGCTTTTATAGTGTAACAGACACTTGGAATTGTGTCTGACACCCTTGTGCCTGTTCTTAGGAAGGTTCAATACTTACCCAAGGGTCAAGATAAAAGTAGAGACCATAACATGGTGGCCTTGGAACTTAGTTTATACGGCAGTTCAGCATTTAGGTCTATTGAACATGTACAGAAGTCTCTTGCTCAATCTGTAATAAGTTAATACATCATATTTTGTTGAACACAGGATGGTGAGAAGCCCATACAGATTGCTGCTGCCAGAGGAAATCGTCAAGCTGTTGAGATTCTTTTTCCATTAACATCACCGATTCCATCTATTCCTAGGTGGACTATTGATGGTGTTATTGAGCATATGCAGTCTGAAACTCGTAGAGAGCAGGTATGCTTCTGTTTAAGTTTTACTGAAAGTGCTCCTTCATGATTTGTGAACAAAAAATATTCATTTCCTATACTGATGCGAAGTTATTTATGCATTCATTTTATGTACTGTAACAATCAGCAGCTTTGCTCTCCGATTGTAAAACTGGAATCGGTATTAGTAACCAAGAAAATTAGCTAGGGAGAAACTCTGTTGGCTATCTTTTATTATTGGGGTTGAGGAATATATATTGTCTTGTAGCTTATGGATTCACTACTGTGATATGTCCTTCCCATTATATTTATTTGATGATCAGAGGCTTTTCTTAATTGAACTTTCTTTGACAGGTTTATTGTTTTCAGCTTGTTCTGAATTCCACTAGTTCGAATTTTGCTAGCTCAATTATCACCTTATGCACACATACCACTATTTGGCAGCTACAAAGGCCGTGTTCATAGCTAGTTGTTCCTTCATGAGGAATTTTTGGATCATTCTGGGTGAATACTGATTTTTGAATTCTGGACTTGCCTTAATTCTTCAAGAAAATTATCTTCCGTCTTTTTGTTAATAATTTCTCGGACTTCTTCGGGCATCTGGTTAAGCTCTTGATGTGGAAGCATTGTTAACCTTGGTTGCATTAGTTCATACGGTCTCCTTTGTTGGGTTGCCAAGTGTTCTCTTGCTTCATTAAGCTTCTAGTTCAAAGTTTGCACCATCCTTTCCATTGTTTGATAGTGCCTGCAAAATTCAATTTTACAAGAAATATCTTTCTGAACTGCTACTGCATAGTTCAGTCCTTCTCCTATAAGTTGTTCTAAAAGTGGTTTGGTCTTTATAGACCTCTTCTCTTTCAGTTCATTTTTACTTTGACCACATTTATTGTATCCTATCACTGCCTTTGTGGCGGCTTCCATAGAGGTAAAAATTCCTTTTGTATTTCCTCTTATAACAAGGAAATATTGCTCTTTTTTTTTTACCAAAAGAGAGACAAGACTATTACACGCTCTGAAGAATAAAGTTTGATGTTTTATCCTCTAAGATTTATATAGGTTATTCAACATATGTTGAACTTCCGTTTTAACAATATTATTGTATTGGTTTTGTTAAAAATCTCTTGAATTAACATCGATTCTTTCTAGAGTAATTTCTCCAATTTTAACCTTTGCAAGTTATGTTTGGGTAATCTCCTTCTCAAACTTTTGCTCCTATATTATGATTCCCATTTGTTGTCATGGAATCAACCATTGGTTCGCCATTTCCTTTCTTTTTACGGAGTGTGTCCCAATGTTTTCCTGCATTTATAATATCATCAGCTTCTATTTTCCATACTTGTGATAGATAGTCATTAGCCATGTTCTTCACACCTTTTATATGTTCAAAGGTGATCTTATACCCTCAGCCTTGAATTTTATCAAGGAATTTGATTCATCTGTGGGTACTGTTTTTTATTTTACTATTGTAAGACCATACCTTTACTATTGCCTCACAATATGTTCTTACAGTGAATTATTTTCTAAGATAGAGTTTGAATTTTCTAAAGAATTTATTATTGCCTCAATCTCACATTCGATTGCCGGTGGATTTTTGTTATTAAATACCCCACTTTCATATCTGGCTATATCATCTGTATTTTTTGGAGCATACTTATTTGGTTTTACTATTACAATGGTACCCCAACCTAATTGGAGGTGCCTGTTTGAATTATCTTATAGTCTTTTTCTAGTGCTAATTGTAAAGGTTTTGAATTTTTATCTCTTTCTTTTATAGTTTGAACAAGTCTAACATCTTCTTTGTTAAAATATTTTTGTCCTCCCCTTTTTGTTCTTTGATACATGGGTGTAACCGTAAGTTGTATTTTTAATTTCCTTTTGGTGTGGCATGCTTACCAAGGCTAAATAATTTAACTTACTCATTTTAAATAGTTTTATTAATATGTTTATAAAGTAATTCTAGGAATAATCCCGAAAACCTAATATGTTTGTAATCTTCAAGGGTTACCATGTTTTGATCCAGGGTGGCTAGCCTGAGGATAGTTTCCTTTTCTCTATTAAGTTTTCTTATTAACACGTCTTTTATTAAAATTAGCTGGTTCTTATCCCAAAAAGGGATATTAAAAAGAGAATTACAAAGATCACTAATATTCATATCTAAAGTATTTTTCCTTCCCCCTTGGGTATTTAATCAGTAAAAGATAAAATAAGATAAGTTCATAACTCTGTCACTGCTTTTCCTTTCTTGATTCTAGCGCTATGCGATGCCATTCCAAGTTTTTGCTTGATCTTCCGGGATTTTGTGGAGCTTCAATCTTCAGCTTAAACTCCCTTAGAACAACCTGGCGGGAGACAACAGTCACAACACACCTACTCTTCGCTCCTTAGAATTTCCTAAGATTTCCTATTCTTCTTGAAATTGTTTTGGGAAAGCTGAAGCGGTGTTGCCACAGTATTACTACAGCGCCCTCGGGTTTCAGCTTTCTTATTTTCCTCCTAGTTATCTTTCCCCTTGGAGTTAGGAAAATGTTTTTTCTACTCAGTGGACATGCCCAGGAGCATAACCTTTTATCGAAAGTATAAATACATGGTTAAAAAGACGAACTAGATCGATATGGATATGTACAAAAGATTTTCTTTGAGATCACTCATTCTGATGCCAAATTCACTTCTAGTGAATAATTACTTTTCTTAAAAGGAAAGATTTTTTTTTTATAAGAAAGGATTTGCACTCTCTGCGACTTGTTTGCAAATGAGTCAAAGGCGCTCTATTTATAGGCGAAGAAATCCCACAAGCTGGGCATTTTCTACCACGTGTCATTATTCTAGTGGACTGACAATAAATTACAATAGATAAGACTTTTATTCTAATTGGTAGATTGGATTACAATGAGATAAGCTTATCTTATCGTACAATTATTATGATACAGATAATACAGACAAGAGTAAAAAAATTCTTGACAGTCCTGCTATCTTTTCTTCTTTTATTCTACAACACGTCTTTTTCTGCCTTTTACTCTCTTCCATACGTGTGTTTGTATGGATTGTTGATAGAGCACAACTATTACCTTGTGACATCATTGTTGGTGTCATTGTTTGCGTCAGAGCACAGTTGATGTCATGTTTATGTTGCTTACATCATTACTTGTGTCATGCTGATGTCATTCGTAGTATTATCCAGATGTTATTGTTAATCCTAGATTTTGGTTCAAACTCTAGTGTTCAGGGTTTAGGGTTCAATTTTACCGACATACAGACCCAATTTGAACATTCTTCCAAAAAAGAAGGAATATCTTGTTAATATAATTAGTTATATCAACCAATTTAAACTTCTACCCAAGTAATAAAATTGCGGTTCCTGTATCGAGATGTCGTGAACGATATTTTATATGTCGTAGTTGACATGGCTTGATTTTTTCTATTTTTTTTTCACAACCTATTATTAAAAAATATCTATTAATATTGACATATATCGTAAATAACGGCCAATAACCAATATATCTCCGATAAATACGTGAAATTCTAAATCTGTCGCGTATCATCAATTTCGCGCTTCGGCGGATCCAAAATTCGATAAATATCAGCCAATATTGTATATTGGGACTGATATTTAATTATATGCTTTTACCACCTACCACATAACTTGGGGTATTATAACAATTGCCTTGTATTTATATCATTCCAGGCTCTGCCCTGTTTACTCTTTCTTCTTGTGTTTAAATTGGAGATGAGATTTTTTTTGGGGGGGGGGGGTTGGTGGTTTGTATATTATATACAACACTTATTTTCCTTTACTTTGTCTTGGCCCTATTGAATTAGTGCTACTATGTCTTTACCTATTTCTTCAGGGTATACTCTGCAATTTTTGATGCTTGTGTGTGTTCAACTAAAGGTTTTAATTTTGGCAACGTGAACTAATTTTGAGAGACAAACCTTGTAGGAACAAGCTAGACGACAGCAAGAGAAAAATGTGATGAAAGATACATCAAAGCAAGACTTGCCTGAGGTAATGCAATGTGTTGCTTTTTATTTTGGTGTAGTAAAGAGAAAATAAGAGGCTATTGATTTTGGGTTCTGCTTTATGCTTCCTTATGGTGCTCAGGGAAATTTTCTGCAGTATTTTTCCACTATTTTAAGTTGCCTTAATAATTATCTCCTTGCATACAGAGGAAATGTTAATTGAGAGCCCTTGAGTTGAATGGACTACTGAATACTGTGGAAGTATAGGAATGTGTTTATATATATATATATTGAACAAGATTGGATTACGTTACTGTTCTCTCTTATTTACTTGAAATTCTGCTGCACTGTGTGCATGATGAAAATTATAGTTTTCATACTTCTATGCATTATGCATACTTTTTAGGCGTCAGGATTATCCTTGTCATTTGTGTTCCAAACAAACTCAAGAACAACTTTTCTTTGGCTCATGGACAGTCATAGAGTCCTTGAACTGCAAAAAGAGAATACTAACCTCGTACCACCCACCTCCCGCCCCCCCCCCCAAAAATTATTTTTCCCCTTAGATTGGTACTCTTGAGTAAATATAGTTTTGCTATTCTCGTGAAGAAAGATTTTTGAACCTTAATCCATTAATATTTTTTTCCCTTTTCACTATCACAGTAGATAACTACGTGCGGTACTTAAAGGTATATTGAATGATATTTCTGATGCTTTTCTTTGTCATCATTCTTCAAATACTTCAGGTTTTTGGTGTTAAGTGCCTATCTAATAACTGTTGAAAGAAAGGAAAAGAGAGAGAGAGAGAGTTATCATAGATTGGTTTAATATACAACCATCAAACATTATGGATGTTTGATCTTTTCCCGTTTGATCCACATTGCTAACTAATGTCAAGAAATTCTTCAGGTGTCTTCTGAGGCAAAGAGTAAGGCAGCTGAAGCAAAATCACGGGGTCATGATGCTTTCTGCAGGAAGGACTTTGCCACAGCTGTGGATGCATATACACAAGTATGAATTTTTTCCCCCTTTGTCTAATTCTGGATATTATTTTGTACTTTATCAGGGATCGAGAATAATTCATCATTCCCCATCAAAGAGGCAGAACGCTCTACATTATATTTGTAAATGGATAGGTGGGGAGGGAAGAAGTCAGATTTTTCTGCAATTTTACGGGGAATGGGACAGGAAATACTACCATGAGGATGCAGTAATTTGATGGCCACGGCCTGAACTAAACTAAAATGAACTGTTACTTATTAGGTGGGTGGGTTGCATGGCTTTGACGTATTTTTGCTGCATCAAAATCCATGCCTTCTCTCATAAATGACAGAGAAATGAGCAATAAAGGCAAAACTAGATGACTCATTAATCTTTTAACTGTTGCTTCACAACATGAGAATTTTTTTTGGTAAGTAATAATGATTTTATTAAATACCAAAACACATTATGTACATTAAAAGGTCCCCATAAAACCACAACATGAGATTTAAGGACTAATATAAATCGTTGCTCCAGCGGCGTTAGACTCATCTTCATTGTTGGTTGGGTCAATATTCAGGCAATTGACTTTGATCCCACTGATGCGACGTTTTTCTCCAATAGAAGCCTTTGTTGGCTTCGTCTGGGACAAGCAGAGCAGGCACTTTCTGATGCTAAGGCGTGCAGAGAGCTTAGACCAAACTGGGCCAAGGCTTGTTATCGTGAGGGTGCAGCTCTACGGCTATTACAGGCATGATTCTTTCTGCTGTGCTTGCTTATTTGATAGTGTGATTGTGGCATCCGAGCTCATATCTTTGCCAATGTTCTTACAGAGGTACGAGGAAGCTGCGAGTGCTTTCTATGAAGGTGTTACACTTGAACCAGAGAATAAGGAGCTTGTCACTGCTTTCAGGTTAATATTTTAATCTTTTTCATAATATAAGGACAAGGCAAAGACTAAGGTCTGTTCTTTTGGTCTGATATCATCTCATCAGTCCAACCTAAGATCTAGTTAATCTTGATCTTACCTGACCTTTAAACTTAAAATCATTATTATGCTTATTATTATTTGTTATATTATGTCTCCCTTCGTTTTTAAAGATTTTTTTTTAGCAATTTACATACTATTATAGGACTAATAAATTCTCCCTTAATATTCCAACTATACCTTTCTTTGAGAAACAATATAATAAATAGATAGAAGAAGAAAGACAAAATGTTAAGGTATAATTGACAATTGAGCTTTAATTTTTCTAAGAACTTTTATTATGAAATAAAATATTACTCCAGACTTTCTTATTGTTTTATTGATATGATATTATTTGATTGATATTGATGTGTCCATGTTTGAGATGATTTGATTTGATCAGTCCTGATGTGATTTGATCCTGTCAGGTATGAAAATTTTATGGGGACTATCGTTCGTTTTGGATTTTGTATCTGTACTGCTCTTCTATACAGAGTATACTGCGCTAGCTTAAAGAAGAGGAGCTGGCCGAGTTTTCTTAATATTTAGTTCAAAGTCTAAACCACTTTCATTGAATGACTACATACTATTTTTGGCCTGTTGTCTCCGCAGGGAATCTGTCGAAGCTGGGAGAAAATTTCATGGCACTGATAAGGTGAAGTCATAGGAGTATCTTGGAGGCCTTAGTATACCCCCTGGGTTACACTACGGAAATGAAGATGAAGTGCGACATCATCCTTCCTGCGACCTTTATTCTAGCATGTCGAGAGGGTCAGTGTTTTTTGTTTTTTTTTTCTCAATAGTTTGTTTAGGGAATTCTTTGAATGGTGTGCGAATGGAGATAGTTTTAGCCTTGTAGGGTCCAATTTTGTTGGGGAAACTTGTATGTAATTGGGCCCTTTGTCATAGTGGTAATGTTTGTGTCTTCCATCACTTAATATTTATGATTACAAAACAGAAAGTTATTATATTATTACGTACATTGAAAGTAATTAAAGTAGTTTTAAATCTATATTAATGTTTTTTATTAAAAAATAATAAAGCATTTAATATATGTATAATTAAAAAATAAAAAAAATAGATTTTGAATATTTTGAATAATTTTTTTTAATGCAAAAGCTTGATAACAATTATTTTGGTTTATTACATTTTAAACTTGTAGAAAGATATTGTAGCCTGTTAGAATTCATTCTGTTAGTATTTGTTATTTAGTGATTAAAATTGCTATTCAGATACTAGAATCTTTAGGTTTAAATTCTCCTCATGAGGTAGTGCATTAACTTTGTGTCAATTGTTAGAATCTCATATATATATATATATATATATATATAATTTGAGCTTGGATGGAATATACATGCTTGAAATGTTAGAGGATGTTTTTGTAATTTTATGTAAAATTAGGTGACCTTTTCACTTGTTAAATTCTTATAAATGCCTCACTTGAGATCTTTTCATCATGACTGATCCAAAATAAGTACTATGAAAAAAGGAAAAGTAATACTAAGTATAATGATTAACACCTTAAAGTAAGGTATAAAGTGCATTTATTAGTGACAGATAAAATGTAAGGTTGTAGTCTATTAAAATATTGGATTTGCTAAGGTAGATGAGAAGTTTTCTAGAAAAGAATTTGATTAAACATTTGACAAAATTAAGATTAGGTTGTATATCGTCTAATATTTTTTAATTGCTATCCAAACTTTTATCTGTCTTAGCAGGTCCAAATATATTATACACATTAACCTTACAAATCAAAATTCATGACTACGACATGCTTGAAGGATCAATACCCATAGCAATAATTTATAAAATATATTATAAAATAATAAAAACTGCATTCAAAATTAAAGCAAAAATTCAAAACATAAAAGGTGAAACCCTAATGTTTCAAACTGATTCATCAAAAGCAAACGTAGTTTTTCCTAAAACAATCAAATGAAATGAGATGACACTTCTTGAAGATTGGTTATTAGAAAATGTTGCTTCTCCTCAAGAAGACAAACCGCAACCAATAATTTCAAATTCAAACATTAAAATAAGTCAAATAACTCAATTTGATGATGGAATGGTAAAACTGAGTTTTAAAAGAACTCAAAGTCTAAGGTTTTCTGATGATGCTTCAACATCTTTAACCATAGACTTAGGAAAAATGTCAAACCTTCCTCAAATTATAAATCTAGAAGAAAAGGATTAAACAAGGAACATGATTTTTGATTTACCGAGAACTTCCTTTCAGACTACAAAATATAATTCCAGAATCCCAAAACTAATTTATCAACAAACAGAAAATCAAAGCCCTAAAAATGAAGAATATGTTAAAACAAATCAAGAAGCAAATTCACCACCAGATTCTCCAACATATTCTGAAATGACAGAAAACATAATAAATGTCCTTAAAAAATAATTTCAAGTTGATAAAAAAATTCTACCAAGATGACTTTTATTCTGTTAGAAGTGCAAAAAAGAGAACTTGGTTCTTCAAACATTTTATGAACCAAAGAAAAGAAATACAAACAAATTTTTTTATTTTTCTAGAAAATAAAAAGGTTAAAATTCTATTCTTTGACTGGTTTGAATTATATGCAAAATAAAACAACATTAAGTATCCTTTCAAAAATGCAAACCCAGTAACCATCCAAAACAAAACTAAAACCTGATAAACTGACAGAGGAACAATTGAATTGGAACAACCTCCTCTGCAAAATATTAAGATGACTTCTGGTGATAACACACTAGAATTAAAAGCTTTAAGAATGCCAAAAGAAGAGGAAATTGAAAATGCTAAAAACATTCTTCTTTAAAATAATTATACAAACATTCATTTGAATACAATTAGATCCTGATTAACAAAATTAGACAAACAAATTAAAAAATCATACTTCCGGCAATACAAATAACCTCTGTACCCGAAAACATAGAACAAAAGAATATACCAATTTTCAAACATTTTGAAGTTTCAAAACCCAGTCAACAAATCATTCAGACTGGAAAAACAGAATTTCTCCAAGCTATAAAAGACAAACTAAATCAAATTACACCAACAACTTCATTAAATCAAATGCAAATCCCAAAAACTCTTAAATTAAATTCACAAATAAACATCATGAATCAAACTGAAAAACTGACAATGATGAGATTGAGGAACCAACCATGTCTCATCTTCATAATCCTTCAACCTCTAGGGCCATGATTCTTAGACAAACAACCCTTGACCTAAACCTTGAAATTAGGCCAAACAAATTAGTTCAACCAAACTACAAGACATCATCCTTGTATGAATATAACATAGACGGGATGTCAGAATGCAACATCCTAAACCTTTTGCAACAAATGACCATGGTAGTTAATGCTTATAAAAACCAGATAAACACCTTTGACCGGGCCATAGCAGAACTCCTGATAGTAGGGTTCTTAGGACAATTAAAAGGATGATGGAATTTCCACCTTAACTCAGAGGAACAAAATCAAATCTTGGATGCCATAAAAACAGATGAAAATAATGATATCATTTTGAAAATGGCAAACCCATTTCTGATGATGTTGCATCACTTATCCTATCAATATATCTGCACTTTGTAGGTGATCCTTCGTATCTCAAAGACAAAAACGCAGAACTCCTTTCAAAGCTTAGATGCAAACATTTAAGTGACTTCTAGTGGTATAAAAATTCATTCCTAACTAGAGTAATAATTAGGGATGACTCAAATCAACTATTCTAGAAAGAAAAATTTCTAGTTGGACTTCCACCCCTTTTAGGTGAAAGAGTTAGAAATAAAATCAAAGAAACTCATGGAAATCAAATTTCCTATAACATATTCACTTATGGTGAATTGATAAGTCTTATGCAAAAAGAAGGTTTAAGAATCTACCAAAACTTAAAACTTCAAAGACATTTAAAATAGGAATTAAACAAAACTAAACAAGAGTTTGGTTCTTTCTACAAACAATTTGACATATTAAGAACCACAAATAAACCGAAAAAATGTTCTGGTAATTGCAAACCAACATGACATAAAAATTTAAAGAAATATTTACCAATACCGCAAACAACAAAATAAATTCCATATTATCAAAAATCAAAATCAAAAGCTAAGAAGCCTCAAGCTTCTTCATCCACCAAAAACCCCCACAGGAAACATAACCTACTTCAAATGTGGTAAGAAACGTTACATTTCAAAATTCTGTAGATTAAACAAGCAAATTAGAGAATTGAATTTAGATGATGAAACCATGGAAAAAATTCAAGACCTCCTAATAGAATCATCTAAAAACGAATCTCAAAATGAAGAATTTTTAGAAGGCCTCCAAATTGATAAAATAGTAACATCATCATCTTCATATAATTCTTCTAACCCAAAAGAAGAAATATTTGCAAATCAAATAAGTGTGTTGACAAAAGATCAAAAATTAATGCTTGAAATTGTCCAACACATATCTAACCCTCAAAAACAAAAAGAATATTTAGAAAAACTTTGTGAATCATTAGAAAATAATAACGCAAAATCAAAAACTTCAAAAATTCCACTAAAACCAACAAATACATATGACCTAACTTTAATTCTCAAAAGACAAAAAAATCAAAACATACAATTCCAACAACTTCTGAACTACAGTAGGAAATTAAAGAAGTTAAAAAGGAATTAAAACAATTACAACAAAAATAAGAAAATGATAGTAATATCATTCAAATTCTTTTATCAAAAACAATTGAAAATACATCTCCAGAACCCAATGAACCAAACAATTCCAAAGATGAGTAACTTCAAAACTTACCAGTTCCAGAGATTTTCTAAATGTATTAAAAAAAATAACCTCTAGAAAATACATAATAAACATAACCCTAAAATTTTTCGATGATTTTCAAATTAATTCAGTTGCCCTATTTGATACTGGAGCTGATTTAAATTGTACCAAATAAGGAATCATACCAAAAAAATCATATCCCAAACCATAGAAATATTATCTGTAGCAAACAGCTCCAGACTCAAAATTAAAAATAAGTGCGAAGCAAGTGTTCTTTATAACAACCTACAAATAAAATCAACCTATCTTATAACCCCAGATATAAGCCATAGCATAATTATGGGTACTCCATTCATAAACCTAATTACCCCATACAAAGTAGACTTTGTAGGAATTTCATTCAAAACCAAAGGAATAAAAAAATTCCTTTCATTTATGGAAATTCCTAGAACAAGAAACTTTAACCTACTAAAAGAAAAAATCAATTTATCAGAGTCAAATCAACCTCCTTATCCAAGGAAAACAAATATATTTGAATCTTTAAAAACAAAACGTATTCCTAACCAGGATTCAAAATCAAATGGAAACCAAACTAATCAAAACAAAGATTTCTGAAATCCAAAACCAAATTGAAAAAGAAATCTATGTTGACTTTCCAAATGCCTTTTGAGAAAGAAAACAACATACGGTTGACCTACCATATGCAAAAAAATTCTAGGAAAGAAATATTCCTACAAAAGCCCGTCCAATTCAAATGAATTCTGAATTAGTTGAACATTACAGAAAAGAAATCCATGACTTATAAAACAAAAACTTAATTTCAAAATCTAGGTCACCTTGGTCCAACACTACATTCTATGTCAACAAAAAACTTAGAAATTGAACGAGGTACACCTCAACTAGTTATAAATTACAAACCCCCTAAATGATGTTTTAAAATGGATTAGGTACCCTATTCCAAACAAAAAAGACCTACTCCAAAGACTTCATTCAACATTAATATTTTTAAATTTTGATCTCAAATTAGGATTTTGGCAAATCTAAATAACACCTAAGGATAGGTACAAAACTGCATTCACTGTCTCATTTGGATATTATCAATGGAATGTAATGCCCTTTGGATTAAAAAAAATGCTCCATTAGAATTCCAAAGGATAATGAATGATATATTTAATCCATACTCAAATTTCTGCATCATCTATATAGATGATGTCCTTATATTTTCACACTCCATTGAACAACATATCAAACACCTTAGGACATTCATTAGTGTCGTAAGGAGAAGCGGTCTTGTAGTATCAAAATCTAAGGTTTCATTGTTCTAAACTAGGATAAGGATCTTAGGTCATCATATATCCTTAGGAACTATAACTCCTATAGAACAATATTTAGAATTTGCGTCCAAATTCCTAGATCGTATTCTAGAAAAAATCAAATTACAAAGGTTTTTGGGTAGTCTAAATTATATTTTGGATTTCTGTCCAAACATAAACCAAATTGCCAAACCACTTCATGATCAGCTAAAAAAGAACCCAAAACCATGGACCTAGGACCATATTGATGTCATAAAAAGAATTAAAGCCCAAGTACAAATATTCCTTATCTGCACTTGGATAACCCAAACTTCTTAAAAATAGTCAAAATTGATGCCTCATATACTGGTTATGGAGGTATCCTCAAACAGGCACATGCCCAAACACTCAAACAATACCAAGCCCAATCCAATAAGCAAGCTCAAACTCAAACTGAATTCATAGTCCAATATACTTTGGGACACTGGAATGAAACCCAAAAGAATTATTCCACAATCAAAAAAGAAATCCTTTTGATTGTACTGTGTATCCAAAAATTCCAGTCCGACCTGCTAAAAAAATATTCCTTCTACGTATTGACTGTAATTCAACAAAGGAAATATTACAAAAGGACGTTCAAAATATCGCATCCAAACAAATCTTTGCTAGATGACAATCCTTTCTACCTTTGATTTCAACATAGAATATATCAGAGGAGAATCAAATTCTATTCTAGACTTTCTCACTCGGGAGTTCCTTCAAAACAAAACACACCATGGCTCTGAAGAAGAAAGGAAAGGAAAATGTGTAAGAAATTCTTGCACCTAAACCAATCAAATCATAGTACGAAGCCACAATTGAAGATGAAGCAGCAACCTCATCAACACAAAACCCAGGTTTAAAACAAGATGTACAAAAGTGGGTGGAATCACTCACTAAATCTCCAGAAGTGCTCGAAGCACTTCAACAAATGGTACAAAAAGTCCAAAGTCCTCAATTTGGACACTAAGGTATGGCTCCTCATCATATTTTAAAAATTGAGAAGGGTTCTTCTCCTTCAAAAACCCCCATCTCAAAGAATGATTCCAAAAATCCCTTCTGAATCTTTATCTCTTTTATCAAAACCAATTTTGAAGGAAATTATATATAAAAAAAGGGATTTCAAAAACATTCTGAGTATTTAACAAAACCACATTTTCAAACAATTTCAAACTGTGAAGATGGATTTTATCATCCTGATCCCTTCACTACTTTAAGAAAATTATTTTTAGGATGGTACTTCAAACCTTGGGATGTTACCAAACTACAAAGCTATTACCTATCCATCCTCAATTATATTGGCTCAGCCTCATTCAAATATTTTACCCTTCCATAATCCCCCAAATGAGCTGGCTTATTCCACTTGCAAAATCTACAAAATAATTCTTCCTATGGATTAGGGCCAAAGCCTCGAATATCCCCAATGTCTTCCTGATTCATACAAAACCTCCCTAAACTCAACCCTACCTTCAATTACTAGGATTACCAGCAAGCCTAGTATAATACATTTTATACCCAAAACAACCGCAAATCCCATTCCTAACTCATGTTCTTCCAGAACTTTTCACAAGATGATATGCCTTTATGGTTTATCAAATGGTGGAAATATTTTGGTCCCGTACCAAAAATCTTACCTCCCTAGGTATCTAAATCCTTAGATACCTTCAAAACCCTATATCAACCTTCAAATAGAGATAGAAAACTACCACCCATCTTCCATTTCTATTCCAAATTTTATGCCCTTGGATTTTATCATGGAACGTTGAAAACCATGAGATAGACAATATTCCAACCCTAGTCCGTAGATTCAAATTCAAATGGTGGAACAAATTCCAACCATTTAATAAAATCTCAAAATCATTTTTCCAAAATTGGATAAGAACCCAACATTCCCCAAAATCATCACCTAAGCAAATACAGGCCAACCCTTCAAAAACTAAATTCCTGGCCCAAAAATTTATAACTACAACAAAGTTAGTAGCTACAAAGAAAGAGGAAGAATACTTGGTCATACTTAGCCAAGTATTATCACAAAACAAGAAGACATCATCATCATCTTCAGCAACAACACTAGACTACGGAGATGAAAATGAAGATGAATATTATAGGATACTCCCTAGTATTTCCTAACAATCTCATACGTATTTCAACATCAAAAGGCGTGCTAACAACATGCACCAAACAAACAAAGTAGCAGACAAAAGAAAGAATATTCTGTCAAAAGTAGAACAAGACAAAACAAAAGAAGCAGTAAGCAAAAACAAAAGTGAAAGGCATATTCAACCACGAGGATTCTTTTCAAAAGACAGACAACATCTTTTGACCAAAAGGAAGAAAAGGCAAAGTAAAAGTGGCTGAAAGCAAAAAGAGAAAAGGACAAGGGAATCTTCGGCAAGAGAAAACACATAAGAATTTTTTGACTTTTCTAGTATACTTTTATTATTTACTTTTACTATATATCTTTTACTATACCCTCTCGGTAGATTCTTATTGATCTACTTTTTAAAAGTTGTATTCTTTATTCTTTTCCAAAAGTGTAATAATTAGAAGCCCTTTCTGTCTATAAAAGGGGACTTAGGGATTCATTTCAAAGCATTGGAAACATTTTAGACAGAAACTCTCTAATTGTAAAAACCCGATCAACTTATCCTATATACCATCACAAAAAATTCAATAAAACTTCAAACTTTTACCTAAGTCTTCATCCTTTTCTAGAAAATCGAGGTTGGGTCATATATATATTGTGTAGAGCTGACTCTAGGTGTTGTTAAAGTAGGTCTCTACCTAGGGTTTCCTAGTTCATTTATTTAGCTAAATGAATCGAATTTCAGTATTAAAAATTTAATTTTAAATTCATTTACTACAAAACCTCATAAACTAATTTGGTTTACCTTATTTATAGCACTGCCTACACCTAGGACTTTCGAAATAAATAGACCCCAAGTTACAATATATACATATCCATATTAAAAATATGATTGGATAAACAAAACACAAGAGTGGTTTAATTGGTTGGCATAAGCAACAGGAAGCTCATCTCTACTTACAATTTTGCTACATACTTTCAATGTTTGCATAGGTAATAATGAAGTCATTGAAGTGTATGTAACACTTTAAAATTTATTATAAATATTTTTTATTTTTATAAAAGTAATAATAATAAAATATAAGGTGTTATGATGTATTTAACATAGAAAAGATACTTCTTATACCTAATTTATGTGAGGCGTAAAATAAAAAATTAACTTATACGTAGAGATCATATATGAAAAATACTTGATTCTACGATGATACAAGATCACAATATAGAGAAGAGACATATAAGATAGATAATAGAGGATTGAAAATCTGAAGAGAGAAATATATACCCAAATAACCATACGTTTGAACCAATTCATAAAATACTCACCGCAGTAAATTACATCAAATGCATTAATGAATAATAAACTAAAAAATAATGTGGTATTTGCTCATGGAAATGAACATTACTTATAAAAAATATGGTCAACATGGAAAATGACAGACATGGCACAAACAATCTAATGACAAGATATATATTATATATGCTTAAATGATTATAATATAAGACAATCCATGATAAAACTATATTTAAATTTTATCATTACATGATCACACAAATTTATTTACTTAGTCGGGACCTACTGTAATATAACCACTCTTCTTTTCTTTTTTTAGAAAATGAGAGAAAATAGTTCCCCTCATTAATAAGTACTCTCTTATATCCCTCGTAGATGGGATAAAGATGGTACAAACACATTCAAAGTAAAACATGCTTATGCTACCAGTAAATTTATAATCCTTAAGTAAGTGGATCGGTCAAATAGAATAGATTAGGGTTATCTTGTAACACCCCACATTTTAAAAACCTAACTTTTATAAAATATTAGCATTGATTTATGAGTTTTAACTTTTAATTTTATTTTAATTAGTTTATTTTATTTAAATTGCGATTCTAGTAAATATTTATTAAAGTTTTGGTTCATTTTATGGTTTTATTGACGGTTTTGAACTTATATTAACATTAATTTAATCATTTTTCATTGGAAACTATTCTTGATAAATTAGTTAACGACTATAATTTTTTTTAAATTCACGTAATTTGATTTTCGTTTAAAATATATTTATGTTTATACTCTATGTGTTGTTTTAATATTTTAAAATCATTTTCAATTATAACTCCATTGTGGGATTACAAATGTATTTGGAGTTATAATATGTTAATGAAGATAAATTATTTTAAATTATAAAATTTCTTTTAAGTGATAAAAAAATATTTTAATATTTTTTATCTATACAAAATATTTTCTTATTTGACTTTCTCTATTTTTATGAGTTCATTAAGATATTTAAAAAGGTTTAAATTAAAAATATTTACGTAATATTTTTTATGATTTTATTTTCAAAGTTTATTTTCTTCCACCTTTTCTATTTTGGTCTATGGAGGATATTTTTTTAAATTATTTTTAGTCACTTGATCTTTTATAAAAAGAAAATTCATTTCCTAGATCTTTGCCCAATGGTTTTATTAAATGATCACCACACCAACTCATCATAGCCATTGTTCGACTACACCGCCACTCCGTCTGCTCGTCATCGTTGATAGTAGCACGCAAGTAGTGTAGCATTAGGCTGACTCCAGCACTGACCACTACAAAGACTAGCTGACCACCGATGAGTGGTCCTTGACCTCTAACAAATTCTACCCATCCCTAATCACTCCAATTCGTAGTAATTCATTTGGTATACATTACCCAGAACCCTAATTCCAAAATTGATTAAATTTTAGGAAATTAGCTTTGATTAAGCTAAACTGATTGTAGAATTGAGTATGTATGAGTTGTATGATTAATTTGGATGGGTTAATTGTGTGGTATATGCTTGATTTGTAAAAATTAGATTTTTTGATCAGGTTATGTTTGGATTTATCGAATTCATCCAATTAACCGATTTTCTATAAACTGATTATGCAATATACTTTGGAATTTATTCAAGTATATGTTGGAATTGTCAATTTGAGAATTTTGTGAGAAACCAATTGGAATTAGAATTATCTATCAAAACTCTTGTGTATTTAAATTAAATCGATATATGAGTTGTTTTATTAAATTGATTATACATTTTAGATTACATTATGTTTAATTTCATTTCTTAAACCTCAATTTAAATATTTTAGTAAAATTTGACCGAATTTGCATTCCGGATTCAAAAAATCTAACTATGTTAAATTAGGCTATGTTCTCCTACTATTTTTGTTAGTTAGTTTGTTTTGTTCTTCTGTTTTTCTTGATCTTATATGAGATCATGCCTTTTATGATTTATCAATTATGTCAAGTATGTGATTCTACATGTCTATGTTATTGCTATAAGATGGGTTGTTTATTTAGTGTGTCATCGTATTAATACTATGTTTGTGTTAGATATCAATGTGCAAGTACTTTGGCTTGATTTCTATGACTTGAACTAAGATCTAGAGCTATTGGAGTTTTTGTCCCTCGAGGAAATTTGTAATTTTTTAGAAATTTTTTGAAAGTCAAGTCTTTGTGTTGTAAATGGCCACTTATATTATGATGCTTGGTTAAGATTTTAAAAATCCATGTTATCTCACACGTTTTCCGATGGTTTATCAGCGATGATTTTACAAAGGTTTTCGCTGACTTTATCAGCGAGGATTTTTAGTTTAATATCTCTTTTAAGATTTGTTAGATAGGTTTTTGGCCTTACACCTACCAGGCAATAAATGATGGGAATCTATATTATGGTAAGTGTGGTCATCTATCTTATGGTAAGTGTTGTGGTAGCACTCCCCTTTTCATGTGTTTACTTCTGTGTTATATTCTTTTTAAACAAAAATTTTCAAGAGTGAAAATGGGGGTATTTCACATCTAGTTCCATTAGGACCATGCAGTATATAATAAAATTATTTTAACACTTGAAATTATTTTGATCCCACCTCATGTGATCTTCTATTTTAAGTAGTAATGTATACATAATAATACATTGGTTGATTTACTTAGTTCTTGTTTGGAACTACTTATCAAAAGTAGTTATTTAAAATAACCACTTATTTTAAAAAAAAATTAACTTTTTTAAAAATAAGTAATTATCTTAGATAACTAATTTTGATAAGTAGTTCTGAACAAATCATTAATGTCATTAGACTTTAAATTTTATTACCATAGATTAATTATGAGAAAAGTTGTTTATTAACTTAGTACAAGAATATCCAAGTATTATGAATTCATTCAAACAATTGTATTTATTTAAAATACTTAAAATTGTACCACGGTTAATCAAATTGTACCACGGTTAATCAAATTAAACATGTTATAACCACACACACACACACACACACACACACACACACACACACACACACACACACACACACGGCAAGCTAAAATGCACAAAGTGATGTTATACAAGGAAAAATACCATAATGTCCCATAAAAATTTTAATTCACCTTAAATCATAACTTCTTCCATATAATGAACCAACTTATCAAATTTAGTACAACATCCTAAATTATCATTATAGACCACATATCCAAAAATCATGAATTAATTATAAAATTGATAGACACATAAAATATACATCATCTCAGTGTGTTTCAAGCATGATTTATGAGCATTTGATACATATTCCATGTTTAGATCAAGGATACTGCTTTAGTTTGTATTTTATGTGTAGTTATTGGCTCAATATTGAAATATTCAATGATCATTGGAATTTAAACAAGAGTTTGGAGTCACAAAAAGATTTTGAATGCATGGTTTGAGAAGAAAATGGATGTACGTATATAAAGAAATAGATTGCCAACCATGATTAAATGTGAATTTGAACAAATTCAAAAGACCAAATTTTTAGGTATATTCAATATATTTCTAATTCAACTTAATTCACATCAATCTAAGGTTGTACACAAAATTTACATCTAGAATACTAAAGACTATCCAAAATTTGGAGTCACAAAAAGTAAGACAACACGTGCCACACATGTGGTTTGATTACGACATTTACAAAACTTCTTTATTTCTTTCCAGATTTTTAAAACCTATATATATGTATTTTATATTAGTTTTTATAGGATCTTTATTGGAGCTTTCTCTTAGCCTCCAAATAATTATTTTAGGAGTTGTGGGATTATTTTCATAATTTTTTGAATAATATTTTGATCTCCTAAAAGTTATATTTTGGATATTTTTCCCACCTACTTTGTTCTTCATCTGCTCTCTCATCTATGTGTTTAACTAAATAATATGGTATTGTTGAATTTTTTTCCTTTATACCATGACCTTCCCTCTTTTTCATTTTATTTTCCCATAACCTTATGTTGATTTACACTCAACCTTACTCATCACTCTACACTTAGCAATGAAATGTACATGATAACACATTGTTTCCTTCCTTCTCTTCTTTTGGTTGACAACCTCCACTTAACCCCCTCTTTGAGTTATTCTTCACATCACAAAAAACTCTCTTATCCTACGAACACTTTATATCTTTTCATTCATGCTAAGTGTTAAAAATTGCCCCTCTCATATTCTTGCACCACCGAAGGTTCCTATTACTCTCCTTTCTTGCTTTAATTTCTACCATATACCATTGATTAATCTAGCCTCTATTTATTTTTAATTAAGTAAATTATAATAATCTTTGGTGATTTGTGAACAATACTTTGGCTTCTTCCTTCTTATGGATGCTCCTTCTCAAAAAAGGGGTGTGCAAGATGATTCTAAAATTCTAAAGCTTTGGAAAATGAGGTTCTTTATTTTTAATTATTGTGTTTTGATCTTAAATTTAGGAAGTTAGATAGAGTTAGAATTATATGTTGTGTGTTGTATGATGGTCTTAGTATTACAAGCATAATATTATTATTATGCTTGATATCAAAAGCATGTTACAATTGTAAAAAATGTGAAGATTATGCCCCATGTCTAATATTTTGAGCATGTGATTTGTGAGCCATTCTATTAAAGCATGAAAATGAATATAATTTTTTATGAATGTAATTTTTAGTGTTTTAAGCATTATAAAAGTTATAAGGATGATGATAGGTTGTTGAGGTTCTCTTTGACAAAAGTGTACTTAATGAAGCATGATTTAACTTGATTTCTGAGCATGAGTTATATAATGGATGTGTATTTCATGATTTTATGATGAGGTTTAGATGTGTTAATATCGGATAGAGGAACATGGTAATAATCAAGTTAAGTGTAAATGCATAAAATATTTTCGACCTATGTAAAGTAATTGACTAATCATACAAATGGTAAAATAGTAGACTAGTTATGCATATGAGTTTAATGGTTATTTACTTTCTATGCCAATTTTATTTTGGCAAAAATGCATCAATCAATAGGTTATGCTAAGTATTCAAGTGGTTTTGTTGTAATGTTGTTTTGATTAGTTTTGTCCTTATACCAGTTCTTTAATTTATCATACTAGTCAAATGGTTAATTTGGGACATATTTGTGTTTTATTTTTGGGTTAACTTTTGGGTTTGACTTTTAAACTTCTTAAATAATATGAGTAATGAAATTAAATGAGGTATTTGCAAATGTTTTCAAGTGGGTATTAATGTATTTTTTAATAAGATGTTTGACTAATTAAAGTGTTAGTGGTGTTTTGGAGTATATTACATGTTAGTGTGGACATTTGTGTTAGTAAGGATTTTATTCATTAAATATACTATTAATATCTAAAGTGAAAGACCTTGAGTTTAGGTATAATTTCTAGGGGGTAGCTACTCTAGGAACAAGTTAGGATTCCTCGATTAGTAGTTTGTCTTTTTTTTTGTTGTGCACTAGTTAAGGCTTCATATATGCTTTCTTAGGATTATAATGGTCTTTTATAGGGTATGCATATTTAAAGATCAGATGCTAAGGTGGATTTTGTGAGCATTGATTAGCCAGTATGTGCCATATACCAATTATTATTGATTACTAAACTGCTAGTATCCTTCTCTAGAAATTAATTAAAAATGGTTTGTGTGTAGATTGGTTATTACTGTTATACACTATTATTCATTTTTGGATGGTTACAAAGTAGTCACCACAGCATACTATTGTTGATTCGGAGTGGTTATTGTTATGTGTCACTATTATTAGTTACTGCTATGTACTACTGATGATTAAGGTGGTTGTCGTTGTGTACTACCATCGGTAGTTATTGTTGTGTATTATTATTGAATTGGGATGGTTATCGTTATGTTCCACCATTGGTAGCTATTGCTATATGCTACTGCTAGTTTGTAGTCATTATTATTGTGCGTCACCATTGGTAGTACCCCTTTGCATCCCTCTCCAAAAATTAATTAAAAGTGGGTTGTGTATGGTTTGGATGCTACCATCATCTACTACTAATAGTTAGGGATAGTTACCATTGGTAGTTACACATGTGTAATATTGTTAGTTATCTCCACCATTATTATTTACCGCAATGTTTAACTATTGATTTAGGTGGTTATCATTGTGTGTTACCATTGGTAGTTATTGTTATGCATTATTGTTAGCTTGGGATGGTTATTGTCTTGTTCCACCATTAGTAGTTATCATTATATATTATTTTTAATTTTAGGTGGTTACTGTTATAACTATGGGTAATTACTATTGTGTACTATCCTTTTGATAAATGAAAATGGTTATGTGTTATTTGTGCGTGGGATTCAAATATTCTTTGATATATAAGCATAGTTACATTTTGATATCTCTTTTGATGTATTTTTATATGATGGATGTGATCGGATGTTAGTGTAATGACATATGTTGTAATGTTATAACATGGTTAGTGACTTGTGTGGTTATTGCATGTGTTATGTATACATCTTATCATGTCTTATGTGTTGTATATGACCTTTCTAGGGGAGGATATGTTTATTTGGCATTTAGCCATATTGTTGCTACTCTTATTATTTGGTCAAAGTGATGATGAATGCGATTTCTATTCAAAAATAAAAATTTGTATAGGTTTGGTGTTGTCAGTCTATTAGGCTTAGGCTAGTATATAGGGTTATCCAGCATAGTAACCTTTCTATGAGGATTGCATATCTAGTGTATATATATAGTTTCTTATTGTACCATTTTCAGAATATTGGAAGTTATAGTTCATGGTGTCCATTCTAAATTTCAAGTATAAAGATTAAGGTTAAATGCATTACATCTAACATGAAACGGATGGTAGAAATTTATTTAGTTGTGATAGTAATGCACTATATTTAAATATTTTAGCTTTCACGTCTCTTTTGAAATGAAAACTTATAGTAATAAATATGGGGGTGTTATACCAAGAGACAGGGAGAAGCAAAGTTGAGTTCCCTCATCCAGGTTCTTAGAGAAGAGAATTTTAGATTTCTATAGACTAATATTGTAACACCTCCATTTTTTACTGTCGAAAATTTTCATTTTAAAGCAGTGTGAAAGAAGAAAATACTAAACACGCCTAGGAAAAATAAGGTCCTACCACCGTACCTAACACAAGATAAACATCAGCCACTTATCCCATATTAGATACAAGGTTGAAAACCCAACCAACCAAAGTAAAGCAGAGTCAATATCAAATTACATAAATATTTAAAGATAGTGTTTACAACAAAGGACCTTGACAATCCCTGACATAGTCAAATATAGAGAGAATGATTAACTAAAATATTAAAAGGCTATTATAATGGAAAAGAATTTAGTGCATGACCCCAAAATATGGTCCATTACAGACCGCACAAAAATATTTGAATGTCCACGCTCTCAAGCCCCGAACCTAAGATGAAGTAAGCTCACTACTAGTCAACTCCAAAAGCCTGTGCATAGCCCTCTACTTATAGGAATGAGCATGTTGCCAAACAAATAGACACGTCGGTACGCTACATACTGATTAAGCCAAGTTATCTCTTCAACATAATTAATAAACATAAAAGATTCTATCATATCATGGAAACCATATTTAACATTCACCCTACCAATGCCATATAAGTAAACGTACCTACTCTATCATGATCAAGTAATGATTCGGGATTTATTATCATGCATAACTCAGGAAATTCAAGATACATCATGCTTGTCTTTATAGTAAAATATAATATATAATCAAACACGTACTAAACAAGTTAACCAAATGAACACTAGGGTTTAATTTCTAACTTGCTCAATCAATTAGGTTATTCCTTTGCAATCATTCTTTCTCTCTTTCTGTTCCTTTTCTTTTATCTTCTAATTCTACCACAACCTTATATTATTCTCATCCAAATACATATTCCGTTTCTTATCCACATACTTATCTAAGTTATCATCCAGTCATTCATTTCGATTATTATCCAATTACTCATTCAAATCATTATCCAAGTATTCGTTCAATTTACTATCTAGGTATTCATTCCAAATTTTATCATTATTCATCGAGAAATGAATTATGCACCACCCCATTTTCTCATATACCATAGAAGTCTATCCAAGTCAAGGGACATAAAGTCTAGGCTAAAGCCAATAACTACAATGGACATAATTTTAGACCGAAACCACCCATAATGGACATAAGTCTAGGATGAAGCCAACCATAATAGACATAAGTCTAAGCTGAAGCTAACCACCTAGGTAATTAGACCCTGTAATATCGATATCCCTTAGCACATCATCTGTGTCTAAAGTAGGCAAGGCATTGGGATCTACTGGGATCTCGTCCGAATGTACCAATTAACATCCGAAGGCAAACTAACCTCCAGTAGTTAATCGAAAATCAAATAACCCAGATCCATACACAAATCAATTGTCTTTTACATTATGTGATTATTAAATTATTCTTGAGGTTACGTGATCACACGAGGTGCATACAATAAGTAAGCAAGACATTCACATATTTGTTCCATATTAATCCTTTCCATCTCCAACCATGTGTGGAATTTCCACTCATGCTTGTACAATACTGACCATATCCATTATATTCGTCCATCCAAACAAAGTCCATATTTCATCATCTTTTTCAAAACCATCACATATTACTTTTAGTTTACCTATTAAGACCTTACAACACCCATTGAATATATCATGAATTATGGTCTATTTAATCCATTTTTTAGGTCATTTATCCATGGTAATATATGTATTTTATCCATTAAATAGTAATAAAATAGTCCCATACACAATATTAAAGCATATCCAAGGTAAGAAAAAAATCACGCAAACCAATCGAACTAGTCGATCGGTTATACCAACCAATCAATCGATTAGGGCCCACTAGTCGATCAGTTTGGCTAGACCAAACTAGATTTTTTTCAAACCGGTCAATCAGTTTGGAAAAAAACCATTTGACTATTTATAGACTAGTGGATCATATCTACCCAACTAGTCAACGGGTTTAAGTAGAGAACAAGACCAAGGCCCCTACAAGGCTAACAGTTAATGGGTTAGGTTAACCAGTCGACTGTTTTAGGATCTAGTCAATCGATTATACCTAACCAGTTGATTGGTTTTCCCTCTAATAGCACCAAATAGGAGTTTTCATGCAGATAATGCTTATAATTCTTTATCATACCAAATTGGATCATGATCTAACATCACATAACACATTTCTAGGTTACAATAGTTGCATATTTCACCATAAATCATCCAAACCTAATATTTATTCAAAAATTCATGCTTTTCTCCCAAGATGCACAGTCTAACCATTTAATACCAATTCTAAAAGGCTATATACTCATACCAACAAATAGCATCAAACATTAAGGGTTCCATAACATGCAAGCTTAATCACAACATATATCAGAAGTAAGAATGACTTATTTGATGCACGCAAAACTTTCTACAAATAAGAAAACTCAACCTGTGAAACTTGAAACTTTCAAAACCACTTTTAATGGAAAAATAGAGGAATATTCTTCCAAATCAATTAAAACAAGAGGGAGCTAGAGAAAAGATCATAAGAGAAAAAAAAATTGAATGTAAGGCTCGAAGTGGAAAGGGAGAAAATGAATGCTAGAAAGCTAAATTTTTTTGGTGGATGAAAGAAAGGTGTATAGAAGGTGCGATTAGGGTCATTTATAGCTAACAAATCGATATAAATCATAAGTGTGGTTAGGAACGAATCAACAACCCTAACTCTTACCATTCAAATTTGAGTTGAATAGATAGATTTCGTCCAAGATATGCTAACCTATCCTCTAGAGCTCAAATGGTGATTCTGGATAAGTGTAGGTCGATTGGTCTAGAAATGCAAAACACAAGAGGGGAAATGGAAGGTTAGCATGGAAATAATCTCCCTACTAAGAATAATTGAGTTTGAAATTGAATCAATAATTCCAAAAGTGTACAGAGGAGAGAGGTGGAAGAATACAAAGCTAAGGTCATCTCCCTCCCCTCTCAATTGTTCCAATCAACTTCTCATATAGATCTAAGGTAGTATTTTGGGCCAAATGCATCATGAGAAAGGTTAAGAATCTTTTAGGAATAATTTGGAATGTGTTATTAAGGTTCCATTTTAGTGTAAAAAATTATCCCAAAAAATTGAGTTTTGAAAATAGACTCAGCTCAACAAACTAATTGATTGGTTTGACCTATCAGTCAACTGTTCTACAAATCAGTAGATCGGTTCCTCAACTATTCAATCAGTTATGGTCAAGTAAGAACCATTTAGCTGAAATGGTGAACCAGTTGTTCGGTTCATGGAACTAGTCGATCAGTTTAAAAACTTGCTTAATTTAGTTTTCCAACTTCATTGCAAATCCAAATTTACCCTAAATCCAAAAATAATTCCAAATTAAAATCAAACATCAATAAATGGAATAATTTCTCCTTCAACACATTTACAAAAAGGTGAGGTATTACAAATACTCCTTTTTGAATCTTGACAGAAACTATGGATAAACATTATTCAATATTTTAATGTTATGATCGTAAGCTCCATAGGAGAGGAGAACATCCTTAGCAAACATAAGATTAAAGAAAGGGGAAAAAAATATTCTAAGGGGGTATAATTCATTCAAGGCACTTTGCGTTAAGGATGTTCATCACCTAATATCCATATTAATCGGATTTAATATCCACTTTGCGCCTCTTAGATCAAATATTTAAATTTTTTTAATATCTAAAAATATAGATCGGATATCAGATATATTTGATATCCATATAAAAATACTATTTTAATAATTTTAATAACTTTTATAAGAAATTTTTGAAAATAAGCACCATATATCCATTAATATTTATATATATAGTCATATGAGTGTCTTATTTTATCAAATAAGTGTATTAACATATTATTATTCATGTTTAAATTATAAAAAAAATATTAACACTATAAAATTATAATATTATGATATATTATTGAAATAATTAATAAAATATCAATTTTTTTCTAAAGTCAAAATCAAATATTATAAAAATATGATACTATATGTATGTATATGAAGCAGATCAGATATCTTAAATATTAGATTTTTTTTGTTATGAAATTTTGAACAATTGTAGTTAGCATAGTTGCCTCTGTCCAATATTGTGAACTTTGTTTCTAGTAATAGTACTACCCCAAATGAATTTTCTATAAATGGGAATAAAGAAGAGGGAAGAGAAAGTCACTTTACGTGTTATCTCGGGGAGGTTTTGCCAATGTTTTACCCTATAAAACACTATTTACAAACCTCATTTTAGCTATAACTACAATTAAGATTGTTCATATTATCTGATATTTAATAAACTAATTTGATATTTGAATTGATAGAATACAAAAAAATTCAATAATGGAACTATTTTTTTTCTAGATCAAATAACCAATTCGATCAATAAAAAAATTTAAATAAAGAGAATATCTAATATGATAAATTATATACATATATACTCTAAAAAAATTATTTTGCATAAAATTATATATGTGTGCGTGTGTTATTTAAAAATATAGTATTTATTGTAAGTAATAGTTATATTTTTCTAACTATGAATTTAAATATTATTTAAAATTTAAAATTACTAATTGAATATAATATAATTTGATATTTAAATTAGATCAATTTATTATCTTTTGATCGAAGAATTTTTAATCTGATATTTTTTTATTTATGACATACTCAATAGTTTCAGATATTTGATAAATTATTTATTATTCAATCTAAAATTTTAAATATTTAAAGTGTTGAATATTTTTTTAAAATATATAATATTTTAATTACTAAATAATTAAATATTTAAAACATTTTATATCTAATTCATAAATATTTAACAATAATTATTAAATCTAATATAATTTAAATATTCGATCTCCTAAGTTGGTAAGGTCGAACATGGTCTGTGTAACTAGGCTGGACTTGTGAACTTCGACCGATCAACATTGTTAAAGTCTAAAACTGGCCCAATGGATAGGAGTTAAGCATTATGGGGCCAATGTGCAGAAAAATTGACGCAACTAGAAAATATGTCCTGCCTCCTGTGGGGGTATCACGTGGCCGATTTCCTCTGCTCATCTGCTGGCCTCGCCACCACCACGATCTTCAATTTCAACCCAACCTCCCGAAGAGCAAGGATTCATGTGAGATTTCTGGCATATCTCCCATCTCTGTAGCTCCCCGATACAAATAATGTCATCCAAATCGACAACCAATTACGGCACTCTCCCTACTACCACCACCACTACCGCCGTCGATGACTCCGGCCCTTCTTCCCCTCCATACTCCACTTTCATCTCTCGCGCTACTAGTCAAACACGAACCATCATTTCCAAACGCCGTCCATGGCGCGAATTCTTCAACTTCTCAGTTCTCTCCCTCCCTGCAAATTATTCAGATGCTATGGCCAGAGTTAGACGGAACCTAAACTATTTCCGCTTCAATTACTCCCTCGTCATTCTCTTTATCGTCTTTCTGAGTCTCCTTTGGCATCCAATTTCCATGATTGTTTTCTTGATTATCTTTGTCTTATGGATGTTCCTCTACTTCTGTCGCGATGAGCCCATTTCGATCTGGAATCGCACAATTGATGATAGATTAATCTTGTTTGGAATGAGTGTGGTTACGATCTTGGCCCTGGTGTTTACCCATGTAGGTTTGAATCTCTTGATTTCGTTGAGCATCGGAGTGGTAGTTGTGGGTCTGCACGCGGCGTTTAGGGGTGT
Organism: Tamarix chinensis; assembly: GCA_030549775.1. NCBI lineage: Eukaryota > Viridiplantae > Streptophyta > Magnoliopsida > Caryophyllales > Tamaricaceae > Tamarix > Tamarix chinensis. The sequence continues at coordinate 120,296,407 of CM060172.1, forward strand.
CGATGACTTGTTTCTAGACGAGGGAGATATTGCTGATGGCGGGTTAGGTTCTGTTGTAGGAGCTCAACCACTTAGACCGACTTATGGCGGTCGGCCGATTTGAAGTGCATGAGATAGTTTCGAATTTTTTCGTTTGTTGATTGGGCACTGTGCAGGTGTTGTGTTTTGATCTGATTGATATTGGACTGGAATGAAGGGGAAGAGGGTCTTTTGATGTATCTGATGCGGAGGCGGGACTGTGGATTTGCGGCAATTAGGGTTCTTGTGAGCTTGCTTTAGGGAGGTCTGTTCCGTACCGCTTAATTTGTTTGCAATGGGTAAAGATCTTTTCTTTCTTCTCCTCCTTTTGCTGTTGGGGTAGTGGGTAAATTTGAATTCGTTGATTATTTTAGGGTTTAATTCGTTTGTACAACTTGTAGGAGAAGTGACACTGTAAATCAGTTCATTTTGAAAATGAGCGGCCTGTCCATTGTTTCATTTGAATTACGAGTGGAACGTAACTACTGTACGCATTTATCTCAGCCATTGTAACTTCTTACTACAGACATTGATATGCCTGTCTACTTGGCCTTAAGATGCAATTTTTCTCTGATTTCAACTCACTGATTAATACTAAGCTCGGATTGATTTTCGGCACATGTTTTAGATATACCAATCGCCTTCCTTCTTCTGGTTAAAGACGTTGGCCAAAGTGCTTGCTTCTTTAAGATGTACTTCACAGTTTCACAAGTAGTAGTATAATATTTGGCCTTTAGTCCCATGTAAGGGCTATATAAAGGGATGTCAACGAGGCGGGGACGGGGGCGGGGACGGGGACCCCATCCCCGTCCCCGAACCCGATAAGAAAAATAATTCCCGAACCCGACTCAATCTCCGACATTTTTTATCGCGAATTCCCCGACCCCGAAAAAATCTCCGTTAAGAATCCCCGAACCCGATCTCCGAATTCTCTCCCCAAATCCGAACCCGAATGGGGAATCCCCGACAGGGCCCCGAACCTGCGGGGAAAATTGTCATTCCTAGCTATATATATCTGCTGCCTCTTGTTATTACAGCGGCTAGTCCCTGAGTTGTGTCAAATCATATTGCTGCTTGTCTGCTTTGGAGTTTTGACGAGGCTTCTTTAGTTATTTGGACCCATGGGGTGTCGAGCTTGACCTGCGGTGGATCGTCTTGCTGCCACGTTGGTGGGTGTTATTGGATTATTATCCAACGTTTGATTTGCATGTGAACGATACGAATTGAACGTTGTCGTATCGGTTAAGTCCGAATAAACGTGATCGAATCAAGTTTAATTAAGTTGGGCTTATTGTATCTGATTGAATGTGGACCCATATGTGTAGAGACTGTGGGAGTCCTAAATCGTTGATGGACCGAACTAGGATGACCCGATAGATAACAGGTTTGTTATTTATATATATGTGGTTATGATCCCTAGGTCACACATACTTCGTTCTAATTGGTTCTCATCAGTCATTAGCAAGTAGCGGACACGTGCGTGATCTAGAAGACTATAAAACCGACCGTTAGGGTTTGATATCAGATTCAACGGTATCCGATAAATCTTTCATTATTATGGATTCAGGTTCGCTCCGAATTAATTATATTGATTAATCTTAATGAATTGACATGCGATCCTATAATAAATTTTTATCAATTGGTATCAGAGCCTACATGTTTGATTTATTAAGATATATATATATTTTTTAATTCATATTCAGTTTCTTTTTTTTTTTAATTTGTTGTTGCCCCGTTTTGGTTCCATATCAAATTTCCTCCGTTTAAATCTATGTCCATGGATTGATATACTTGCTCTGTATATGAGTATTAATATCTGTTCTTAATAACCCTTTGTTTCAATGGTCATTCAACAAAAAAAAGGGCTGCGGCAGATGCATGCCTCGCAACTTTTTTTTTCTTCCTTCTGTCGGTAGGGTTGGCCCAGGTTATAAAAAAAAAGGGATTAAAGGAGGGATGCGGCAGGTGCGGCCTCGCACAGTCGCACCTCTCCTTTCTGTCAATAGGGTTAGTAGGTGTTGCGGCATCCTGCGACTGACTCCTTTATTTTTTTTGTTTCGTTGTGCACGTCAACCCGTGTTGCGATAGTGTCTGGCTCGCCCAATCCAAGCTGGGAGTTGTGGATTGCAGACCGAGCGAAGGTTTGGGTGGGCTGTTGGGTCATCGACGAGTTTGGCCCAACAGCTCACACGCACGCACGCACGCGTGCGCCCCCACACCCACACACACGCATGCACGCACGCGCACACACACACACACATTTTTTTTGGATGTGATAAATTCCTTGGGTTTGGCCAGTCTAGCTTTGGGCCTACGGTTATTTTTTTTATTCTGTGGCCCAGTTTTCCTTTTATACTATTTAGACTTATAGTTTTGGTCTTATACTGTTGTGTATTATTATTTCTATATTAAAATAGTAATAATACATAATTGACTTAATTTTTTTTAATTGAATGTCAAGTTTATTTTCTTTTATTCCAATTAAAATTTCATATTGGCCTATTTATGTGCGTTACTTGAAATTTATGCAAATAAAGCTAGATTTGATATTGTTGTATATATTAAATCTAAATAAGGTTGGTCTAAATATTATAGGTCCAAATTTATGAAATAAAATTAAGGGATCAATTTATTTAAATGATTGGTTGTCTAATATTAATAGATAAGTTAGTTGAAATAATATGTCGTCAAAGTAACTTCTTTTATGAAAATTGGTTTATCGAACATATTAGATGTTTGTGCATATATCTATTCGTGCGGTTATTTAGTCGGCCCAAAGGAAGACAAATATCTGGCAGACTTTCATATGCACATGTGATAATAAATATGTGATGGTTATTTGGTTGCCATGTGGATAATAAGTCAATCCAAAGATGGGCTTATTATCTGACAGGCCTTATTATCAGTATTTGATTATTGCAACAGGAACACCACTTGCATTTAATATTATTGTCCAAAGACTTGATATTAATGTTGTGCCGATTTTTTGTGATGGGATTACCAATATTTAAATTTATTGATTATTCTATTATGTGAATTTTTTTTGTGAGCATGAATATTTATTTATGTTTATATTCTCTGTACGGCCATGTCTGGTACTACTATATCTGCTAACTTAAGCTCTATTTCCATGCTGAACGGAAATAACTTTAAGGAATGGAAGGACAATGTTATCATTATCCTTGGCTGCATGGATCTGGATCATGCACTTAGGCTTCCGAAATCCACTGATCTAACAGTTGAAAGTACCTCTAATGATAAGATGAACTTTGAGAAGTGGGATCGGTCGAATTGCATGAGTCTAATGATCATTAAGCGCAGCATTTCAGAAACCTTTAGGGATGAGGTGTCTTAGGACATCACCAATGCTAAGAATTTCCTTGCCGAAATTGAGAAACGTTTTGCAAAAAAACGATAAGGCTGAAACAAGCACTCTCTTGCAGCACTTGATTTCAATGAAGTACAAAGGTAAAGGAAATATAAGAGAGTACATAATGGAAATGTCCAACATTGCTTCGAAACTGAAAGTGCTAAAGCTCGAGTTATCAGATGATTTGCTCGTGCACTTGGTGTTGCTTTCACTTCCTGCACAATTCAGTTAGTTTAAGGTCAGTTATAACTGCCAAAAGGAGAAATAGACTCTCAATGAAATCATTTCTTATTGTGTGCAAGAAGAGGAAAGATTGAAGCATGATAGGACTGAAAGTGCTCACTTAGCCAGTACCTCTAAGGGTAAGGGCAAGAAAAGAAAGGATGGAGTTGTTCCTAAGGGTCCGGTTCAAAAAAAAACAGTAGAAGGAAAATGATAGCTGCTTTTTTTGCAACAAAACTGGACATGTAAAGAATGATTGTCCTAAATACCACGCTTGGCGTGCAAAGAAAGGTACAATTCTTACGTTGGTCTGTTCTGAGATTAATTTAGCCTCAGTACCTAGAAACACTTGGTTGTTAGATTCTGGAGCTACTACTCACATAAGTGTTTCTATGTAAGGTTGCTTGAACTGCCGAAAGCCAAGTGTTTCTATGTGGGAGATGGCAAGGCAGCATCAGTTGAAGCAATTGACACTTTTAGGTTATTATTAGAAACTGGTTTCTATTTGGATCTGAAAGACACTTTCATTGTATTGTCTTTTAGACGGAATTTGGTTTCCATTTCCTTTTTGGACAAATCTGGTTATTTTTGTTCATTTAGAAATAAAAAATTTAGTCTTTCATTAAATTCAAATATGATTGGCACCGGTTCATTATGCACTTACGATAACTAGGGATGTAAACGGGGCGGGTTCGGGTCGGGTATTACCATACCCGTATCCGTACCCGATAAGAAAATCCGTACCCGAATCCGTACCCGTACCCGAACGAATATCCGTTGACATATCCGTATCCGTATCCGTTGGATATCCATTACCCGACGGATTATCCGTTTACCCGTTAATGAATATTGTCCAACGGATAAATCCATTACCCGACGGATAAACCCATTTATAGTTAAGCCAAAAGACAATTTTAACCTTAATTTATACTATATTTATTTTAAAATTAAGGGTAAAAGGGTAATTATATATCGGGTAAACGGGTACGGATATGGATACGGGTATGGTTACGGGTACGGGTATGGATATCCCATACCCGTATCCGTACCCGAACCCGACGGATATTTTTTTCTATCCTCCATATCCGTTTAAGTATCCGTCGGGTTTCGGATAATACCCGCCCCGTTTACATCCCTAACGATAACCTATATATGCTTGACATCATCACTTCATATCATGAAACCCTGCACGTGGAATCACGTAGTACCAAACACAAATTAAATAAGGAAAATGCAGTGTTATTATGACATAAGCGCTTATGTCATATCTCAAAAGCTAGAATTGAGAGGCTTGTGTCTGATGGTATACTTAATTCCCTTGACTTTGCGGACTTAAACAATTATATCAATTGTGCCAAGGGAAAGCAGACCAAAACTAAGAGAACAGGTGCAAATAAATCTTTGGATGTCTTAGAATTGATTCACACAAATATTTGTGGATTGTTCCCTATGGCTTCTTGGAATGGTTAACAGTATTTTATATCATTTATCGACGACTACTAACGTTATGGGTACCTGTATCTCATTCACGAGAAATCACAGTCATTGGACATGTTCAAATCATTTAAGGTTGCACAACAAGAAATATTACTTTGGGCAACAAATTATTTCGTTGCCTAACAAAAAAAATTTGTCGCCCAACCTTTGGGCGACAAAAAAATTTCGTCGCCATAAGCCCGTTGCCCTTGCTTTGGGCAACGAAAAGAAAATTGTGTTGCCCTAAATCTCTTTTTGTGCAACGAATATTTTTTGTCGCCCTAAACCTCTTTTGTGTGACACATATGTTTTGTCGCCCTAAACCTCTTTTGTGCAACAAATATTTTTTGTTGCCTAAACCCACTTTTTTGCGACGAAGTTGTTTCATTTGTGGCCCTATTACTTGTTTTGCAATAAAATCAATTCCTAGTCTTTCTTCCAAGCTACAAAAATATTTTGTAGCCCAAAGACCTGTATTATGTATTCATAATAATATATCATCTTGTAATGCAGTATCATTCATATAGATACTCCACCATATTTCATTACCCTGTAAAATCATATATCATTCAAACCATACATAGATTACAATATCATTGTCCAAAAACAAATGTCATTCCAATTTCAAAGTATATGATACTGCAATATACAAATTGGCAAAAGTCATGCCTAATGGGTACCATAAAAATCAATTATGCTATCTAGCTTGAAGGACCACCAAAAAATGGATGATGTTATCTATAGTTCTGCATACTTAGCTTCATCAAGTATATTGCAGCGTCACAAAATATGCTTCAAGTCAATCTGCAATTCATGAAACAAAAAAATATAAATTAAGATTATAAAGAGATATGCAATGGTATCTATTTATAATTTTCCAATTCTCTTCAATTAAAAAAAGTTGTAAGCCATATTATAAAAATGAATACAAGAACTAACTTACATTCATAAGTCCAAAAAAGCTCCTTGCATCTAAAAGTCTTTGTCATTTTCTAAGCCCAATTAGAACTCCCAGCTGTAAAAGAGAACAAATAGTATAGTTAGAATACCTGATGCAAAAAGTCATCCATCTCAATTTCAAGACAATGAATATCACATGTCTAACATTGGCACAAACTACAAATTTTAGTTCCATAATTTGTCCACACTTATAGTGCAGATTTCTAACGTTCAAACCATTAAAAATGGGAAATTTTGAATGGATTAAATATACCTCATACTAATTTAGTGAGTTGTGAAGATTGTTGTATTCCTAGAAAGCCTGCAATTTGATCTCTCACAACTTGCATCATTTCGGCCTTCAACTTCTGCGTGGCCTCATCAACATCTGCTCTAAGTTTCCTTTCTCGTTCCTCCGCTTCTTCTCTTAACTTTCTCTCTCTTTCTTCAGCAATCGACTCATCAGCATTTTCAGCTATAATAGAAGGCTCTTTTGATGATTGATGTTCCTACATATAATAAATCCATGTGAATATTTAACTGAAAGAACAAGATATCAAGAGTCAAAGAAGATAAGCCTTTGCTTTAACAATAATAGTTTATCCTATTGTAATACTTTTCATATACAAATATGTTCATCGGTCAAATATAATCAATGACCATCTTCAAATATAATCAATCGACCAAATCACTTCAAATACAATTAGGATCATTTCAACTACTTTTATTAATTTAATTTTAGAAAAACAACAACACAATTAACCAATTTCATAATCTCACTTGAAATCTAGGGTTTTATACCCGAAAATACAATTCCGTTGAATTCTATTAATTCAATCAAATTGAATGTTTAGAAATGCAATTAAACACATTTTATAACATATCAAATAATCAATTACTCAAAACCAATAAAAGAAATACACAATTTAGCACAATTAGGGTTTTTGAGCCCGGAACGCAAACCCGATCAATTCTTACCAAAACATATCAATTGATAGTTCGGAAATGTAATTAAACATATTCTAATGTAATTTATATAGTCAATTGAATAAAATAACCCGATTACACAATCCAATTTAAACCTGCGGGAGTTTTGACCTAAAAATCCAATTCCGATCAATTACGCACAATTTCCTAAATCAACACTTCCAATATAAAATTAAATACATTTTAAACGATATTATACAATCAATTGAGTGGAACGACTCAATTATATGACCCAATTTGATCACACGTGAATTTTGACCTAGAAATCAAATTCCAATAAATTCTGCATAAATTTCTCAAATTGACGGTTCCAACATGAAATTAGATACATTTTAAAACATATTATATAATCAATTTCCCCAAAATAGCTAAATCGGACGAATCCGAAAAATTCGGACATAACCCGGCCAAAAATTCAAATTTTCCAAAATTCCAACATAACCATACAATTAACCTATCCAAATCATTCTCGCAGCACATATATACATTATCAAACAATTAATTTAGCTTATCACAAGCTAAATCATACTCAATTAAACGAATTAATATTAGCGTTTTTCAGAAAATTATACTAACGAAACCGACAAATCGGGACAAATGAAGGCCGGGGAAGCTTCGTCGGGGAACGGGGATAGCTCGCCGGTGGTCAGCAAGGCCTGTCGTGGCCGGACGGCGGCGCAACCAGCGCGGCTCGTCGCTGCCGCGGCCCCGCTACTGCTGCTGCTGTCGCCCGCTGCTGCTGCCCGTTGTTGCTTCTGCACGCTGCTGCTGCCCGTTGTTGCTTCTGCACGCTGCTGCTGGTTGCGGTGGCTGGCAGTGGCGGTCGGAGTTGTGGCCGGCAGCGACTGGTGGAGCTGGGGAGAAGAGGTGGCTACGGCGTGGGGCTGCGAACAGGAGCAAGGCAGGCGCAGGGGATGGGAGTGTCGGGATAGGGAAAGAGAAGAGATAAAAGGAAAGAAGAGGGGGGCGGCAGGCTGGGTGCGTTTTTTTTTTAACAAAAACACATAAAACAAAATACTAAAGTTTAAAAATTATTATTGGAAGATTTTATTTAAAATTTATTAAACAAAAATTATTTCGAAACAATCCGAATGCTTAAAATAAATAAATAAATCTTTTTAATTTAAACTTTCCAAAAATATTAACGATTCCTGAAAACGAACAAATTTAAAGTCGGAAATATTTTCCACGGATAGAATTAGTAGAATAAATTTAACTAATTAAACATAATTTCCGTAATTTGAATAATATATTTCGTTAACTACATTATGTGCAACAATAAATATATCATTGCCCAAAGATTTTTCCACTATAACAAAGGGCAACGATTATAAAAGTTTGTTGCCTTAAAGAAAACAAGGGCAATGATTATAAAAATTTGTTGCCCTAAAGAAAAAGGGCAACCATATACTTTCGTCGCCCAAAATACAGAGGGAAGTATGGCGGTAGAGGTAAAAATTTGGGCGCCAGGGAAAAGAGTTCCATGGGCGACAAAATATATAGTCGTTGCCCAAACTTATTTTTGTGCAACGAGATTAATTTCGTTGCCCTTATTATCATATCAAACAATATTTCTTACTTATTAGAAATTGATTTTTCGCTGCCCCTGGACCCCTACGGGGGCGCCCCCTTATTTAATAAAAAAAATTAATTTTAGGATTTAAACAAACACACATTTCAACATAGTTTTGAAATTTTATGTTTTCATTTGAGCATATAATAGAGTGCACTTCTCATATTAAATATACCCTAAAGTGTTGATTTTAAAATTTTTACCAATTATTTGCTAAGGTATGGGCACGAAAGCATAATATTGTTGCCCAACACTATATTATGGGCAACAAAACAACTAATAGCTTGTTTGGAATTACTTATCAAAAGTAATTATCATAGATAATTACTTATTTTAGAACTTTTTTAGCCTAAAAAGCTTTTAAAATAAGTAGTTATCATAGATAACTACTTTTTATAAGTAGCTCCAAACATAAGCTAAATTGTAGCCCAAAAGTACAAAGGACAACGATTATAAGAATATGTTGCCCTAAAGAAAACAAGGGCAACCACTATAAAAATTTGTTGCCTTAAAGAAAAAAGGGCAACAATATATTTTCGTCGCCCAAAATAGAACCAAGGGAAACAAAATCTGTTCTGTCGCCCTATTATCATAGAAATCGTCGCCCAAACTCACTTTTCTTGTTGTGTTGAGGTTGAGAATCAACTCAACAAATGAATTAAGTGCGTTAGATCTGACCATGGTGGTGAGTACTATGACAGATATGACAGTTCAGTGAACAATGTCCAGGATCATTCGCTAAATTCCTAGAGAAGTGCGGTATCGTCCCACAGTACACCATGTCGGGATCTCCTAACATGAATGGTGTAGCTGAAAGACGAAACAGAACTCTTAAGGATATGGTGAGGAGTATGATTAGTCATTCTACCTTACCAGAATCACTCTATGGAGAAGCACTAAAAACACTAGATTACATTCTAAACAGAGTACCAATTAAAGCAACTACTAAAACATCTTATGAGCTTTGGACAGGCAAAATGCCTAGTTTAAGGCACTTCCATATTTGGGGATGTCCAGCTGAGACAATGCCTTATAGACCACATGAAAAGTCATTGGACTCCAAAACAGTTAGTAGTTACTTTATTGGTTATGCGGAGCGATCTAGGGGCTATAAGTTTTATAATCCCACACTTAAGTCAATTTTCGAGACGGGAACTGCCACATTTTTTGAGGATGTTGAGCTTGGGGGAGAAATGAGGTTAGAAACATTGTCTTTGAGGAGGAATTAGTCAATATTCCTACTATTATCTCTGACGATGTGCAAGTCCCATCACCTATCATCGATCAGGAGGCAAATCAAGAACTTCAACAAGACAATGCAGAACAACCACCCATTCAAAATGAAGTGATTGTTCCAGAAGGACAAGCTCAACAACCTCAAGAGCTAAGGAGATCCACTAGAGAAAGGAGAAGTGTTATTCTGGATGATTATATTGTATTTCTCCTAGAACATGAGGTTGGCATTGGCATGATGGAAGATGATCCAATAAACTTCCGTCAAGCCATGGAGAGTTTGAATTCTCAAAGGTGGACTGATGCCATGAATGAGGAAATAAATTCCATGATAGACAATGACGTAGGGGATCTTGCCCCATTGCCTGAAGGAAAGAAGTTCATTGGTTACAAATGGATATTTAAGACTAAGAGGGATTCAAAAGGCAATGTGGAAATATATAAGGCGTGTCTAGTCGCTAAGGGCTTTACACAAAAGGAAGGAGAAGATTTCAAAGAGACGTTCTCTCTGATCTCTTCTAAAGACTCCTTGAGGGTAATTATGACATTAGTGACACATTTTAATCTTGAGTTATATCAGATGGACGTAAAGACCGCCTTTCTCAATGGTGACATTGAGGAGACGATCTATATGGTATAACCAGAAAATTTTATGTCCGGAGACCCAAAGAATATGGCTTGCAAACTTAAGAAATTTATCTATGGGCTCAAACAAGCGTCTCAACAATGGTATTTTAAATTTCATCAAGTAATCACCTCTTTTGGCTTTGAGATGAATTTGGTTGATGAATGTGTATACCATAAGTTCTGTGGGAGTAAGAACATATTTCTGATTTTATATGTTGATGACATATTGCTAGCAAGCAATGACATAGGTTTGTTACATGAGACCAAGATATTTCTAGCTAAGAATTTTGAAATGAAAGATCTTGGTGATGCATCTTTTGTATTGGGCATAGAGATATATCGAGATTATTCTCGAGGTATCCTATGGCTGTCACAAAAGTCCTATGTTGAAAGGGTTCTCAAACGATATGGAATGCATAACTGTAAACTGGAAAATACCCCTGTCGCTAAGGGAGACAAGTTTAGTCTCAGTCAATGCCCTAAAAATGACTATGAAAGAAGGGAAATGCAAAATATTCCCTATGCTTCAGCTGTGGGAAGTCTTATGCACGCTCAGATATGTATGTGTCCGGATATTGCGTACATTAGTGGGATGTTGGGTAGATATATGAGCAATCCAAGACTTGACCATTGGACAACAACCAAACGAGTCATGTAGTACTTACAAAAAACAAAAGATTACATGCTCGCATATCGGACGTCAGGCAAGCTTGAGATCGTAGGATACACTGACTCCAACTTTGCTGGATGCCAAGATAGTATGAAGTCCACATCAGGTTTTGTTTTTCTAATGGCTGGAGGAGATGTGTCTTGGAAGAGTTCCAAACAGACAGTTGTTGCCTCTTCCACCATGGCAGCAGAGTTTGTGGCATGCTATGAGGCTTCTAATTATGGTATATGGCTGCGAAATTTTGTCACAAGGGTGCGTATAGTTTATGGTATTGAAAAACCTCTCAAGTTGTTGTGGGACAATAAGACTGCAGTTCAGTATTCCAACAACAATCTAAGTTCTACGAAATCGAAGAGTATCAATATCAAGTTCTTAGTTGTTAAAGAAAAGGTTCAGAAAGGAGAGCTGTCTATAGAGCATATCAGTACAAACTCTATGATTGCGGATCCATTTACTAAAGTCTTACCACCCAAGCAGTTTCTCGAGCATCTAGCTCGTATGGGTGTTATATCAGCTAATGATCTTTAGTTTCAGTGGGAGTTTGTAATTTCAGTTACTCTATGTATAGACTCTCTTTGGTTTGACTTATAGATATTTTAACCATATGTTTTCTGCAGAAATAAAGTTTCAGTTTATTTCCTTTCTATCTTTTGGTATGGTTTGATCTTACTAAAATTTTAAGGTGGACCAGTTGGAAATATGAATGTTAGGATCACATTGCATGATATTTCCATGCTACACATCTACATCTTGATCAATGTTATTCAGTCATGTCAACATATGTGACCATTGAGGGTTTAGTTATGTAGATATGTGACGAAAGCCGCTTTGATCCTATGTTTATGTGATTGATGGACCGAATTGGTTAAAGATACATTTTTATAACGACAACATATTTGAGCTCATTCGGTTATGTCACAATTAGTAACGTTGCACATATAGCCCAAGTGGGAGATTGTTGGATTATTATCCAACGTTGGGCTTGCATGTGAATGATATGAATTGGACGTTGTCGTATCGGTTAAGCCCGAATAAGCGTGATCGAATTAAGTTTAATTAAGTTGGGCCTAATGTATCTGATTGAATGTGGACCCATATGTATAGAGACTGTGGGAGTCCTAGATCGTTAATGGACCGAACTAGGATGACCCGATAGATAACAGGTGTGTTATCTATATATATGTGGTTATGGTTCCTAGGTCACACGTACTTCGTTCCAATTGGTTCCCATCAGTCATTGGCAAGTAGCGGGCACGTGCGTGATCTAGAAGACTATAAAACCGACCGTTAGGGTTTGATATCAGATTCGACGGTACCCGATAAATCTTTCATTATTATGGATTCAGGTTCGCTTCCGACTTAATTATATTGATTAATATTAATGAATTGACATGCGATCCTATAATAAATTTCTATCAGGTGTTTCAACTGAAGCTAGCAATGACACTGTAATATTTCTTGCCCACTCGAGTATCCCTCTTCGGACGTTAGGTTTTACCCTCCCCTCCACTTTAATTATCCTTTTGGTTTAGGGTGATTCAGGTTAAATAAAATTATTCACCTTCGGTTATTCCGTTAGAAATCTTATTTAAAAACATTTATCTTATTAATGGAGCTTATAAGTTCACTCTAATTCATCATGAATTATTCTATTTTTATTAACTTTATTTTTAAAAAGTAATCGGGAAAACGGATAAAACTTAACTAATATAATATTCATTTACCTGATTTATCCAAATCAAAATATAATTAAAAGAATTTTTACCCTGTTGGAGTTAATATTATTCAAATATTATTTTAAAACATTCATCACAATTTACTTTCATATCCGTCGCTTAGGTGGATTTTTAATATTTATCTTTGTTCTAATTTACATCAATCCAAACGAATCACAATTGTTTGGATTCTTGGATTAAAACATGGTAGTTGGACGCATTGTAGGTATATACAACTTTTTAGCGGTAACGAGGCTCGTAAGAATAGGAGATTCTTATAGGGCTTTTGTCCCTCCTATCTATCATTATAGGATTGGTTTTTGTTTGATTTATGGCTTGTATGAAACTACTTGTCAAAATAATTATCTGGTTATTACTTTTGACAAGTAAACCCAAACAATGGGTTAGTAATTGAATAAAATCATCTGGTATAGTTTGAGCTCTTGTTTCAGTTTTGCAAATATGGGCATAATCAGAGTGTGCATACACGTTCTTTTCTCAGCCGGCACGAAATTGACCAGCTCAGATTCAAGTGCACGCATATTATGGGGTCTATAGCTTCTCACCGAACTCGTTTCTAAAATGAGCAATAATTGCTTGCTTGGAGTTCATCGATACAAAGAGGTTCTGCTTGAGGTTTCCTTGCTTCTGATAAAGATACTGAAAACACGAGCAGTAAATGTGGACGTCTGACTAATGAGACCAAGTAGATGGGTTTTGCACTATCTGTACGCCTCCCCCCCCCCCACCTCTCTCTATTTTTCTAATACATAATCGGAGGCTCGGATGCCGCTATATCCTCCTGAACTCCCAGAGGTTCCATCGCAGTATATATGGCTGCGCTTGGTGCTGCAGCTTAATTAAGCTATCTACTACGTAGCACACTGGCTATGGCCTAGGGGAAAGTTCCTGTGATTTATGCTTTGCTACAGGAACTGAAAAAGGTTTCTTCGTAAGATCGCGGTAGCACGACTTATGTTTTAAGTTGCTGCAAAGCATGCCTCAAAACCCGTAGTACTGTCTAGATCTTCGTCTCTCCCTGTGGCATGTATGGATGTTTGGCCTCCTGGCCGTCGAGTTGTCCAGTAAGGCTCGAGGTTTCATCTCGCCTGAAGTGGTGGTGTCGTTGTGCTAATCAACAGAACGCAGAGTCTCCGTCCATCCTCCAAGCGGTCGTGGATTGTGAATCTGTGTGCACGTGATGGATGATAGAGATTATGAACAGCAATTTTCATCACGAGTTTCTGGGCGAGGGTAGACGGGCTAGATTAGGATTTAGAAAGGTAATAGAATTTGCTATGGGTTAAATTCGAAATCTCCCATTGGATACTTCAGGTGTTTATAATAAAACAGGCTTAATATGTTTGTTATACACCTCTTGGATTTCCTACTTTTAGTAAGTCCAAACAGCCCATAATTACATGGAATTACATAAGATTAATATACCGCAGGAAAAAAAAAGTCATTAATATCGTTACATAAGTAAGATACTGTTAAACCAAAATGAAAATTATCAGAGTGGGGTGAACCAATAAGACTTCGTCCTCGGTTCAGTCATGTCCGGCCGATCCAAACGCAAGTTAACTAAATACGGGCACTTTTATGCCTCGCGTATATAGTCTGCATAATCCTTCCCACACAGAATAGTTGTACGTAGGGTAGGATCACAAAATCATAAGCGGCACTAGCACTAGTAGTAGGATGGATTCTAATATAGGATTCCTTTTATTTGTTTGTTTATTTATTTTTGCCTTGAATTTATTCTCAACCTTATTCTTACGCTACTAATTTTGTATATCGTGCATGGCCCTCCTCTATATTCCTTTTTGATATGTATTACATTCACACACGCACTTTATCATGTACGCAATGCACTTTTGAAATGCTAATAAATAGCAAAGCCTACTTATATAATATAACTGCGTCTCGATAACAAATAATAATAATAATAATAAATGGTCCACAATGTATCAAAAAGATTAACCGACTAACATGAAGATATTATAGTTTATGGTTGTATTAGTTTCTTTAATTGATTTTTACTTAGTTTATTATGATCTTTGTTCAAACTATTTTGGAGGACAAAAGTGTATTTAAAGATATAAATAATTAGGCATCAATGATTTTAAATTTCTTATAAAGACGCACAAATTTAAGATTTTTTTTATTAAGGCATAAATATTTTTAAAATAAAAATTTTAAGGCACAATATTTTGACCTTATTTTCACTAAGACATTAAAGTTTTTACTTTGTTACATTTGAGGAATAAATAAACCTGATCAAAATTAAATAAAATTTAAAGTCTGTAAAATATTATGCCTTAAAGAAACAATGTTTAATGCTTATGCCATTATAGAAAATTTAAAAGTATTTATGCCCTTATAGAAAGAAAAAATATGTCTTTAGGAAAATAAATCCAAAATACGTATGCCTTTAAATACAAGTTTTTCCTATTTTGTAGTGTTGTCGTTTTGTTGTATACAACACTCGTGTCCATTCATGTATGTTCGAGTGCGTTTCTTTTTTGGTAAACACTTTCAAACTTGAGAGTGATTGCAATTTCTATCGTGCAACCAGTTGCACCATACTCATTACACAACATGTGGCTTTATTGTAAATATTAGAAACTTTTATAATTAGACATATATGCCCTCTATTTCTTCCTCTCTCTTTCTTTTTTCCCATCTCTTCCTTATTCTAAATCTCACTATATTTTTTTCCTCATGCACACTTACTTTTCCCTATTGCAAATTTTCACTCTCCAAAACCAATCGCATTTCTTGTCCCTCCTACTCGATCTTCTTTTTTATTCCTTTCAATTTATTAAAAGATTAATAACATAATTGGAGTCCAACTTGGGTTTTTCTCATGTTACTCATCACTCTAATGTGTATTCATACCCAATCACATTAGCTAAGCAATGCGTTGTACATTTCAAGCCCTTAAGTTGAGCAATTAATCATTAGATTCAACACGTAGGTTAAGCAATTAATCCTTTGATTCAACAAATAGTTCAAATAGGTTCATATAGTTGTATGCATAGGTTTAACATATGTTCAACATTTTCTAGATTAAAAATCGTTAACTTTAAGTTCATTATATACTTATCAAAATTACTAAAATTGAACACGAACAAGTGAAATTGAAAGTAAAATCGACTATAATTACTTTAACATAGGTTCATCATTAGATTGCACAGGTTAAGTAGTTAATTCACTTTTGTTCAGCATGGAGGTTGAGAAATTAATCATTAGATTCACTAAATAGTAAAATGGGTTCATCTACTTATACACTAGATTCAAGATATGTTTAGCATTTTTTCGGATTAAAAATCATTGACTTTAGTTCATAATGTACTTATCAAAATTACTAAAATAAAACACTAGCTAGTGAAATTGAAAGTAAAATCGAGTACTGATACTTTAACATAAGTGCATAAATGTTTTAGTTATATTCAACATGTTTCTTCACATAAGTTCATCGTGTGTTGAATGCACAAGTTCAGAACTCAATTCACTTGTGTTTAGCATGTAGGTTCATCAATTAATCCTTAGGTTCATTAAACAACCAAAATAGGTTCATCTAGTTATATGTGCATATTTAAGGTATACAACATAGGCTAAACATTTTCTGGATTAAAAATCATTAACGTAAATTAATAATTTACCTATCAACAATTGTTGACTTATATTCAGATTGTATTTTAATATATGTTCAAAACACCTAACAATTATGTTCACATCATTTAATTATTAGGTTCATAACACTTAACAATTAAAACAGATTCTAGAAAGAGTTAAAAATAGGAACCTAGCGCACGCATCCCCACTCTTTTCCCTTTCTCTCCTTCTCTTTATTCTTTCTTTCCTTTTCTGCCCCCATCTTCTTCCTCCAACTTGCGCAACCCCCGCGCGATGCTGCACTTCACATCCTTTCCCTCCCCTCTCTCTCTCTCTCTCTCTCCTCCTTTCCTCTTTCGACCCTACAGGGCGTGCAGGAAGCACGTACCCTGCATGGTCCCCCTCCCCTTACTAGCTCCCTCTACCCTCACCTGCTTCCCTACCCTTGCAAGCATGCCCCCCGCCATGTCACCCCTGCATAGCTATACCAGCCTGCACACCAGCCGGCAACCACCAAACCCCCCCTTTGTCTTCTTCCTCTCATTGTCCACTTCCTCCCTCCCCTACACTTATAAAAAAAACCCTCCATACTCCCTTCTTCCCTCTCCTTTCTGCCTGATCCACTCTCCTGCCTCCCTTACTCTCACTGTAACACCCCTAAAATTCGCTACTAAAAAATTTTATTTTATTAAAAGATTAGCATAAGCAAAATATTAAACGATAAATTTCGTGGATATTACCGCCACACTTAGTACCAAACCAATTCATTCATATCGTTCCAGTACCAAATGCTAAGGCTAAAGAATAAGATATCAATTGCTATAAATTCAAACCATTTTAAATCAGAGTAGCGCAAGTAAACAATGACAAGAATAAAATCCACCAGTGGTGGTTATAAAGACAGCAATAACATTAAAACCAGGAATTTAAAAGAGAAAGAGAAGAAAACCCTAACAGCTCCGGATAATTCCTTACTCTCTTTCCCGTTGCCCATTTGAATAGTACCTGAAAAGACCTGTAAGGGACACTGCCCATTGAATAGGCAGGGGCCCCACGGATAGAACCCTTCAGCACTACGGTACTGAGTAACCCTTTAAAATCACACTTAAAGGCAGGCCCACAATGCAACATATGAAACAAATCTACATACATATATAACAAGATGTGTATAGATAACACTCACATAATTGACATTCACATCAGATATCAATAGGTCATTATGAACAATCAATACTTTTGGGCCTTAAGACATTAGTCCATCATTATTCAATCAACTCTCATATTTCATATCCATGTGAGTGCAGGAACCCCACTATTATAGCCGGTGGATCGGTCACTTATAGGGTAGAACGCACCTAACCACTATTATATGTCAGGGGATCGGTCTCTAGGGAAAAACGCTATTGGCCACGATTATTCGCCGATGGACCGGTCTGACCCCGACTCACATGGTTTTCTACTATAAGTAATTAGTATTTTTCCATAACTTTATTCACATCCATGACTAGTTTTATTGAGCTCGGGACCCCCACTATTATTTTCGGTGGATCGGAATATATATCAACATCATCCAGGGCAACACGCTCCTGGGCCACTATTATGCCCGGTGGATCGGTACTCATAATCACTTGCCAGGACAACACGCTCTTGGGCCACAATTATATCCGGTGGATCGGTACTCATAATCACTTGTCAGGGCAATACGCTCCTGGGCCACTATTATAACCGGTGGATTGGTACTCAATATCATAATTCATCTGCGCCCGACTTATTAATCTTTCACTTTCATTATTAGTATTTTTCCTTTCTTTAATCAGCACAACAATTTCATTTATTTGCCTCGGAAGGAAGATCAAGAACCCGGGACACAAAAGTACACCGGTCGTACCGGTGCATACAAGCCACTCAGTACCCTTCAACCACGAACCTAGAGATGCAAAGGTACCCTGGTCGTACTGGTGCATAAAGCTACTCAGTACCCTACCGATAAGGACACCTAATCCATAAGTATGCATACCCCCTAAATAGGTCCGTGGAGCTAGATAGAGTAAGATATAGGGCATGGCCGAGGTACAAAGACACACCAGCAAATACTAGAATAATCGTGGGCTAAACCACGTCTTTAGGGTATCAACCCCTAAAGAGCCACAATTCCTGATCTCGAGGTCTTTCACTTTAAGTATTAGTGTCTTAATTAAAGTAATCACGAAAAGCACAATAATCATATACTTATTCACTTTCAATCGTTCTGATATCATTAATCATTTCTTATTCAGGCAGTTATCCAAGATAGCACAGAGAAATCATTAAGGCCATCATATTCTCATCTAATTCCGAACTAGGATTCATTCTCGTGATACTTACTAATTATCAAATATTGTTACCTTGCTAATCATCATTATTTGAGTCATATCATGAAATTCTACAATCACAACGACATGTTAGGTATAAATTACTCATTTAACCTTTACTTATATAATTGTTAAGTCTTCCTTACTTGAAAAATTACCATATTACCCTTCAGGTTGCATAATTACCAAATTACCCCTTACTCGGTTTAGGTTACCAAGTTATCTCCTATGCTTTTTAGATCACCATTCACCCTTCATAATTGTTACCCTTAACATATTTCCTATTTTGGTTGGTTAGATTACCGAATTGTCCGTCCCCTTTGTTATAATTATTAAATTGCCCTTAAGCTGGATAAATTACCAAATTATCCTTCTTCATTATCATGATTACCAACTTGCCTCTTTAGTTGGTTAAATAATTACCAATTTACCCTTTAGTTGGTTAAATTATTACCAATTTATCCTTTAGTTGGTTAAATTACCAAATTACCCTTATCCATTATCATAATTACCAGATTACCCTTCTCAATTATTATAATTACCATTTTACCCCTCTCTATTATTATAAATACCAATTTATCCTTCTCCATAATTATAATTATTAATTTACCCTTCTCCATATTTATAATTACCAATTTATCCTTCTTCATATTCATAATTATTAATTTACCCTTCTCCATATTTATAATTATTAATTTCCCTTCTCCATAATTATAATTACCAATTTACACCTCTCTATTATTATAATTACTATGTTGCCCTTCTCTATTATTAAATTTACCATAATACCCTTTTGTTGGTTAATTTACCAAATTACCCTTCTCTATTATAATTATTCAATTGCCCTTTTTAATCATAATTTAATTACCAAATTATCCTCCTTTATCATCATAATTGCCAAGTTACACCTTACTCCGAAGTCTACCATAAATATCATTTTATTTATAAAATTACCATAATACCTCTTTTGCTTTACAATTTACTATTTTACCCTTTTACCTCCAAACTCACCATTTTTATCTTTTCTTACAAAATTACCATGTTTCCCTTCTTTTTCAAAATTACCATATCACCCTTTACTCCCAAAATTACCATAATACCCATTTACTTATAAAATAAGCATTTTGCCATTTGCTTATAAAATTACCATATTACCCTTTTACCTCCAAAATTACCACTTTACCCTCTTTATTACACCACTTTTATTAAATCATCATTACCACATGGAATAATAATATTAATATTCCATTAAAAATATCCAACTCCATTAACTATTATATTTTAACATAATACATATTAGCACCCACACATATTAGGCCATAATCTACCACAAGGAATATTACTAAAATGCCCCTAAGGCTCACAATAATATTATTCATGCATAAATGGTCACAATAACATAAAATAACAAGGATAAGTGCTTAACACTTTCATTAATAGCCAAACTCTTTCCTTAAGCAACAGTTCTACATATGGCATATAAATTAGCATACTTTCCTTTTTATCAATCAATACAAAAAAAATTATATATATATTGTGATCCCCCAAATTTTTAAAAGCCTATATTTTAATAATAAAAAATATTTGGGATAAATTAGCCTTTAAATCTATTTTTTTTTAATTATTTTATGGATTTTTGAGTAAATAAAATTGGGTATAAATATTTAATAAATTAAAATAAATATTTTGTTATTTTATTATACTCTTATTATTTAAATAAATTTTCAAACCCTTATTTTACTAAAACTATCCTTTTTTTAACCCTTATATTTTAATTGTCTTAAATTAAATTATTAAATCAATTTATTACCCAATATTATTCTATGTTATTATTTTATCAATTAAATTATTTATGCCATCATCCCTTTTCTTTTTCCTTTTTTTTCCCTTTTTCCTTCTCCTTTTTCTTCTTTTTACCTTTTCTTTCTTCTTCCTTTCCTTCTTTGGGCCGCCGGCTGGCTGGCCTGCCCCTCCCTCACCCCCTGCGCGATTGGGCCTGGCCTGTCTCTCCCCCTCCTCCCTCCTTTCCTTTTTCCTTTCCTCGGCCCCCTTCCTCCCTCCTTTCCTTTTTCCTTTCCTCGGCCTGGCTCCTTCTTCTTCTTCCTACGCGTGAGCTGGCCGCCCCTTTCTTTTCTTTTCCTTCTTCCTCGACCGGGTCGGCCACTCCTTCTTTCCCTTTAGCCGGTATGCTCGCCCGCCCAACACCCTGCCTCCCTGATCCTTCTTCTTTCTTCTTCTTCTTTCTTTCTTCTTCCTCCATCGCCGGCGAGATTCCCGACCAACCTACCACTCCACCTGCAACTCCCTCTCTCCTATTGATCTCTCTCCCCCCCCCTCTCTCTCTCTTCCCCCATTCTCTGCCCCATACCGGCCCCACCCTTCTCCTTCCCCACTCCCTGCTATGCCATTCCCTTCTCCCTCTCCTTGCCATTGCCATACCCCTTCTTCCTCTCCCTACAACACCCATTTCCTTACCACCTACCGCCACCTCTCGAGCCCCTATCCCCTCTCTTCTCTTCCTCTCCTATTTCTTCCTCCTTCCCTATTCCATTCTGCATTCTTTTCCCGAAATCCCATGCTCCTCGACCCTCCTTTTCTCCCTTTCTTCTCCTCCCCTCTCTCCCCCTATTTTTGTTTCGTCGCCAATATCCACCGCTTCCGCTGCCTCAACCACCACCTACACCACCCCCTGCCACCCTCTACCTCACCCTTGAATCATCCCAACCCCCGTCGAGCCACCCCGCAGCCCCCAATCTTCCTCCTCTCCTTTTTTTCTCTTCTCTCCCTCCCTTTTCAGCAACCACCCTGCACCGCCATATTCTGTCATTGTCCCGCCGCTTCTGCCACCACCTAAGCCACCAAATTACTCCCTAAAACCCCCTCTACAACCCCCAATCCTATATTGCCCGAAAACACTGCCCAAAAGCCTCCATTTTCCCTCACCAGCCTCCATCTCGACCCCCTCTCGGTAGCCCCTATTTGCGACCTTTCTGCCGCCGCCGCCGGCACCTTTAGCCGTAGTCAACCCATCCCCGACCACCACTTACACCCCCTCTCCACCTTTGCATCCTTCACTTGCCTTAAATCCTCCCCCATATGCCTCTTTTCCTAGCCTAAAAATCGTAACCCGAAATTGCCCATTTTGCCTCTCTTCACCACCTTCGAGCCCCCCTCATCCTCATTCTTTACATGAAGCTCATGCTGCATTAGCAGCATGAGTTTCTGCATTTCTTGATCTATTTGCTTAATAATTTTAAGGTATAATTATATTTTAAGTTAATTATTCTATTAATTGTTAAAGCCTTATATTTTGATTTCATAATTTCTAATGTAATAAGTCTTGAATTATTTTTAGGTATTAATTTTGATAAATCAAAGTTTAGACCTTTAACCGGGATACCATTAAGGTTTGTTTTTTCGGTAATCAAGGTAATCATTAAATCCTACTTAAACGCATGGGTTAATGTATGTTAGCACATTAATATTTTTAATATATTATTATGCTTGGTTTGTGTTGTTTAATATGTTATATATGGTTATTGTGCTGGTTGATAAAAGGAAGCATGATAGGTTATATGATATGTATGGAAATAATATTTAAGGTAATAATTTGGTTGTTAAGGAAAATGTTAAGTATTATCCATGTTGTTTTATGCTATTGTGATATTTAATACATGTTTAATATTTTGTGAGCCTTAGGGGATTTTAATAATGTATATTGTACAAGAATATGACCTAATATATATATAGGTGTTAATAAGTAATGTATTAACTATAAGAGTTGTGGATGAGGCATTAACATTAATATTTTATGTAGTAATAATAATAATTTAATATAAGGGGTGTACTAAGGGTAAAATAGTGATTCTTGATTAAAAAGGGCATTATGGTAATTTTGAAGGCAAGGGTAAAATGGTAAATTTGTTAGTAAAAGGATAATTTGGTAATTTTGTAAGAATAGAGAAAAATGGTAATTTATAATAAAAGGGTAAAATTGTAATTTTGTAATTAAAGGGTAAAATGGTAATTTAAAAATTAAAAGACGTAAAATAGTAATTTCATAATTAAGGATAAAATGGTAACCTGTCTAAGTGAAAGGGTGTTAACAAACCGGAAATTTTTAGGGTTTTAATTTGTCTCCTTTAAATTCAACGTATCTGTTATTTTGTAATCACCGTGGTTGAATGTTTCTCTTGTAAGGTATTTACTGTGCTACTCTGATCTTCAAATGCTTAAGTTCTCGTAAAATTTTATTTAACTTCTTTAGCCTTAGCACTTAGTACTGGAACGGTATGAGTGAACCGGTCTGGTACTAAGTGTGGCGGTAATACTCCCAAAATTCACGGTTTGTTAAATCGCTTCCGCTAAATTTCTTTTAATTAGCGAAGGTGGCGGCCGAGAAGGGTCGAGGTGGAGGAGTTGTGAAGGAAGGAAAAGGAGAAGGAAAAATGGAAGGTTTCAAGGGCTGTTTTTGGCCAAATAATGCATGGCGGTTATAGAGCGGGTTGCAGGGAGAAGATTAGTGGTCTGGGTGGCGGCAGAGGTGGTCGGACGGTGGCCGAAGAGGCAGTTGCAGGTGGCTCGGTGAGAAGGGTGAAAACAGGGGGAAGAATAGAAGAAGGGGGGAAAGAGGGCTACGGGATGGATATTGGGGTGGTGCAGGGTGGTAGAAGAAGGGTGCAGGAGGTGGTTTAGGGGCTGGGTGCGGCGGTCGGAGTGGCGGAGGGTGGCGGCGCACGAAACGGAGGGGAGAAGATGGAGGGGAGAAAATTGAGGGAAGAGGGAGCTCGGGGGAAGGAGAAGCTCGAAAAAAATGAGAAGAATGGAGGGCTGGGGAGATGGAGAAAAAGGAGAGGGAGAAGAGAGAAGGAGAGGCAGGGTGGCAGGGCGGCAGCTGCAGGCGGTCGGCAAAAATGAGCAGGTCGGCGGCTGTCGCCGCCTGAGAAGAAGAAGAAAGAAGGGGGTTGCGGGCGGCCGGTCGGGGAAAGGAGGGGAAAAAGCTGGCCGGTCGGCCCAGGGGGAAAAGAAAAAAAAAAGAAAGGGGAGCCGGCCGGTTCCAGCACGCGGGAGAGAGGGACGGCGTGCGAGGAAGGAAAGGAGGGCAGAAGCGGGCCGAAGGCCCAATCGGGCGGGGAAGGGCTGGCCTGGCGAGGCAGCCCAAGGGAAAAGGAAGAAGAAAAAGAAAAAGGAAAGGAACAAAGGGGGAAAAAGAAAAATGAGAATGGAAAAAAAATAGGAAAATTAGTTTAATTAAATTTATAAAATCATAAAATATAATATCCCTGGTAAATTATTTAATTTAACAATTTAATTTATTATAACCTAATATTTTAGTTTAAAAAGGGTAAATTTGGTAAAATATTAGTTTGGGAAAATTATTTAGATGGGACAATATGATAATTAGCAAAATATTTATTTTTAACTTATTAAATACTCTTATCCAAATATACATACTCTAAAATCCATAAAATAATTAAAATAATAATTTTACAAGCTAATTTTTATTTCAAATAAAGTTATTTATTAAAATATGGGTTTTCGAAATTTTTGGGGGATTACACGAAATATATCGATTATTCATTATAGCCTATTAATATTTGGTTGACTTGTTAAGTATGCGAATGTACGAAATTGAATGTTACGTATACGCTATTAATATCTGATTGAATTGTTGGATGTGTGAATAAATGGATCCAAATATCATGTTTATACCTATGGTTATGTATGTATGTAGTATCATGTGAGACATTGCGGACCTCTTTTTAAGTGTGTATTTAAAGGGTTACTCAATACCGTAGTGCTAAAGGGTTCCATTCGTGGGGCCCCTACCTATTTAATGGGCAGTACCCCTTACAGGTCGTATTCAGGTGTTATTCAAGTGGGCTCTCAGGAAAGAGCGTAAGTTACTATCCGGTAAATTCTAGAGTTTTAATTTTTCTCTTTTAAATTCAATGTATTTGTTATTTTGTAACCACCGTTGTTGGATTTTACTCTTGTAAATTATTTACTGTGCTACTCTGATTTATAAATGTTAAGTTTCTCATAAAATTGTATTTTACTATTTTAGCCTTAGCACTTGGTACTGGAATGGTATGAGTGAAACAGTCTGGTACTAAGTGTGGCGGTAATATTCCCAAAGTTCACGGTTTATTAATTTGCTTATGCTAATTTTCTGTTAATTAAATGAAATTTTTCAGTAGTGAATTTTGGGGGTGTTACATATATATATATATATATATATATATATATATATATATATATATATATAAAATAACAAATATCAAGCACAATAACATATAAATATCCTAATGTGCTAACATACGTTTATCCATGCGTTTACGTGGGGTTTAACGATTACCTTAATTCCCATAAAAATTGAATCTTACTGGTATCCCGGTTAAAGATTCAAGCTTTGATTAGCAAAACCAATACCTGAAAATAATATCAATACTTATTATATTAGAAATAAGAAAATCAAAGCATAAGACTTTATAAACTTTACTCAATGAAATAATTAATTTAAATATTATCATACCTTAAAATTATTAATAAAAATGGCCAATAAATGCAGCAATTCATCCTGCTTATGCAGCATGAGCTGCATGCAAAAATAAAAAAGGGGAGGCTCGAAGTGGGTGAAGGAAAGGTAAAATGGCCATTTTTGGGTTGGTGGTTTGGGGCTAGGAAAGAAGATAGATGGTGGAGGTTTGGAGGCAAGGGAAGGGTGTAGGAGTGAAGAGGGGTGTAGGTGGTTATCAAGGATGGGTTCACGGCGGCCAAGGGTGGCAGTGGCGGCGGTAGCGAGGCCACGAAGGAGGCTGTCGAGGTGGGTCGAGGTGGAGGGGTTGAGAAGGAAGGAAAAGAGAAGGGGAAAATGAAGGGGTGCAAGGCTGGTTTCGGGAAAAGAAGGTGTGGGGTGGTAGAGGAGGTTGTAGGGTGTGTATTAGTGGTTTGGGTGGTGGTAGAGGTGGCCGAATGGCTGCGGAAGGAGGGGTTTCAGGGGCTGTCAAGAAGGGAGAAAAATAGGAAGAAAAAGAAGAGGGGAGGAAGAGGGAGTTACAAGGTGGCTTGGAAGATGTTGGGGCGATGTAGGGCAGTAGTAAAAGGGTGCAGAAGGTGGTGCGGGGGCTTGGTGCAGCGGTTGGAGCGGCAGAGGGTGGCGGCGTGCAAAAACAGGGGAAAAGATGGAGAGGAAGAAAATAAGGTAAAGAGGAGATCAGGGGGAGGTTTGAAATTAATGGGGCAGGAAAAAGAGTGAAGAGGAGAAGAAAAAGAAGAGGGAGGGTAGGGGGATAGGTGGCTTATCGGGTGGTAGCGTTTAGGGTGGCAGGGAGAGGGTGACGAAGGAGAGGAAAGGGTGGCCATGCGGGATGGGGTGCATGGCTGCCCGGTTTCCAAAATGATGAAAAAAAATGGGGTAGGGGAGAGGGAGAGAGAGAGAAGAAGGCAGGTGGTGGCAGTGGTTGCAGGAGGTGGCAGCAAGAGGCTGCAGGCGGTGGCATTCATGGCAATGGGGACTGATCAGGGCTGTTGTGTCAAGGCAGGTGGAGAAGAAGAAGAAAGAAAGAAAGGAGGGAGAGGGAGGTGTAGGCCAGTGCATGAAGGAGGGCAAATTCTTTAACGGTACCAAGGTTCTGGAAGGTATTCTTCAAATCTCAAAAGGCTCGTGTCGATGAAAGAGTTGAAACTAATTGACATGAAGTTTCATGATTGTCATATTTTGATGCAACACTTATTGTCGATAGCTATACGTGGAATTTTTCCAAAGCGTGTTCAAATTGCTATCATGAGGCTTTGTTGGTTCATTCACGCCGTCTGCTTTAAATTCATACATCCTGATAGTTTGGATGCCTTACAAAGAGGGATTGTGATTACTTTGTGTCATCTTGAAATGTATTTTCCACCCTAATTATTTGACATTATAGTGCATCTAGCTGCTCATTTAGTTTATGAGATAAAAATGCTAAGACATGTTCATAAACACTTGATGTACCCCTTTGAATGATTTATGAAATTGATAAAAGGTTATGTGAAGAATCGATATCATCTAGAAGGATGCATTGTTGAGAGTTACCTTGTGGAAGAGGCAATAGAGTTTTGCATGAAGTACTTGTCAAATGCTGAAGCTCTTGGTATTACTAAGTCTCAACATGCAAAAAAAACTTAAGGACAAGGTATTAGGGGTAAACAGTTTGAGCATGTAGATCCTGACATATTCAGTAAAGCACATCTATATGTATTACACAACCATAATGGTGTTCAGCCTCATATTGAAGAACATATGCTTTCTTTCTGGATTTAAAATCCATCAAAGACTAAGAAATGGATAATCAATAAACATAATATTTCCTTTATCGATTGGATAAAAGATTGCATCATTCCACAACCCTACTTAGTTTTCATTTACAAAACTATTATATTATGCTTATTCCTATAAGCTAAATTTAAATATATTGTATACATTATAGGACAAACTTGAAACATCAGATGTTGTGGAGGGGGTGGACCAATATAACATTGTGTCCTAGGCTACAGGAAATGTAGAACACCGCGGAAGACATAGGGGTCTTAGATTAGGTGTTACAAGAACGAGCGTGTGTGGTCAATCTCGTGGTTCTCGTAGCACTAATAAGCAAGTGGTCATCCTCACCCATAAATTAAACATGGAATTTGAACGGATGGAAAAAATGGAGGAAGGGTTTTCATTTATTAAATCTCAAGGGTGTAAGTCATCCAATTCAATCGACCATGATCAGCTTCATATACCCAATATAAATAGCATTAGAGACACTTGCGAAGCTGATGCACGTATTTCTTCTCTTCCCAAGGTAAGCATTACAAACTATATATTGTTATTAAATGTATTCGGTGTCATAAATAATTAATAATGTGTAATATTTTATTTTAGGGTTTGCATAAATGTGACTTGTTAGCGAATGACCTTTCAACGCTTTTGGCGAAAGGAAGGGTACGCATCAGTCATAGTACCCAAATGTAAATAGTTCATGGGTATAACTTAGCCCTAAATATAAGGCCAGTGAGTGTTGCACTCCAATCATTAACAATGCACCCTTGCCTTATTATAAAGAAGGGGATGACGTAGCCACAGTGCTAGAAGCTCATGGAAGCTTCGCGCCTTTGCCTACTGACCAGATACATCTCACTACTAAAGAAGTAATGACATTTGACATCATTATTAGACCTTATTTATTAATTACTCTATTTATACCTTTTTCATATATATATCTTCTCAATACATATTTCGTTTATTATTATCAATTAAGGAATCAAAAAAGAAGACTGATCCTACTAGTAAAACCAAGAGATGTACTAGTAGAACAAGCAACACAAAAGAGGGTGCTGCTAAAGGAAAGAGAGCTAAATCTGAAAAATCAGTTGCCACACAAAATATTTCTTCTTTAGAGAAGAGCCAACCTCCACGGGCACTGGCTTTATTGTATTTTTATACCCAAAACTACCTCAACGATAATTATATTTTTATTTATTGTCGTCCTGAGTATGTTGGGAGGGACGATGCTACTTATATGGTATCGACGGCTGACATAATCGACATTTATAATCAGGAATGGATGTCAACCACGAGTGTTGTCGTCTATGTCACATAAGTATTATTTCTTATTTTAGATTTTAGTACTTCTTGTTATATTAGAATTTGTATGACCTCTTATATGAGTTATTAGTTATTAACAAATATGCATTGTTATTGTCATCTATAGATTGGTTGCTAGTCATGTTGCGATGGAGGGAATGTTGTCATCTATTGTGTTTGTGTGCCCATACTACATAGTTGATGGTACTACAATAAGAGAGGGTAGGCACATAAATTATTTAGTGGATCGCATTTTTATTGAGGAATACAACATAAGCTTTATCTCATTCCTCACCTCGCAAATGAACATTGAATTTTGTATGGCATCCGACCTGATCTTAATAAAGTCTATGTATTTTATTCCCTTCGAACCTATGATGTGCCTTTTGACGTCGCTCATCGTGGTGGAAAATAATTTATCGACATGTTAGTATACTTTTCACTTCTTACTTCATTAGCTTATTTATGCATATATTCTACTTTAATTATTTAAGGTATATATACTTAAAATATTGTGTATCCAACTCTATTTATTAGGGCACTACGGATGGCGTATCAGAGGAGAGATGGGAATGGTGTCCCAGACCCAAAGAGTCTTCAATATGAGCCTATAATGGTAAGTAGGAAGACAACTATTTTGTATTTTATTTTAATTCAAATTAATATCTAATAGTTATAGAGCTAACTGAATTCATTTGACAGTGTTCACAACAGTAGAACGACGATGATTATATATACTATGTATGTAGAGCAATGGATCTGATAGTCCAAAACAGATCGGTCAACATAGATCCAATCCATGTATGTTTATTTTTCCATATTTTTCCATTAATGAATCATGATATATATGTTTGGTACTTGACCTAAGTACTAAATGAATATTAATCGAAACTTGGGCATTGTAGTTTTTTACCGATGACTATGTATGAGGCCAGAAATACAGTGTTGATGAAATTTATGAAGTTAGAGACCAATGGGCCAAGCACGTGCACTCATACATTTGATATTAGCTAGGGATCTATATTCTACATGCATGTTTAGGTTTGTATTTCATCTATGTCTTTTGGTCATGAAGGCTATGATCTATGAACTTTTGACTTTGGAGTGTAGGGCTGCCTAATTGTGGTACGCCTACTAATTTTGACTCCTGGGTATGCCCAGTGTATTGAGACATACTAATTAGAGCTTGATTGAAAATGTGGAGTATCATTTGGGAGGAAGACATGCATATATATATGAATTGATGTTGTTTTACATTAAAGATTTGGTAAATATTTGAACATACAACTGTATATGTATTAGGGTTTAATAAATGCATAATCAACTATTAAAACCCTAATTAGATCATATTTTAACAACGGTTTTTGTAATAACTGTTATTAAAACTTTGTTTTTAGCAACGGTTTTGACTTGAAAACCGTTATTAAATACCAAGTTTATGCCCATATTTGTGCTTTTTTGTATATTTTTTATGACAGTTATTAAAGATTTAATAAAGGGCGATTCAATAACGGCTCAAAAATGTTATTAAAAGCATAAAATAACCGTTACTAAAACCCCTTTCCGGGATAGTGTGTTGGAGTGGTTTCATATATGATGGATACCAAGACGGTTAGCATTCCAATGGCTACTCACTTTATAATATCAACTTTCGATTGTCCCAAATCTAATGAGGAAGTGGAGTTTGTGGCTACTGTTCTATATTTGAATGTTGTTGGGTATATTATGTATGTTATGATATGTACTCGGCGTGATATCGCTTAAGCTGTTAGTGTGTGAGTCTATATATAGCAAATATAAGGAAGGATTACTAGCAAGTAGTAAAGTGGATTCTAAGATATTTGAAGGGTACAACATCATTTTATATAAAGTATGGGAAATCAGCTGATTCGCTGGTTGGGTTCGTGGACTCTAATTTTAGTGGAGACCTTGATAAAAGGAGATCTACTAGTGGATATGTATTTTGTCTTAGTGGTTTAGCTATTAGCTAGAGGTCTTCCTTGTAGGAGGTGACAACATTTTCCACTACTAAGGTAGAGTATATGGCTATAACATAGGCTTTTCAGGAATTCGTGTGGAGTGGTAGTTTAGTATGTGAATTAGGGTTTGGTCATAGTGCTCTAGTCGTTTGAGGTGATAGATAGAGTGATAACTATTTAGAGAAGAGTAAGAATTATTTTCATCGTCGAATGAAGTATATTTTGACGTTAGGTATCACTTTATCCAATGTACTATTGTTGGTGGCAAATTTGTGTTGGAGAAAGTTGGTACTTTGGATAATCCGGCCAATTTGCTAACAAAGCCACTGACCGTGGGTAATTTCGAGTGTTTCTCGGACTTGATTAGTGTTCATAAGCCATGAGGTCTTTTGTTGGGCAGGTTTTTTTTTTGTAGGGATATTTAAATGTCATATGTCACAAAGGTTGCATCAAGGTGGAGAATTGTGAGCTTTGATTGGATATTTGATGCATGGTATAACATTGTATTGGCTCATGCAGGTGTTGGAGAAGTTTAATGTGGAATGGTGAGTTATGTGAAAAACATAAGGGCCCCATGTTTATTAACATAAGTGGTGTTTATTTACAGAATGTGTAGGTGTGAGTTTTGGGAAAAAATTTGATAGTAGAAAAATAAACACCGAGGGGGGCATATTTTCTAAACATAGACCATGTTTTTTCTTATCTTTCAAAACACATTATTTTGCCTTGTAGGGCTTTTCTAGTATAAATGAGATTTAAGAAAACCCTAGTTGTCAAGTCATGCGAAGTAACTTTTCATCTCCACAAAATTCTCCATTGTTAAAGAATTGTAGATTTGTGTAATTGATTGATTGGCTAGTTTAATCATCTTATAATTAAACAAGAGCACGAATAAATATCTCTATTTTTTCCTCAACTGTTATGTTATGTGATTGATCTATCAATTGTTCGTCATCTTGTTAATTACGATTTTAATTTGGATCCATTCAATCCACATTATTCCACAACTTGTATTTTGTTGTGATTATGTTTCATATTTGAATGATTATGTCTTATTTTTTGTTGATTATTTGACACCTTTTGGTGATTATGTGTACTTTGTTTTATGTTATACTTTAGTGTTATAATACACTTTTTTATTATTATGTTGCATATTTTAGTGATTATATTTGATTTTCTGGTGATTATTTAGTTTTTCTATTACTTGCAAAAGATATTTTATTGTATTTAATTTTTCGGGGATAATTTGATGTTTTTTTTTGTGATTATATCATATAATTTGCTATGTGTGATACACTTTGATGGCATAATACACTTTTTAATTATATTGTATAATTTAGTGACTTTGTTTAATTTTCTTGTGAGTATTTGATTGATTTTTTTACAAGTATGTTTTATAATACATTCTATGTGATATACTTTAGTGTCATAATATACTTGATAATTATGACATACAATTATATACAACTTACTTTATGAAAAAATGACAAGAGAAAAATAATAATAAAACTCTAGCAAAGGAAGAAAAAAAAATATGTGTACGTGAGATAATTACTTACAATGTTAAAATAATTACCCGAGTGATCTAAATAATCACTTGGGAACTTAGCCGAAATAATCACTAAAAATACATCAATAATCGCCCCCTTTTTTTTATATTTATTCTCGGTATATTGCGGACGCTTTTGGGATATATGTTGCTTCCATGAATGGCTATTGGGTAAAGTTTTTGCTAAAAATATATAAAGGACCTAAGAGCAAGTTAGGGGCCTCCGATAATTAATGAACAGGACAGTGACGGCGGTTAAAAATGGATGGTTGGAAGAAGAACCGTAGGACTGCCACCCTGTCAACGGATTGGCTTGACGGCCGCCTCCTAACTCCGGAATAGTTAGTTGGTAACTGGTAATTTATTAAGACAGCGTTAAATATGAATAGAAGGGAGGGACTGGGGAAAGAAACAAAGAGACAAGTCCTCTCCCATAACCCCTAGCTCCGCTCCTCTCTTCCTGGCCGTAGCAGCCGCCGCATGTCTCATACAGTCGTGCAGGCTGCCGCGGCCACCAACCGCCACGATGACACCCACCATGAAATCAAAGAAGAATCACCCACTAATGATACCCCTACACCTACGCCGCCCGCTCCTCCCTCATCGTCATCGCTACAGCGACGGCGGCCAAAACCGCTGTCCATCCCCACGCTCTCATCAGCAACTGCAGCGGCCTCGTCTTACTCCTCCTCGGCGTCGACATTAGAAGAATCGTCGTCGTCGGAACCGGAAGATCTGCAGTGGCTGGTGCAGGCGCCGCCGTTCTGGAAGAACAACAACAAAAGGAGGCTATCAAAGCAGGTGTCGATGTGTGAGACACCGAGGGATAGAGCGTGGGAAAAGAGGCGTCGTCAGATAATAAGGCAGGAGAGTCGGAGGCGTAGGACGCAGTCTTCGGATGATTCGACGACGGACGACATAACGGACGAGGATTTGCACGAACTCAAAGCCTGTATCGAGCTCGGTTTCGGTTTCAACGAAGAGGAAGGCCAGAGGCTATGTAATACTCTGCCGGCTTTGGATTTGTATTTCGCCGTGCATAGGGGGCTGTCGCCGAGTCCGGTTTCGACGCCGCGGAGCGATCAGGCGTCGAGTACGGGCGGCGGCGGTTCTATCGGTGGACAGCCTTCGTCGTTGGATAGCCCCAGGAGTACGGATGATTCTTGGAAGATTTGCTGTCCAGGTATGGATTTTCGTGCTCAAATTTTTTTTGGTGGAGCTATAATTAATTTCCGTGATCGAGTACCACCACTAACACTTCTCCTCCCACCGAGGAAAAAAGAAAAGATCCAGGACACGTCTGCAGCTACTTTTCCTGTGGTAGTGGTACATATTACATATGAATCTTCACCGAATAATATATAAAGTTGATTTACGTCTGTCGAGTCGCGAGGCTTGTTCGAGAGGTAACCATAAAATCTTAGCTCCTCAGATCGTGGAGAATTATCCTTAATTTTAGGGAGCTACATTAGTTCTCTTTGCTTGAGTACATAAAATTAAAATATCCAGCCGGAGATTCCAGTCGGGCGAACCTTTTGATTTGGCATATGGTCAATGATTTTCTTATGCTCTTTAGACCGCACGTATACGGTATACCGAACAAAAAATATATATATATACAAGATCCCTAACTCTTTATTTCTTAGAAAATTAAAATTCAGAAAGTTCCATTTTATATTTATTCTTGTTTAGCGACTATTGATATCCAATAATGATTGGAAGAATAGATTAGGCCGAGTTTAGGTTTATTTCTATAAATAGAAATGATCGTTAAATATCTTGGGTGGCATAAGTCCTAACCTCTAGCATTGTCTTGCAAAATAGGGTTCTCTAACAAATCAAATTTTCAATTGAACAATAAAAGATCTTTTCTTTTTATTTTTTTGAAAAATTGTTTGGTTATATATTGATAGTTAGTCATGACCCATGTATGTTGACTAGTTATAGTACCATACTCATTTCTTTTATGTTTTTTTTTTATGTTTCCTTTAATTATGTAGCAACATTAATCATCGATATATATAAATATATATAAATATATATATGTCTCGACGCACAAACGTAGGCAAGAATTATTATTATTATTATTATTTTGACCGAAGCCTGTGAAATTGATTAAATCGGTGTTATTACTAAATGGCTTTAATTTGTTCGCGCATGTGCGGACATGCATGCAGGGGATAATCCTCAGCAGGTGAAGACGAAGCTGAGGCATTGGGCGCAGGCAGTTGCATGCTCGGTGATGCAGTCTTCTTCTTGAGTCCGTGGGCGGGGAACGTGGAGGCCGGCCGGGCATCGTCGGGAGAGGTGGGAAGGAGTTAACGGAGGAGAGGCAGATGATAATTGAATGAATAACTAATCGGAGCGGAGGTCTTCTTCAAGTATGTGTGTACGTGAATTTGAGCGCGCCATAGGTATGACTGTAATTGGGATAAAATTAATTACTAGTATTTCTTTTCTTTCCTTTCCTTTCCCAGGTATGTTATGTATTCCCAGCAGACAAAATTAAGGAGTCATTAGTTTTGATGATCGATCATTGGAGTCAGTGTTAACCTTTTTTTTTTGGTGAAATAAATTTAGGGTTCTTTCTCTTGTAATAATAATAATAATAATAAAATAAATATAAATAAGTTATATTCTAATTGTTTTACCTTTCCAATGATAATTAAATTATTTAATCGATCGCAACAACATTATTTAATTTCCATATTTTATGATATTATTATTCCACTTATTTAATGATAAGTTATATCTTTTTTTTTGTCACATAAATTAGTTACTTTTTAATATTTATGTCATTATTACAACTATGTATATACTAATAGATTGCCATATTAGTAATTTATTAGGATCTAATGCTTATGGTTAGATTTGGGGTTTAAAAGAATTTCACATAGTTAATAAAATATTTATTTATGATTTTAAATTTTTATTACCTTATTATTCCGCTTATATAATTATATTTTATCTAAGGTTAAAAATGATTTATGAGCTAAACGTATTCTTACGTTATTATTCTACATATTGATTAATAATATTTTATATAAGGCTAATAATACTATATTATCTAATAATTTTATACTCTAATTTTTATATATTTTTAATAATAAATTACTTAATCACAATTATCTCCACCAAAATTTATATAATACTTAATAATAATATTTATATGTACTTAATAACATATATATATATATATATATATATCTACTTTTCTAAACATAATAATATTTTATGTTTGATTTATTATTGTAATATCCAATAAGTAGTATATAAATTATAATATTATTTTTTAATAATAAATATAATATTTTTCACTTATAAAGGTGAGAATAAAAAAATAAAGGACTACTTATGAAGTATAACTTACTTAAGCGTTGATTCTACCTAAGTAAGTCGTATCGTAAGTAAGTGCATAGAAAATAAGATCAAAAGCAAGTATGGCTTAGCTTTGAATTGTAATTATTGCTAACTAAACAAGCCAACTTTTATCAATTAGTGAAAAGTATTACTCTAGTCCTCTACTTACTTCCAAATAAACAAGCCCTAAATATTAAATGACAATCTTTCACAAATAGAGTACAACACACCATACTAATACTCTATCTATATTATATTTATGTATATGTAATGAGAGTTACCTCTCTCAATGAGAAATGAGAAGCAGTACTCTTAGTTGAAGAAACTACGTACAATAGATGGTGGAAATTATTCTTAATAGTTAGAGTATAGTATTATAAGTAGCTTAAGAAATTCTATAGTATTTGCATGTTAAAAGGAAAAAAATAGTGATATTTTTGTAAATATTATATATTTATATTTCAGGTCTGGAAAATACTCACATTAGATAATGAAAACTAATTTCAGTAGGTGAAATAAACTACTACAAATCTCTAAAAAAATATAGTATTTGAGCGCTAGAAATAAAAATAGTGGCATTTTTATAAATATTAGATATTTATTTTTTAAAGTTAGTAAACTATCTACGGTAGGTGGTCAGAAAACTATGGTGGTTATCGATTCTTACCATAAAGGATAGTTATCACTATATATGTCTCATATATATATATATATATATATATACTCTAAAACTAATAAAAATATTGTTGAAATTTTATTTAACTCGTTCATTAAAAATAGTAATGTATTTAATGTATATATAATGAAGAAGAAAAAATATGATAATAAAAATATAATGTAAAATTTAATTTTCTTAAAGAAAATTTTTAATACAAAAAAACTAGTACTATGATAACTTATTTTTTTATAAAAATAAATTATATATACTCTAATTTTATTAGTTATAATCACTTTTTTTGGGGGAATATTATGCTAGTTTTGTTTAAAATATATATATATATATATAGGATGAAGGTCCCATACACACCATTTCTAAAATACATGTATATGAATCAATTATAACCATTAGATTAGTGTTTGATCGATGGTCAAGATTTAATACATACCTAATCTAAATTTATTTTAATATCAGCCCTTAAATCTTCTAGATATAACGGTTATTAAGAGTTCCTATATTTATATTTTAAATAATAGTTTGTACAAAAGCCTAAATCTATCTATATATATATATATATAATGATTACTTATCTATCTAGGAGGATAAAGTTGATCTTCTTTGTTAGAAGGTAATCAGAGGATAACTAGGATTAATGAATTTAACAATCGAGCACAAAGACTTGAAGACACAACTTGAATCTAAAATTTGAATCACACCAAGAAACCAAAGAAAAACACTTAAATGGAATAGAGAGGAATAACTACGAATAAGAAGAATTGAATGAATATGAAAACGTGGCTTTCTTGTATATCTTGCAACTAACTTATACAATCTTATATATCTGATCTCCCTAACATCAGGTATATATATACCGCTTACAACACTGCACACGACTAACTAAGTTAACTAACCAAATACTAGCCGTTAAGTAGAACACTGAGTTAACAGGATTATTAACTAATCAACCTAAACGACTAGTTTTGATATATTAGTTAACTAACAGTAGGAAATAATCCTAAACTAATACAAGATTAAATCGGAACATAACTCCTAAGTGTAGTCAACTTAATCCTACATTCTTCTTCTTCTTTTGTCATATTGGGATATTTTGTGACTTGACATATGCACATGTTTTTTGTTAATTATTTTTTTTTACTGTTATTTTATGTTTTTTTTTCTGGGGTCATCTATTCCGAGAGTTTGTTCTTTTATGTTTCTACTGTTATCCGAGTAAGTTACTCGATCCTAATCTGTTATTTTCTTAGTTCGTTGAGGTGAAGCCGCTTATAATTAATACCCAGATATGAGCCCAGCTCTAGGTAATTTCGGCGTAAAGGCAACTTCATACCTTTACCTTACCTCCGCCATTTGATTTGTTCTTTTTGTGGGCTGCTTCCCTTGTTTGCTTTTCGCGTTTTCCAGTTGATAGACAGCCCAACGTAATTTCAGACCATATTTGAGTTTGTTATTGATCATATGGCTTTTCTTTTCTCTTCTTTGCCCATGGAGATGGTGTGATGAGATGAGACTGCTATATATATTTGAAATCCCAACATAATTATTATTCATTACTAGTATATAGTAAGAAACAACTGTTTAGTACCCCCATTTAATTACTTCGATTAAGGAATAACAATTTTAATTATGTAATAATAATAAGTATTTAATGTTTTTTTTAATCAAAAAGGTTCAAGCAAATAAAATATTATTGACATTTAAAATTTAACATCAAATTAAAATTTAAAAAAATTAAAAAATAAAGTAAGTGTTAAATAAAATAAAATAAAAAGACTGAAACAAGTAAGGAAAATTATATTATTTAATTTGCAGAAGTTTATGAGTCCCTAACTGATCCGGGCGATCAATTGTCAGTCGTAAACTAAATTAATTGAGTGATAAAACCTTCCATCTCATGAAACGCGCTAATTCGCTCGATGATTCAATGCTTTTGTGAGTGGTCATAAACGCTAGTCACGAATCAAGCAAATAGTTCCTGGTATTATAAAATCAATGTTGAAATTTGAAAGTTACATTCAATAGATAATGGAAACTACTTTCAGTAGATGAAAGAAACTACTATAAATCTTTTAAAAAATTAAAGTATTTTAGTATTATAAAAAAAAAGTAGTAATATTTTTATAAACATTAAGTATTTATATTTTAGATTATAAAAAGTACCTATAGTATATGGTAGAAACTACCTTAAATGAGTGGAGAAAACTATCGTAAGTCTCTCAAGAAGCTACCTGCAATAAATTTTAGGAGCAGAAAAAGGACGGTGGCATTGTTTTATATATAAAATATTTATATCTTAAATTTAAAAATTACCTATAATAGTTGGTAAAATCTACTGTAAACATTTTAAAATTTGAAGGTGGGTTTCGATTCTTAAATTAATTATTTCTTATCCAATATGTTCGGTCTAAAAAGGGTATACATTATGAAAAATAGGAAGTATTACTATAATTGCTTAAGATGTTATTATCACCTTTTTAAACGATCAAATACCTTAAGAGGTATACCGAGACGCATAATAGAATTTGTGGGCCAGGAAAGACTAGCCAGATTGAACATCATTAATTTAGGAGACGCCCTATGCCCTATGTGTAATATTGAGCAAGAGATGATCAATCACCTTTTCTTGCATTGCGTCGTGATAGGCAAGGCATGGTACGAGATCTGTGAATGGATAGGGTATTATTGGGTGACATCCAAGACAGTGGAAGACAACGCTAGAGCTTAGTTTGGAGTGTCCAGCAAAGGATTGAGAGGGGAGATTTGGTAAGCGGCCTTCTTTGCAATTCTAGGTACGATTTGGGATTCCAGAAACGGGAAAGTATTTGAAAATGTCGATGTTTGCAGAAGATGGATGATCATGCTCATAAAGATGCGTATCGGGTTTTGGATCAGAAACGGTAGGAAAGAATTTTCCTATCGGGCGGAGGAAATGGTTCATAATATTCATACGCTGATATCTTAAGAGTTTTTTTTTATGTCTTAAGTCCTTATGATTATCTGGGATATATAACATCAATTAATTATAAAAAAAAATTTGTGGGCCAACACTAAATGCTATAGAATAAAGACGTAATTAACTTAATGGCCCATGACTATAAGGATAACGATTAGATACACACACACGAGTCATGCGGCACGCCTTGAGAAGTAAAAGATCAATTCGTGACCGCCTCTTAATGCAGCGCAATATTATGTTATGTAGTATAACATAACTACACCTATTTACATTACAGCTACTTCCTTTTTTGGATACAAAGTATTGTACAGCTTGTGGGATACGATACGAGTAAAATAATGCAGCTGTCCCGTCCCGGCCTCCTAGACTAACAACTAACAAGTCAATTAAATTCTGGCGAAAAACTGATTAAAAAATACGGCAGCGTGGAATTCTCGTACATAGGATAAGATCGTTATCAACTCTGTGTCTGTGTTTCTTCGTTAGTGGGGGGTGGTCATCTGTCATTGGAGGGGAGGGGGATGGGGTTACATCGATTGCCACACATGTGCAGCATGATTGGGTGTTCTGGATTGTAGGGTGTGCTACTAAGATATTATTAGCATCCACTTTACCTAAGTAATTCGTATGCTGTGGGATTGATTATTGGAGGATTGGTTAGTGCACCTCGCTTGGGGACAATTTCGTCTTTTACCGATGAGTCCGCCCTCGTTCTTTGTTTTAGAACAGGAGTATCTAGTGGTAGGTAGGTACTACCAAAGCTGATAATTTTATTCCTTTGTAAAAGGCGAAATCTCTCACCTCTCGGACCTCCAATCGCTTGCCCGACGGTTTTGTTGGAGGAGATAAATTACGGTGGTCCAACGGTTGAGTACATGATAGTTCGAGATTCGGGACGTCTACAAAGAGTCACCCCTACAAACGGAGGGTTGAAACTCTCACACTGCAGCTTGTTCCTCGAAGGAATCGAACCGTGGACCACTCATTTCCAACAGTCATGCCCCAACCAACTGGGATACGTCCGCACGGGCGCTGATAATTTTATTGTAACCCTATATATAAGAGGTAGAAATATTAGATTTTTCATCATTATTATTGATTATATTATTTTAAATTCCAACCTTATATAGTAAAACTTTAGTCAATCTATCATCAATTTTTATATATAAAAAAGAAGAAGTATTTTTTTTTTAAATTTAATCTTTACTTTTATCCTCTCTTTTTTGTATAATATATATTTTAAATGCTTTCATATATTTCAATAAATAGTGTAATTAAAATCTTAGGACTATATTTATTAATTTTGTAAAAGGTGTATAAATTATTAAAATAATTTTATTTTCTTATATAGATGCAGTGATAAATAAAAAATATTAAATTAAATATATATGTGTGTGTATTAATAAAAGTAGATAGTGATAAGAATAACTCTCAACTATTTTATGTCTTCTATATAATAATAATAATAATAATAAAATATCTATCTCGGTTATAATAAAATTTTATCTAAAAAAATGTTTTGTTTTTTTAAAAAAAATAAACTTTAAAATAAATATAAAATAGGGTGGTGGACCCGCGCCGGTTCCTCGGAATCTTGCATTTTGTTTGGCCAAAAGGAATGAAGCATGAAAAGAAGTGCATTCGTCTAATAGGTCAGAATTCCGGACGAATCGAATTCACTTTTGCCTGCCAGTGACACAATGTAAATGGTCCAAGCACCATGAAGGACACTGGTTTGTTGTTGAGAAGAATTGGCATATGGAGTGTACCATCGTGTGGGGGGGGGGGGGGGGAGGAATGCTCTTCTCAGAATATTGATCTTCCTATTTTATAAAACACTACCACGAAGTGCCTTAAAGCCACGGAAATATTGATATGAGAATATTAATTATTTAAAATTATATTTTAACTAAAAGTTGTCATGAGGGAAAAATAATTTAGTTGTTTTGATAGGTAACAAATGCGTTCATGGTTGGTCTTGTGAGGATAAAATATGTATGTGCCTAACCTGTAGCAAACAAAAAAATATTATCTATATGATTAAACTTAAAATTTTCTCAATAAAATTAGAAAAATCTAAAAGCTCTCAATAAAATTCTAAAAATACATATTACTAGAATAACTAAAATACCATCAAATTAGAAACTTATATATATTCTTGTTTATACTATATTGAACCGAGTTACAAAGAAATTGTACTTGTAATTTATTTGGGTATTTAACAATTGCATAAGCAAATGTAGAATTGATTCTCTAACAGAAGTATGCATGATCAAACAAAACAACTTGGGAACAGAAATCAAATCAAATAAAGAACATACTAAAATTATATGATTTGTCTAATGTGGGTTTCGTCTAAGGATGGTGATAGCAAATTAATTTTAATATGTATACATATTAAAATAAATAAATTAATTAATTAATTGAATGGAGGATGTAGACATTGTTCACTTTTGATTTGTTGTTCTCTCAAAAAAAAATACTAGTGAATGTGTGTGTGGCTAACTATAGCTATTTAGTGACTAATGAATAT
Source organism: Tamarix chinensis (assembly GCA_030549775.1). Classification (NCBI taxonomy): domain Eukaryota; kingdom Viridiplantae; phylum Streptophyta; class Magnoliopsida; order Caryophyllales; family Tamaricaceae; genus Tamarix; species Tamarix chinensis. The sequence goes on from CM060172.1 coordinate 120,337,872, forward strand.
GTGAAATATTTGAAAAACACATATGCATAAGATAAATTCTTAAAAAAAAACTTTCAAATTAAAGAGGCAACATAGAAGAAAAATCGTAAAATCACAATGGCAATAAAATTATATTATTTTGTATTATTTTATGTTAAATTACAAATTATTAAAGCAAATAATAACGTAACTATATTAAAAAATATGACTGGACTTATTGAATAATATAATTATATTCTACGGGAGATCTGTCCGTATTCATCCCTAAAAGTTTTATTTACATCTAAATTATATATATAGGTTATCAACTTCAACTTAAACCTTTTGAAATAAAAAAAAAAATTTAACTCAACATAATTTAACATAAATAGGTGCAGAGTAGATAATGGAGCAAATGAGACGTGGCAATCGTTGTCAACAGCCACTCGTTTGCTACTAATAATCTTTTGGTGGGCTGGGAGTGGCCGAGTGGGGTGGTAAATTATTTTGGTGGATTCGTTTAATTAAATAAATTAAATTTAAGTTTTATTTTTATATTTTTTAATAAATAATTTGAGTAGAGTTTAAAATTATTTGTTTAAATATATTTATAGTTTAGACTTTTAAATTTTATTTAATTTAACTCATTAAAACTATAATAAATTAATTAAATTTTATTTAATTTAATTAAACTAGTTGAAATTGTAAATATTCTATTCGACTGGATTTATTTATGACCATAATTAGTTCTGTGCTAATCCCAAATATTAGTAATAATGAAAGTTATATTATGCGAAGACAAAATAACTGTTCCTGAACTGATTAAATAAATTTGCACCGCTGCTCCACGGAGATTTTGAAAGATTTCGAGCATCATACTTTTGCAGTCTCGCCTACCGTAAAGTTCGAACCCCGAAGAGACATTTCCGGTCGACGACAAATCAAGTTTGAATATCACGGCCTGGCTCCAAATATTAATCATGATAAGTGTGACGAGATGACATACGACTGGGGTCGGTTGTCGCCGACTGTGCCAAATCATGCTTTAGACCCAAAAGTCGTCGGGACCCCGGACCTTAAACTTAACCGAGTGCCTACCTAACCTACCCATGGCATTCCAACATTTCAGTAATTTTATATGTCATTTTGTCCCCGTATTATCAGGTACTGTGTAATTTATACTCCAATCGTATTCTCTTAATCATGAATTGGCTTTTTTCCGTGAATAATTTACGATAGTAATATTCTGAGTCATTTCTTCCTTCGATTAAAATTCTTAGCGATTTCATCTGATATACAAAATAAATAAATAAATAAATAAAGTCCACACATATTTTTTAGGATAATATCTTGAAGAAATAGTGCGCTTGAGCCATAGATCTCCACCAAACTCTTGAATCAATAACATTTCTATCATAAAAAATAAAAAATAAAAAAAATTCTTCAAATAGATCATTTATAAGCACAAAATTCATATTAACTTTTTAGCGATCTTCATAATTAGAAAAAATACTTCTAAAATACTTTTTTCTTTTGATGCAAATATATTCATTTCTAGGAGAAGCAATGCTAGGTCACTTAGCATCTAACCAAGCATCACTATAATACACTAATTTAAAGGAAAAAATCAACAAAATTTTAGATAATATTATTAATTGTTAAATTAGAGAAACAAACTAACGCTTTAATAAATAGTGCAGTGAATACATCACATAATGAATAAGTGTACATCTTTTAGTCTAGCGAGTTGTAGGTATGGCATATACAGTTCTCCAACATCATTAAGTTATTGTTTATAAATGTAAGACCTCAAATTTTTGTAATATTTGTTTTTGAGTGTTTGACCAGTTTGTTTCAAACTTAACCCTAAACCTTGGCTTAATTATTTCTTTTTTACCCTTAAACCGCAACCCAAACAAATTCTTAAAAAATTTACCCTAATTATTTTCCTCCTTTTTTCGTTTTCTTTATCCCTTATCCCTTAACCGATCATTTTTCCCCAAGTTGATTTTCTAACCGAAAATCCTAAACCAACTTAACAAAATCCTATGCTAACACACCAAAACCCCTACCATTTTCTTCCTCATGTCGCCCTCCCTTCTCTTTCTTTTTCGTGCGCCTAACCATTTCCACACACGTTACCCATTTTACTATCATCCTGCTATTACTATCCCTCACTTCCACACCCCTCTTATTTCATTTTTTTTTCATTTGTTTGCAGCACTCCCAACCTAACACTACACGACACCATTGAGCATTCTTCTCATTTCCCCCTGGATTTGTGATCTTCTCCATCCCCTGGCCCTACGACTGTTTGCATGGGAGATTGACACAGGTAGGGTATGAAGACTTGAGGTGTTGGCTGTTTGCGTGAGTTTATGACGAGGATGGGGGACTTGTGTGAGTTTTTGACATAGATAAAGGGGACTTGATTGATCTTCTCATGTAGTCAGGGGTGGATTTGTGTGGATTTTGGATGCAAAAAAGATTGAGTTGCATGAGGAGAGGTAAGTTAAGCAAGGCTTCTTTATATGTTAATGGTAGAGAAAGATGGAACAAAATACATAGGAGTTGAAGGAAGAGGAACTATGGGAAGAGCCCGGTGGTTCATTAAAGGAAGTGAGGAGAAAAAATGGAGTGGTATGTATAGGAGAGTGTTGGTGGTAGTGTGCAAAGTTGAGATAATAGAGAGTGAAGTAGAGGAGGTATGGTTGTAAAGGAGAAGATTAGGGGATTTGCGGTAAAAATTATACGAGATACATCCCATGAGATAAAGGAGGAGATGGTAATGATGATGAGTTAAACTTAGGTAGGTTGTGGATGGAATCTTGAAAAAGGGGATTTGGTTGGGAGAGGGAGCAAATCACGAGGAGAGGAGGAAGAAGAATAAGGAGACTAGGAGGGAGGAGAAGAAAAGAGGAAAAAAGAAGAAGTATAAGGTTAGGATTAGAATTAGGTTTAAAATTATGATTCAAGAATTAGGGTAATATTAAATTATTCATCATTTGGGGTTAGGGTTAGGTACAAGTATTAATGAACAAAAATTAAGGTTAGGTTGAATTTGGAGTATTACACTAAAACTTCTAGCTACTATTCTTGTTTGGCAAAATGACCTGGTACAACCTGTCTTAACTCGTGTGATCATTCACTTTAAATATTAATATCTTATTATATTATAGGTTATCTCGATAATGTCATGCGGCCTTATCATAAAATATGCAATGCACGCAAAACACATCCACAAGATACTTAGTTCATTCCCTAATGCGAAAGACTACAGCGCACCTACGAATTTGTAATTTTATAAGACAAGCACAATTTCTTCTATGAGTTTCATCTAACCACCAAATTTAGTACACCGTCCCAATATATCATTATTGGAAGCATATCCAAAAATCAAGGCCGAACTATAACGTCTCACACATACAATAATGACTCTACCTCTAGGATTACTACTTTCAATTTAAGCTCTCTTCTTATTTTAACATACTTATGTTGCTCATAAATACCTCAGGTATTTCACGTAACATACTTAGTATATTTTAATCCAATGTCACTTTAGAAATACTAAAATTCTAAATCTAACTCGAGTGGATCAACATACCCATTATATTACTTAAATGCCTTAAAACCACTTTTTAAGTAACGTGTGTCATACTCAACTTATGTTCGGTCATGTTACATAGGAAATTAATTATAAAACCCTTAAAAATTACCATTCCATGTTTATTTTTCCCATAAAACACACAAAAAGACCCAAGTATCCTGAATATTGAGAATTATCTAAACTTGTTCATAGAACCCTTTGAGTCCCAATATTATCAATTTCCAACCTTCAATATATTTTGTTATGATGATACTTTACCATACTACAATCCGTTCTTAGTAACTCAAATAGGATAACAGATTATGCCAACATGCTTGGGTTAAGAGACAAGGTTTATTCAAGCAATAACATATAAGTTCATACATTCACATAAAATTCATGTTTTCGTAATATAATACAACAAGATCATGGTATAACATCAACAACATAATTCAAGAAGTGTAACTATACTATCATGATATTACATACAATTCACATAACATCAAAATCATTAAATGATAACATATATCTGTATCCTAGTACCACCGGTCTATAAGCAAGTGAAAGGCCCTAAGCCTATATATCGAAGGCCTTTGAGAAACCACCTAAAGCCAAGAGAAAAAAAATATGGTTCAAATATAGAAAGGTCAAGCAAGGAAATGCAAGGCAAGAGTAAAAAGAGATAGGGGAGAGAGTGACCAGTAGAGTTGGCCAAGAAGAATGAAAATGAACTGTGCACTTGTCAAGGGCAATAACTGGTTGAGACCGAGGGGGGTTTAAGGTCTACCGAGGGTTGAGGGAGAGCAATTGACAAGGAAACTATGTCCCCAAAGTTTACGCATTACCACTAGGAATACACTTAAGGAAAACTATGGCGTCCTAGGGTAACTACCCCCTTAAAGGAAAACCTAACTGATCAGAAGGCAGCTAATGAAACAACAACATAAGCATCTACGGGTTTGAAGCAACTAAGAAAGAATTGATAGCATCTACGAGTGAAAATAATGCAACTCTTTTAGTAAGAAAATTAAGACTAAAGGGAAATAACTCACTCATTAAGACTATTTAAGATCGAGGGAGAACAAAAAAAAAACTCGGCCGAGAGGGAGGGAAAATGACACAATAGCTAAGAGGCATTAAGTTGGGAGGTTGAGTCAAAAAATGGTGGTGGTAGTTGTGATTGATGAACAACAAACAATATAGTGGAGATGGGAGACTTAGGGTGGGGTTTGGCTAAGTGAGTTGTGAATGATGAGGATGGAGACACTAATGCCAACAATAACAATGATGAAGATAACCGGTAGAGAGGTGGCAAATAAAAGGGTCAACAATCAAGGGGAAGTTCATAGAAGAAAGAGGGATTTTTATAGGTCTACTGTGTGAGGGAGGATGGAATGGTAAAAAATGGGAAATGAGGTAAAGTTATGGAATTGGGATGCCAAAATCAAAAGGAAAAGAAATGGGGATGTGATCTTATGTGAAAATCTCTAAAGGAAATGAGGTAATGATAATGGATTGAAAGTTTGGTTAAAGTTGGAAAACTTTGGTTTGAGCAACTTAATCGGGTGGGGACAAGGTGTTGACTAAAAAGGGAAAAATGAAAGAAAAAAGAAAAAGGGTCTTAAGGATTAGAATTATAATTAAAATTAGGATTAAAAGATTAAGGAAAGGTTAGGATTTTATTCACCCGAGATTAAGGTCAGATAAAAATAAAATTCGGAGTATACATCCTTCTTGTTAATTTTCCCCTCTGACTTCTATTCACATGCAAACCTCCCCCACCATTCCAACCCTTGTTCTTTCTCTTGACTAAAGCTTCGATCACACCCCCTATGGTTATGGGTTTTTCTTTGGCAGCACCACCAACCTACTTTAACACATCCAACCTACCAACCATAGCCTCCCCAAACTCATCTTCTCCTTCCTATTCACTCTAGTTAGGTCTCTTATTCCTTTTTCTAGCTGCCCAACTCTTTCTATCCTATCATGCTTCTATAACACTCTTAAAATTCATTACTAAAAAATTTTATTTTATTAAAAAAATTAGTAGAAGTGAAATAACAAACTATAAATTTTGGGAATATTACCACCACATTTGGTACCAGACCGGTTCACTCCTACCGTTCCAGTACCAAGTACTAAGGCTGAAAGAATGAGATACAATTTGCTAGAATTTCAAACCATATTAAAAATCAGAGTAGCATAATAAACAATTTACAATAATAGAATCTACCAATGGTGGTTACAAGAATACCGATTACATTTAAACCAAGGATAAAAGAGATGGAGAGATGAAACCCCGAAAGTCCGGATAATTCCTTACGTTCTTTCCCATTGCTCCCTTCAATAGCACCTAAAAATGGACTTCCAAGGGACACTTCCCATTAAATAGGCAAGGGCCCCACGAATGGAACCCTTAAGTACTATGGTACTGAGTAACCCCTTTAAAACACACTTAAAAGTAGGCCCATAATGCAACACATGATACAACACTATATACCTATATAATGAGAGGTGCATACATAACACTCACATACATAACAAGTCTATCATATATAAATGGGTCAAAACATACAATTAATACTTCTAGCCCTTAAGTCAATAGTCCATTATTAATCAATCATCTCGGATTATAAATATTCATATAAGTGTGGGAACCCCACTATTATATCTGGTGGACCATAATACATATAAGGCAAAACACTCTTGACCATTATTATTGCCGGTTGACCGGTCTCTAGGGCAGAACGCTCCTGACCACTATTATTCGCCGGTGGACCGGTATAGCCCTAACTCACATGATGTTCCACTGCAAGTGATTAGTATTTTTCATGATTAAATCATATATGTGTGTGTGTGAGTGTAGGAAACCCACTATTATAGCCGGTGGACCGGAATACATACAGGGCAGAACACTTCTAACCACTATTATTGCCGGTGGATCAGTCTCCAGGGCGGAAGACTCCTGGGCACTATTATCGCCGGTGGATCGGTCTAGCCCTGACTCATAAGTATTTCACTTTCACGATTAGTATTTTTCCTTTTTAATCATCACAAAAATTCCATTTATTTTCCTCGGAGGGGAGATCAAGATCTCGGGACACAAAGGAATACCGGTCGCACTGGTGTATACAAGCTACTAAGTTCCTTCAACTATAAACCCAGGGAAGCAAAGATACTCTGGTTATATTGTGCATACAACTAACTCAGTACCCTACCAACAAGGACACCTAATCCATAAGTATGCATACCCCCTAAGTAGGTCCGTAGAGATAAATAGAGTAAGATATAGGGTCTGGCTAGGGCACAAAGGCACACTAGTAAATACCAGAATCACCATGGGCTAAACCACGTCTTTAGGATAGTGACCCCTAAAGAGCCACTATTTTCGATCTTGAGGTCTTTCACTTTAAGTATTAGTGTCTTAATTAGGGTGATCACGAAAAGAACAACAATCATATGCTTATTCACTTTCAATTATTTTGATATCATTAGGTATTCCTTATTCATACGGTTATCCAAGATAATATAGAGGAATCATTAAGGTCGTCATAATCTCATCCAAATTCTGATTTAGGATTCGTTCTTATGATACTTAATAATTGTCAAATACTCTTATCTTGCTATTTAGTGTTACTTGATTCTTATTACGAACTCTGTTATCACAACGACATATTTGATATGGTTTACTAATTTACCCCTTGCTTGTATAATTGTTAAGTCACCCCTTCTTTACTCGCTAATTTACCATGTTTCCCTCCTTATTGCATAATTACCAAATTACTCCTTATTCGGTTTAGGTTACCAAGTTATCTCCCACACTTATTAGGTCACCAATCACCCTTCATAATTGTTACACTTATCATATTTTCATTTGGTTTGTTAGATTACCAAATTTCCCTTCTCCTTGGTTATAATTTCTGAATTGTCATTTAATTGGTTAAATTACCAAATTACCCTTCTCCATTATCATAATTACCAAATTACTCTTTAGTTGGTTAAGTTACCAAAGTTCCCTTCTCCGTTATCATAATTACCAAATTACCCTTTTGTTGGTTAAGCTACCAAATTGTCCTTATTCGTTATAATAATTACCATTTACCCTTCTCCGTTATTATAATTACCATTTTACCCTTCTCTTCCGAAATTAAATTAATACCCTTTTACTTACAAAATTACCCTTGTGCCATTTTCTTCCAAAATTAACATAATACCCTTTTACTTACCAAATTACTATTTTACCATTTACTTCCAAAGTTACCATAATACTGTTTTACTTGCACATTTTGCCCCTTTACTTCCAAAATTACCATAATACCCTTTTACTTATAAAATTACCATTTTGCCCTTTACCTCCAAAATTACCATTTTACCCTTTAATTCCAATATTACCATTTTGACCTTTATTACACCACTTTTATTAAATTATCATCACTACATAACTATTAATATTAATACTCCATTCTCATCATCCAATTCCACCAATTATTATATTTCAACATAATACTCATTAACAACTACACATATTAGGCCATACTATTACACAAGACATATTACTAAAATGTCCCCAGGGCTCACAATACTATTATTCATGGATCAATGGTCACAATAACGTAATATAACATGGATAAGTACTCAACATTTTCATTAATAACCAAACTCTTTCCTTAAGCATTATTTCTACACATAGCATATAAACTAACATGCTTTCCTTTTTATCAATTAATATAAGCAACTACATATAATATATTAAATAATATATATCATGCAAAATAACATATTAAAACCCTAATGTGCTAGCATACATTTATCCATGCGTTTAAGTGAGGTTTAATGATTTACCTTAATTTTCGCAAAAATCGAACCTTATCGATATCCCGATTAAAGATTCAAGCTTTGATTAGTAAAACCACTACCTAAAAATAATATCAATACTTATCATATTAGAAATGAGAAAACCAAAGCATAAGACTTTATAAAACTTAATTAATAAAATACTTAACTTAAATATTATTATACCTTAAAACTTATTAACCAATTAAGCCAAAAATGCAGCAACTCATGCTGCTCATGTAGCATGAGCTACATGCAAAACAAGGGTGGAAGGGGTCGAAGGTGGGTGAAAGAAAAGGAGAAAGTGGCGTTTTCTGGTTAAGGTTTTGGGGTTAGGAAAGAGGGTAGGTGGGGGAGGATTTAAGGTAAGGGAAGGGTGCAAGGGTGGAAAGGGGGTGTAGGTGGTGGTCTGCGGCCAAGGGCGGTGGCGGCAGCCGAGGTGGAGGGATCTGAAAGGAAGGAAAATGGAGGGGAAAAAGGTAGGGGAGGTTGCAGGGATGGGTTTGGTGGTCCACATGGCAGTAGAGGTGGCAGGACGGCGACAGAAGGAGGAGGTGCAAGGTGGTTGCCGAGAAGGAATAAAAAGCTGAGGGGAGGAATAAGGGGGCTACAAGGTGGCTTGGGGTGTTGTGGTGGTGCAGGGCGGGTGTAGAAGGTGGTGCAAGTGGCTGGTGAGGTGGTGGCAGCGGTGGAGGGGGGCGGCGGTGCAAAAGAGGGGTGAGAATAATGAAAGGGAAGAAAGGGAGATAAAAGGGATTGGGAGAGGGTAGAGTGTTCGAAAATGGGGTAGTGAGGAGTTGTTGAGGAGAATAAAAATGTGAGGGCGAAGAGAGGGGGCAGGTGGCTCGGTTGGGTAGCATCAGGGTGGTAGGCGGCTGGTTGGGTGGCAGGGAGAGGGAAGGGAAGAAGAGGAAAGGGGAAGAGCCATGCGTGGCTGGGGTGCATGCTGGGTTGGTCCGAAATAGGGAAGAAAAAGATGGGGGGAGAGAGAGGGAGTGGCAGGGAGGTAGGTGGTGGCAAGGAGAGGTAGTCAGGTTTGGAAGAGGTGGTCGAGTATGGCATTGAGGGACAGGTCGGGGCAAGAGGTAGAAGAAGAAAGAAAGGGAGGGGAGGGGAGGGGCAGGGCGGGCGAGGGAAAGAAAGGTGTGGGCTAGCCTGGTTGAGGGAAAGGGAGAAAAGGCCGGGTTGGGCTGGTCGACGTGCAGGAGGAAGGAAAGAAAAGCAAGGGGCTGGGCCTATGTTGCTACACGGGAGAAGGAGTGGATGGGAGGGGAGTGGGCCGACAACCCAAGCACGAGGGAAGGGAGCAAGCCAAGGTGTGGCGGCCCGAAGGATGGAAAAAGGAAAAAGAAATAAAGGAGGAAAAAGGAGAAAGAAAAGAAATAGGAAAAGGAAAAATAGGAAAAATTAAAATAATTTAATCTATAAAATAATAAAATGTAATATTTTTGGTAATTAAATAAATTTAATAATCGAATTTAATGTAATTTAATATATAGGTTTAAAAAGGTTAATTTTAAGAAGAATATTGGTTTGGGATTTTATTCAAATAAAATGAGTATAATAAAATATTTATTTTAATTTATTAAATATTCCTATCCAATTTAATATACTCAAAAATCCATAAAATAATTAAATTAAATAACTTTAAAAGCTAATTCATCCTAAATAAAAACTATTTATTAAATTATAGGTTTTTAAAATTTTAAAGGATTACAGCTTTTATGTCATCAAACACATAAAGAGACATACTCCCCTCATATATGATCGCATCGGTAGATGGTAGAAATATAAAATCTACAAGATCATGCTAAATATTGCAATTCATGCTTGAATACAATAAAATTATAGTTCATGCCTCAATTCATCAACGTGGATAAGACAACATATCAATCATGCTATAATGAACCCCTGCTCAAATAAATAAGATAACTAGACTATATGCTATCAAAACACATACGGAAACATGCTAAAGACATTGAAGACATGAATCATTCCCCAATACCAAATTAAAGATTCAACCTCGTATCATACTTACAAGACTCATGGCAATAGAACAATGGTTAAATCATGCTCAACATCCAATAAATCACATCCTACCCATGTTACTACTTCCACTAACATAATAACACCCTAAACATGCTCATCCATCAACTTGAACCATACTTTCACGCTTAATTCATCTAATTCATGCTTCAAGCTAAAATGATCAACGCATGCTCACATACTCAACATCAAGGAAGAATCAACGAGATCTGCATCGACATACACACACATAATTAAATCAAGCCCATAATATCACTTCCAACATCAACCATACACATATATCCAAGATTCATAAAAAATATCCCTGTTACCACATACTACGAAATTCGGTTGAACATGTGATATATCGATAGAAAGCTAAAGTCATGAAATTAACTAGACATATTAATCATTTTTGATACATAGAACCTCCTTAATTTAGTTACTAGGCCAAAATTCTAATGTAAACACATGATTCACACTTATGGCTAAAGATCTATATGATGCCACAACTCATGCTCACGACCCTCCATATTCACAACGTGTATGTTGATCAATTATGTATAAGGGAATCAATAACCCCAAAATTAGTGAAACACATTTTTAAATTGATTTAAATAAGAAAAACATGGAAGAATGATAGAGATACCAATTATCAACCTTAACCCAACAAATAGATAACCAAGAGTAGCAAATATTAATAAATCTTCACATCTTCCTAAACTTTAATCCCTCTTTGTTTATAGAGGAAAAAAAGTAAATATTAAGAAGAAGAAAAGAGAGAACATGTTTTAAACATTGAAAAGATAATAAAAAAAAATAGAAAATAATTTTGAAATCACGCCTTAAATAAACTCTTGTCGCTTAGATATATCAGCCTATTAGTTTGACAAACTAGGCGATTGCTGTCACCGGTAATTCATATTTTCACCTAATTTTTTGTCATTTCTAAATCTAAAATCATTTTTTTAATATTAATATTATTTTAAGCATATGTTTTTAAAGTATTTTAGGTTTGAGTATTACATCAACAATCTTTAACACAGACCGAAGAGCAACAAACAAAGGCCGAAATCAAATGTCCCCGACGCACTGAGATGAGGGCCGAGGGAATGAGTTCGTAGTCGAATTCAAATGAGGGAGGACGGAATTGTCTGGGAGGGAGCGGTGCTGTTTAGGACTTAAGTTGAAACGTCATTGAAAAAAAAAACGAAAAGGAGGTACGACAATCTGGTTAGGTAGAGTCGTAGAAGTTAGAATTTTTCCTCCTAATAAAACGATGTAAAAAACGTCCTCTTAGTTTTTGTAATGTTTCAAGTACAAAGCGATGACACTAGATAGTCGTCGGTGCTTTCTAGTACTAACTAAACAAATACTACTACTCATATTTTATTTTGGTTCAACCGGTCATGATGAGTCTCAATGTCTCATGTTATGACTCACGAGTCGCAAGGTGGATGGAGACAAAGGGTCACAGCAAACGGCCTAATACCATCATAGCTGTAGCATGAACTATTTTTTTAACCATTTATCACCTTTTCATCTTTAAATGTTGTTAATACTGGGACAGTTCGATTCGTTAACGGTTCGACTCGCTTATTAAACGATTTTAAAAGTTAGACTTAAAGTTTGTTCGATTATTAAAGAAATCAAACTTAAGCATAATAAATTTAGACTCGAACTTATTTACTGTACAAAAATTTGTAAACTCGGCTCGTTTACTACTAAAATTTAAAAGTTGATTCGTTAAAAATTTAACTCAGTTCATTTATAAATAAACTAAACTCAAACTTCATTTTTAGAATCGTTTAGTAAATAAGTTAAGTCCAAACCTACTTCCATACGATTTGGCTGGATTTATTAAAAGTACTGTATCCTATAAGAACTTATTAAGAGGCTCAGCCACCTTATATATAGAGATAAATCTATATATATATATATATAGAGATAAATCTATATATATATAGAGATAAATCTATATATATATATATATATAGAGAGAGAGAGAGAGAGAGAGAGAGAGATTATCTATACTACTTTAATGTTATCCCCATTACACTTAATATTGTCCATATATTTCCTTTATGATCTCCCTTTCGACGTGCGTATCACGAGGGTGTCCGTAAATCGGTAAATGTGAACGAAGCCAAGAACTAACCGCTTTTGTCTTTAATAAGAGCGCCCACTCTCACTCTCACAGTCTCTAAACTGCGTGAAAGGCAAGGAATCTCTGTGATGTCAACTGCGTGCTGACCATTTTAATACGCCGGACAGCTTAGCTCGTCATGCAAATTGTAATGTAATCATGTAGCCATGTTGACCGAAGCATTTCCACTGTCAGCGATCCTAAAGAGACAGGGACGTGGCAGTATCTGCACCGTCCTTCTGCAACCGCCCTTTCGCATGCTCCACAGCTCCAGCCAGAGTGGATCCTCGCCCCACTGTCAGAAAACGCAATCGACACCGGCAGCGAAAGTATGGTAATTTAGGTAGACTGCCATTTTATAATGTAGCGTTGGTTTGGTAAGCGGTTAATAGAAATAAAAAAATTATTTACGTATTTTATATATAATAAAAAAATTTGTATAAATATTTATTTTATATTTTAATTTAAGTTAAAATTGATATTAAAAAAATTACTTTTATTATTTTTAAATACTTAATAAAAATATATAAATCAGGAAAACAAAATTTACCCCTATTATTTTTTTTCCATATCAAATAAGTCCTTAATTGAAGTTTATATATATATATCTTTTAAATATAAATGTATGTCTTTATTGTATGAATATATATTATTTATGTTAAAATGCGTGCTACTTCTAAGAATATAATGGATATGTTGATAATATTTTTAAAATATATTTAACTTTCTTTTAAAATGATATACATATTATCTAATAAAATACACATATTTTAAATATAAATATCCATTCTTTACCCATAAGAGCATAAAAAATGAATATAAGTATTATAAATTCACATGCTATTGAATAATACACATCTTTATAGGACAAATACATATTTTATTATTGTAAATATATATTATTTTGGCAATACATATCATTGAGAAAGGATGTCCATCTTATCTAATAAAATACATATATATATATTTTTAATAAAATACACATCTTTGGCATATAAATACACATTGTTTATTTATAAATAAATAAGACATGAATGCATATATTCTAAATATACATCTTATTGGAAGAGAACATATTTTTATAAGACAAGTGTGAATTTTATAGCTCCAAAATGCAAGTACTATTTCAATACTACACATATCATAGAAAATATAGAAATAATACACATATTATCCAATAAAATACACATATCATTCAACAAAGTACATGCCTTTCGTGTATAAATACACATACTTTGTTTATAAAATAACAAGAGATGAATTCATGCATTATAAAATTCACATATTATTGAAAGTAGCACATACCTTTACTAGACAAATGCAAATTACATTGTTATAAATACACGCCTTATAATGGGGAGCACATATGTTATATCGAAAAATGCACATCTTAAGACCAATATTTGTGACTGTGAATACACATCTTATACTAGTACATGCACGTCTTATAATTTTAAATGCTTATTTTATAATGGTAAATTTACATCTTATGTTGACTAATATACATCTTTTAACATAAAAATATACATCATATATGATAATATATATATATACATTTTTTCTTGATTTGTATCTAGCATCATAAATATGTGTATTCTGTTGATAAAATATATATTATATTTGTAGCACCCCTATTTTCATTATATAAATTTTTTTCTTTAAAGAGATTTTACGAAGGGTAAATAAGAAATTCAGGATCCTAACGCCACGTCCAATATAGAAAAGGCATTGCCAATACTCAATTTGTACTAGATGTTAGGCTAAAAGCAGTCTCATATCCTATAATCAGGTATAATAAGTACTCAATCCCATAATCAATATAATATTACAAAACCATATGGAAGGAGATGTTTATACATAAACAGAGTTGGATTTGAATACAAATAGACACAAATGGAAACAATGTCTAAATGAGACTAATCTAAACCACACCTTAAAATCACATTGGCAATTCACATCCCAAAGCAAGCTTCCACGTATAATTTTGTACACAGATACTTGGGAAAAAAATACAGTATCAATGTGATAAAAATATTGAGAAAACATATTATACTAAAAGCGATACGATGCAATCACATTAGACATCCCAATCCTAAAAACTCTACATAAAGCATTATTACCCAATACAAGAACTTCACCTCGAATTGTGTCATATATCTCAAAATCAACTTTTATCGGGGCTAACACAGCAAGTGCTCTCAAAATCTAAAATCCTCTTATCAGTTATTTTGGTTTGTCTATCAGTGGCAATCACCATGTCACCATCACCTTCATCTTCAGCTATGACAACATCATTCTCTTCATCGGATGTATCAGTATCTTTATTTACACGTTTCGTATTAGGGTGGTATTTCTTAATATGGTACTTCTTGCGACAACCATAACAGATGCCATTTAAAATTTTATATTAATTTTTTTATTCAAACTTATTTTTGTTGCTAATCCTTTTGCTACAAGACCCTTACCTTGTGAGTCAACTGATTTCCCACCAGACAATTGATTCTCAATCAATTATTGGTGTAGTAGGTCATTATTGATATCGTCAAGAAATAATTCATCATTTCCATATAATATGGTGTCATGAAAGTATTTATAATCTACTTGTAAAGAGCTCAACAATTTAACAACAAGATCGTCATCCAATTTAACATCTATGTTCTATAAGCTCGTAAAAATAGAGTCAAATTAATTGAGATGAGATTTCAAATATTGTTCCCTACCTAATTTCAAATAGAGAAGTCTACTCTTCAACAATAGACAATCTATCACCAATTTTGTCATGCATAAAGATTCCATATTTAACCACACGGCAGACATAGTCGCCTTAGCCACCTCTCGTATGACCTCGTTGGATAAACACAGTTATATGATGGATATGACCTTCATATTGATTTCAAAAAAAAAAAAATCTTAGCATTCATTATTGCACACTTCTTTACTTTCTTGAATAAAGTCTTCTCCAATCCGTTCTGAATCAGGACTACTTTCATCTTCAACTTCTATAAGCCAAAGTTCACAAAACAATAAAAATTCTCAATGTCCAATATTATAGATGTCATCCTATACCAATATACACATAAATCTATAATTTGATACCAAATTGTTGGGGATCTACAAGTGCAAACACACATAATCTAATACGATAGAATTGGAGATTTCAAGATTTAATAAAGAAAGCAATTAGATACATGAATTAAGGAATATATGATGATTTCATTAACATGTGACTCAGAGAAGTACAAGATAAGTTAGGAATCAATCACTCTATATACAAGTTATCTCTCAAGAAAATTAGATAACTAATTGAGAATTAACCACACATTTGTCATCAAAGATGAGAGAAAATTATATATAAGGATATGGGAGAAGATTGTAGAAATAAAAGAGTTTAAGGTAGTGCCCATGGGCACGGGTGTGGTGGCTACCACGAGTGGGTTGTGTTGGCATCAACACAATCATGGTGACCCGAGGAGGGTCTTGCAGACTCTCATCTTTACCATTTTTTCAGTGTTTCTTCCATATCTAATATTTCCAAACATATACCCGATTGATTTAACATAAGTGGCGGGTTATGTTTGAGGATATAAATTATAAATTAAAGATAAATGATTAATATATCTTTAATAGTTGTCAAACATTAATGATAAGATTTTGAAAATATTATAACCTAAGAGAATATAATTATAGAAAAAAACAAAGTTAAAAAAATAATGAAAAAATGATTACTAAGAAAAAGTTGATGTGTAAATTAAGAAAGTTAATTAATATTTTATACTAAAAACCTAAAATAAAATTTATTTTGAATAGGAGAGTGTATTTAAATAGCTAGTTTTACACCTTCTATAACTCCCACAAAATGAGCCCCACACTTTGTAATATTAAAATTTTCTTTTATTAATTTGATAAAACTTATAATTGTTGTCATGTTAGCTAGGGACTCACAAACCAAAGTATCTTTATTCATATTCAGGCCATTTGAATTGGATATCCGAAAAAGTGTGTAAGCTATAATTATAATAATAAATTACATATTAGGTTCAATTATAATTTTATTTTCTTAATTAGGTTATATATATATATATATATATATATATATATATATATATATATATATATATATATATATATTGTATCCATTAGCCAAAATTTAAATTTAGATTTCCAATTATACATAATATTTACACTATTTGACACAAAACTAGAATTAGTAACTTTCTTAAAATTAGAGTGGGGATTAAGTTAGTTATGGTAAAAAGGTTATAATAGACAAATTAAATTTAACAATTAACCTAAATGATTTTTTTAATAAACCTAATTAGGAAAATAAAATTCTAAATGAACCTAATCTGTACTTCATGTATATTCAAAATAACAACATAAAAATAATATTGATTGCATATATATAATTGATTTAAAATATAGTTCAATATACTCAACATCCTACAAATAGAGTAAAATTTGCAATAATATATCATATTTATGGCATATATTGTGCTAAATATAGTGTAATATGCCCAAATTTGTGTTTTTGTTATCAACTAGTTTAGTTGCTAGTATGATGCATGAATATTTATTAATAAATGAATTCAAACACTATAAACAATTATAATTTTTAAGTTTTGGAGACAAATAGCAGTGATAAAATATATGTATATATACAAATTCTGGATACCATTATATATATATATATACATATTCATTTATGTTCTCTTATAACCTTTTGATTTTGAATAAATAAGTCAAATATAAAAGATAAAGACATATTTTTTAGTTTACTTATTATTAATATAATAACTATAAAATATTAAATGGCCAAACAAAATGGAAAATATTATTAATTCTAAATATGACATAAATAAGGAAGACAAATTTTCTTCATATACTAATTTTATAATTAAAAAATAATAATTGAAAGGTATTTTTTTTTTCATATTTTACCTATATAATAATTTGTATTATTTAATTATAATATTTTATCAATTTTTTCATTTTGAATAACTAAATAATATTCTTATTGTGAAATTAGAGCATATAATTTAGCTCCACTAATAATGCAATATGAAAAATGAAAATAATGGTGGCGTATTTGATTAGGATGGATAATTTGTAAAGATTATTATATGTCTTCATGAATTATGTTATATTATATTATATTATTTATTTTTTAATTTTTTAATCTTTTTTTAATTAATTATTGTTATTATATATTTTGTGTTTGTATGTGGGTATGATGTTATCAAGGACTTGAATTTAAATCATTATTACATTATATTATCATTTTAGTTTTCTTATTAGATCAAATTTTCTAAGATAGGATAAGTTTGTTATTCATCGATATGAATAATTTTTTATTCGATATTTCTAATTTTTTATTTGATTGAAAGTTTCTAATATTTAAGGACTCTTTTATGTTTCAATCCAAAGTTTTGAAAATCCAAAACTTATTATTGAGTATTGGGTGATTTGATCCATGAGCACTACTATTTGAAAGAAAGTAAGCTTTATTAACAATTTAAATATGCAATTTATTATCAATTAATTTTTTGAAGATATATTTTGTAGTGGATATTGATAAAAAGAAAGTACGGACAATTTTAAAGTTTTTATAAAGGTATATGTCGCAACAAAAATAATATAGTAATATAATTGTTCCAAAAGCAAATTTAAGTAAAAAGAAAATGAGAAAATTGGTTTGTTGGGAGAAAATAATTAATATTAGTCTAGTTATCTTAGTATTCCCGTCATATAATTCATATGATAAATTTTATATAGGTACTTAATATTTGGCCTAATTTCACTTAAGTGCATCATATTTTAAGCAACAAATTTCAGGTGTGCCTTGTTTTAGTTTTATTTATTTATTTCAATTTAGTATCATCTCATTAATGTTTTATTTCTATATAACTAAAATAAAAAGTATTTCAATATTAAATGTATTTTAAAAAAATATGAACTAAAAAAATTGAATATTTGAATAGCTTTTTCAAACACTGTAGAATTTTCTTTTTTTTTTCAACATTAAGTGTTTTATATGTTATAAAAAAATTATAAAAATCCCTATTTTCTTTGTTTTGAATTCTAACTTAAAAATATTTAAGATTACAAAATAATCATTTTAGGCATATGAAACTGAACATATTCTTAAATGTTATTTTATTAAATTAAAATAAGAAGTTAAAACACATAAACGAAAACTGCATAATATAAAATGATTGCATCCCATTACTAGTTGTATAGTGCTTCGTGCCTATGGTTGTTGCAACGTTGGTATTTACTACTTCAAGATGTGTATTTATAGCTATAAGATGTGTCATTTGTAAGAATGAGTAATTTTTTTATTCTAATAATACATGTATTTATTCTTTATTGATTTACAAATAAAATATGTTATAAAATGGGTACATGTCGGTGTAATATGTATATTCACCACTATAACATATATATTTCTCTGTAAATATGTGTATTCTAACTAATATGATTTGTGTTTATAATACATATATTTATATTTATTGTTTTACAAATAAATGATCAATTTGTATTTATATTAAAATATGTGTATTTTGTTAGATAAGGCGTGTATTTATATTACAGAATGTGTGTATTTTAACTTTTGCATCTATTTTTAGAAAAAAAAATGTAAAAAAATTGATATATTTTTAATGGCTAAAGTTAAAGATAATATCATTATTTAAATAATAATAATAATAAGTCATTGTAACACCGTGTTTGTAGTGCTTGCTGCTACTAGCATCATGATGCAAATTATTGTCTACTCAGTTTCCATATGCTTGGGTGGGGAGAGAGAATAGATTTGGTCCCTTCGTGTGTCTACGTGTCTTCCTTCTGCTAATGGTGTTAAGCCACTTTTTCTATCCATGTTATTTTGTTACCATATGTGGCTCAATGTTATTTTGTTACCAATTAGATCATTTTGTGACCGCCGTCGATCACTTCTAATAGCGGAAGCAGTGAATGCTCTTCATCTTCCGCCTCCCAATTGTAAAATCTCACTCTTTCTTTCTCTCTACCTAGATCATTCAAACCGTCTCTCTCTTCTTCTTCTTTTTTTTTTTTTTAAAAAAAATATTTTTTTAACAAAATTAATATCTTATATTAATCATCATAAAATTGATAGAACCCTATATAAATTTGATACCTTAATAATTTAGATATTTATATTTTTATCCTCTGAATGTGTAGTCATTTTTCTAATAAATTTAAGTTTTATCTAGTGATTTAGTATTTATAGTTTTCTTTATTTGTTTATCAATAGGGGTCGAAATATTTCGGCGGTACGTATGAGACTTAATACTTTTACAATTATTAAATGGAATATGAAGAAGTTTCTACTCTTCTATTTTAAACAAATGGTAAGAGTAATAGATCTTCAAGGTTGATATGGTGCGTGGGGGTGAGGGCTTTTTATATAATATATTTAAGTCACCAATCAAAATTGAATTAAATTATAATTTTTTTATTTGATTTTGTTAAGAATAACAAAATTATAATTTGGTTAAGAAAATTAAAATAATTTGGTTATAGTTATCGAAAGTAAAATTTGGTTAATTAAATAGATGTTAATCAAATTTATATAATATTTCTTTTAAATGATATATATAATACAATAAACAAATAAATACTAACTCTTAAAGATTTTGTTGCCAGCTTGTTTCTAACCTTATCCATTACATATTCATTACTCCCTTCAATATCATTTTATAAGATATGGTGTAATATTTTTTTCTTTAACATATTTCTAAATAAATCTATAAAACTTTCTAAACCAACTTAGGTTATTACATCAAAACAACTAACGCTCTTGTAACATGTAGTTTCATTGTACAATAACTTTTTTTTTAAAATTATTATAATAAGTTTAACTAGAGTATAAATTAGCTAGCCGTTGACACTATATATTTATATATATTTTATAATTTTGAGTGGAGCACAAAATATTTAATTAAACATGATTTGATATACGGAGAAAATAACTGCAAAAATATAACTTAGTTCGGTTATGGTGCAATTAACCAAGCCGCACATAGTTTTCCACTCAGGAAACTTGATATTATTTGAAAAATGGAGGAGGTCCACTTTAGTGGGACAAAATTTGGATCTTTTGACGTGACGTCAGTTTCATTCCTCTCTAATTCTTTCCTTCCTTTCACTCTCGTTGCCTCCTCTGTCTCCCCGTTGGTCTCTCTCTTATGATCTTTAAAGGTTTTCGTTCGTTACATTACTTTATGCTAATCGGATTTTTTTTAATGAAAAGAAGAACTCGGTTCGGTCCCCTCTAATTTTACTCCCTCTCAAAATCCTCTTTGTATTTGTACCAAACCAGCCAGTGCTGCGCCTGCACTCACTGTTCTCTCTTCTTTAACAGGCGGCCGCAACGATGACAAACGGTGTTCGACCGTGTTGAGAGAGGACGCAGAGATAAGAAAATCCTTTTTCTTTTTCCCTTCTGGTTTCTGATTTCGGTTTTACAAAATCGGACGTTGTGTCACCTTGGCCCCTTTGCTTCTTAAAACGAAACCCCTGTTCTGATTCCATCGTGTTTCTTTTCGCACTCGATAACTTTTCCTTTGAATCTTGCCGATAAAGTTGGCGGCCGGGATGCCTGGCCATTTATCTGGGTATTTATTGGGTGTTCCCAGAAATGATCGTGATCATTTGGTTTACACTTTAATTTTCCGGGTCAGATGAATCGTTAATTTTCCGAGTACTGTTTTTCGTTCTAAATGCCCGACTGTTGCTTAATGTTTGCTATTTTTCGAAATTCTGCCCTTTCAATATCCCTTTATCTGGTTTTATAATGATGTTTCTTAATCTGGGTTTAGGGTTTTTGATTTTAAAAATCTGATCGTTGAGTCTGGATTGTTAGTTTCACTAAGATGGAGGAAATTGAGGCGGCCCACAGAGCGGCTGTTCAGAGCAGCCATAAACTTCTGAGCCTGCTGTGTCAGCAACAACAGTCTCAGCAGCAGGAGAGCGCGATTATATCAGCCCAAAATGCAAGGCGGCAAACCGGGGATGCCGTTTCTAAGTTCAAGAGAGTTATCTCTCTCCTAGGCGATCGTTTCTTCGATGCTAGAGCGAGAAGGCTGAGAGGATTCCCATCTTCGCTGCCTCAAAAACTATTCCTCGAAACGCCTCTCATGTGCGAAAAGCCTGCGGATCTTCCACCATCCACGTCTCTTCAGCTATTCCCTGTAAAATCTATTGAAAGCCCCTCAGGGACGGAACCGAAAGCTAAGGATCATTCTGTTACCCGGATCAAAAGTTCTGCTCAAAATCCAGCCCTCGGCATCGGCTTATCGGTTCCTTCTCCTGTTTCCGCCGGGAAACCGTCGCCTTCTGAAAACTTGCAGCTCCTTTACCGTCAGCAGCACCAACAGAAGAAGTTGCAAGGACACTTGCAGTTTCAGAAGTTCGTGCCCGAGCAGAGTAACAATAGTACTATGATGTCTTCTAGGGGGATGAGTAACGGCATAAACTTGAAATTTGGCGGGTCGAGCAGTACTACTCATACGTTCTCATCGTTCAAATCCTCTCTGAGCATGGAGGGCAGCGTGTCTGATTTGGATAGGAATCCATTCCGATTGATTGGCGTCTCGGGGTCGTCGGATCGGGGTCCTCAGCAGCAGCGAATGAGGAAGAGCTGTTACGGAAAGGGTGAAGCCGGGATCGTCAAATGTAGTACGAGCGGGAAGTGTCATTGCTCTAAGAAGAGGTCGGATAGGGGAGTCAATTAATTTTTTCTTTCTAAACTTTAAAAGCTTTTCTCTTCCCCTTCCCTTCCCCCTCTCCTACCTCCCTCATCCCCAATCGTCGATTCGCTGTCTAGGAAGTTCTAATTGTTTGTGTTCTGCCTTGGCATAACCTCTGGTTGATAGGAAACTAAGAGTTAAGAGAACAGTGAAGGTGCCTGCTGTAAGTAACAAGGTTGCCGATATTCCTGCCGATGAATATTCATGGAGAAAGTACGGACAGAAGCCGATTAAAGGTTCGCCGTATCCTAGGTATCGATCCTTCCCCTGTATTCTTGCTGTTGTTCACGTTCCTATTCATTACTGTCACCTAATGGTGTTCTAGACTCTCGCCGGTTGGAGATGATGAGCTTGTTTTTAATACGGATATATGAAAAGGGGCCACCGCTAGATCGGATACTTAGAATTGATTGTAGTTTGCCTGCACAATCAGTGAACATCGGGCTTTTTCGGAATCATCTATGAAAATAGTTATTTAAGATAATTTTTTTATATAAAAAAAAAAAGAATAAAAAAGTTTTAAAAATAATTAAGCAATTATGGGGATGTTTTACTTTTACTTTTACTTTTACTTTTTGCGTGTAGCCGTGTTTAGTCAAGTAGTCGTCCAAGGTCGTGCGATCCTTATCCATGTTAGCATCGGAGAAGTGTACCTAGTTAGTTGATAATGATTTCGGTTAATTGATTGTTCGACCTCGGAACTTCATATTGATTTGTGGAGTGTTATTTGCAGTGTACAGTCGGGGTTATTTATCTGGAGGAGAGATAAAAAAGAAAAAGAAAAAGTGTTTAATATGACCACTTAGTTGTCCGTTGTACTTGTTTTAAAAATGTTCGCTGTAAATGAAAAAAAAAACGAAAAGAGGAGAATGGAACAGCGTCTTAATTCTTAGATCGGTCCGTATGCTAATGTATTGATTCGGAGAAAAGAAAAAAAAAAAAAAAGGTTCCGCGGGTCCCACCCAACACGAAAAAACGTCAATGGGGTCCGGGTCTCATCAGTCATCACAAGGGGTCCTGGAATCCAATCTAATCGAAGTGGGACACTACAGTGCATTTTGTGAGCTAATTCTGTTAGGCTGTCGTAGGTAATAAAACTGCAGGTGGGGGCTTCCTCCGAGACGGTTTTATATGATAGAGATTGTTGTGATTATTATTGTTTTTACAATAAATAATATTAACAGATAGGCTGATGATGGCATGGGTATATTACCGGTAAATTAAAATAGGTAAAATTTTAAAATAGTTGTCGGGGCGGTGAATCTTTTTGTGTGAATTGTATGTGTCGTTGGGGTTCAATATTTTTTAACGGCATTTCAGTAGAACGAAATCTCAGTATATGGAAACGGTCTGTACGGTACGGAGGTCAAGACGTAGCTCCATTAGAGTCGGCGGGTTTTCTCGTACCGATGTTAGTTATACGATCATTGATCCTGTCGGACGGACGATCAATGCTGAACCTTACATATACTGTTTTCTTTTTTTGAGTTGCAGAGGATACTACAAGTGTAGCAGCATGAGAGGGTCCGGCTGTCCGGCGAGGAAACACGTTGAGAGGTGTATGGATGACCCGTCGATGCTGATCGTGACGTACGAAGGCGAGCACAGCCATTCTAGGTTTGCCGCATCTCATTCCGCGCAGGCGTGAAACTGAAGTCGATCATTGGAATTTGGAAGAAAGAAAAAACGGTTGCAGGATTGGAATCGGAAGCTCCAAGTATAGACCCCGGGGGTGTTGGGGGGGGGGGGAGGGAAAACAAATTTATATATAGCTCAAGAGCTGGCGGGTATTGTTCTGTTCTGGGCTGGGTGGTGGTTGTTATGTAACTAGTAATAGTTGGTCGTAGTGTTGTCCAACTTAGGAGGATATATGTCTCTTTAAAGTTTGGTTTTAGAGTTTCGGGGGCCCGAAGTCAGTCACAGGCTTGCAGTACAAAATTGTATTATACTGCGTTTCATGTTCTGCAAGAAAATTAAAAATAAAAAGAGGATTGCAATGCAAGACCTCTGTTTATACAGTTTTGCACATAAATGTCCTTTGAAAATCTCCGTTTATGGATTCCAGTTTTCGTTTGATTTTTTTTTGGGATTGTTATAAGCGCGGGTGATGTTGAATGGTCAACTACGTATGATGATGATGATGATGACCATTCACCATCATCATCAGTCGGTGGCAGAATAAACCCTATATGATGGCACACCAAATCGTCTGTTCCATGTTTAAAAACCTTAGGGAGTTTTCAAAATTGGGCCCATAAGAGTTAAGACCGTGCAACGGTCAATTACGGTGGTGGGTTTGGATTCATGTGTGAAATAGGACGGGCCCTATATCCATCGTGTCTATATATATATATAGATACACGCACATTTATTAGGACAAATACTATTTTTTTTCATGTGTTATAATTTAGCAACTAAAGTTAAAATTTATTATGCTTTAATAATTTATTGCGTGCTTTTATTCGCATACTTTGATAATGAGGTAATATATTCTAAATATACGCAGCAATTAATATAAAAGAAATGAATAACCGAACCGATACTTTGAGAATGAAGTTGTACCGTGATCGATTATCACTGTCCTGAAGTGAAATTTGGTCGGACTCCGGTGCAGATTCCTTCTTAATCGAGTCACCCCCACAGTTAGCACAACTCATTCGATCCCGTGCATTCGAGATAAAAGGAATAAAACTTGTAGAATCAGTGCCCAGATGTATGTGTAAAAGCAAAGAGAAAAAATGATCAGGAAAACTTCATCGATCAAATCTGCACCAAAAATAGAAGAATAGTTGGTTAAAACCGAAAGAAAAAAGTGGGAGAGTGGAACGTCTTCCACTCCTCACATGACGGAAGAAAAATTTAACCTGCACCAAAAATGTAACGTTCGAAGACCAATTGAAAGAGGAGCGTTTAAAATTTTAGCAAAAAGAAAGTCAGGATCTATGACCTACACCCAGCTCGGACGGGCTGGTGGCGGCATGCGTACACACGTGCGGTATATAGTCCAACCCATCAACCCAAACTTTCAACTTAAACATGCCAATGGGTGAAGGGATATAAAAACTAATTAAACCAATGTAGGACATAAGACAAAGCACACAACAGCTACATCAAATAAATTGTTGATGTTCTGCCATTGCCCAACAATCTCCCACCAATGGCAAACAGTAAGAAAAGCACAAAAAATCTGGGCAAAGAAGGAATAACACTTAAGTATCAATGTTACAAGGATTTAATTGATACGTAGTGAAGTGAGACAACATTCATATCTATGGAGTGAATGAATTTTGAACTATCGATACTTCGAATGAGACCCTCACAACACATGTCTTACCTTAAATTTTGTAAATTTCGTGATAATAACACAAGTGCTTTTGATGGCCATGGACACACCTTGGGTACTCATGAGTGCTTTAGAAAGACAACCCAAGTTTTTCATGGAAAGCGTCCCACCTTCACACTCACCTAGGTGAACCCATTAAGTACGTATCACAAGCACCACCAAACCTGGCTATGGCTCCATTAAGAGCATAAGCATGCTCAACCTTATAAATGTCTAGCGGTAAGTTCATCAAGTCTGTCTCACTAGGACCACCCGAATATAGGGCTATAAACTCGTTAAGAACATAAAGCTCGAGATTTCCTCAATGCACTACAAAGTGCCATAGGAATGAGAACGTAGTGAAAAAGAGTAATCATATGGCTTTGTTTTACCACATGTGGTATCCACTATACTTTCCTCAACTCAAAGGCTTAAGCCCTATTCCCCTCGACGATTCAAGGGTGACTCTCCTTGTTAGACCCTTCATGAGAGGATCTTCCAAATTCCTCTGGAATCTAACAAACTCTAAAGATATCACACCATTCCTTAATAGTCATCTCACACAACTGTGTCTAACACGGATGTGTCTCCTCTTACCATTATAAATAGTATTCTTGGCAATGGCAACACATATAGCTGCCTGTGAATCACAATGTAAGGAAACCGATACACACGGTTTCCTCCATAAAGGCACATCGGTTAACAAGTCCCTCAACCACTCTGCCTCTTGACCAACTAATTCAAGGGTAGTAAACTCTGACTCTATGGTGGAGCGAGCTATACAAGTCTGCTTGGCATACTTCCAAGATATAACTCATCCTTCCAAGGTAAACACATAATTACTGGTGGAATTGAATTCATCACTATCAGAAATCCAGTTTGCATTTGTAAATCCCTCTAACACAGTAGGAAATTTACAAAAATACAAACCCCAATCCTTAGTACCCTTAAGGTATCTAAGCAAACGGCGAAGGGAATTCCAGTGATCACTATTTGGGTTGTGAGTATACCTACTCAGTCTACTCACAGCATAGGCTATGTCAGGTCTAGTATAATTCATGAGTAATATCACACTACCTATGATTTTAGCATATTTAGCTTGAGAAATACTAGTGCCTAGGTTCCTTTTCAGATGTATGCTAGGATTATAGGGAGTTTTCACAGGCATTTCATCTCGACAATCAAATTTTTCTAGAATCTTATCAACATAATGTGATTGACTCGGGTTTTTCTCATTTTAATACCAAGAATTACATTAGGTTCTCCTAAATCTTTCATTTCAAAATGAGAAGATAAAAAAAATTTGGTCTCATTGACCATATTTGCATTTGTGCCAAGAATCAATATGTCATCCACATACAAGCAGATTATCACACATTCATGCCCAATCAATTTGGAATAAACACATGAATAAGATGCATTTACTACATAACTGTTGCTCACTAAGGTCTGGTCAAACTTTTTGTAACATTGTTTAGGATCTTGTTTAAGGCCATACAATGGCTTTTTCAATCTACACACTTTATTCTCCTGCCCTTGAACCTCACAGCCCTCGGGATGCTCCACATAGATCTCCTCTTTTAGGTCACCATTCAGAAATGTTGTTTTCAAATCCATTTGATGAACAATAAGTCCATGGATAGTAGCTAAGGCGACAAAAGAACGGATAGTGGCAATTTTAGTCACGAGAGAGTAAGTATCGAAAAATTCAACGTCTTCTTTTGCTTATAGCCTACAATTACTAATCTAGCTTTAAACTTATCTATGGTCCCATCAGTTCTCAATTTCTTTCTAAATACCCATTTGCATCTAATTGGTTTACAACCTTTAGGCAAATCAATCAAATCCCAAGTGTGATTGGACATAATGGATTCTAACTCATTTTTAAGTGCTTCTTTCCAAAAACTAGCATCCATAGAAGTTACCGCTTCCTTATAGGATTTAGGATCTTCCTCAATTAGATATGCAAACACAAAGTCCATAATTATCATATCAATGTCATCATTTTCAATAAGGAAAGCAGTAACAAAATTAGGTCCAAACCTAGTTTCAATCCTTCGTCTTTTACTTTTCCTAGGCTCATTGTATAACACCCCCAAAATTCACCACTAAAAATTTTTGCTTTAGTAAAAGAATTGGCAGAAGTGAAATAATAAAATTGTGAATTCTAGGGATATTACCAATACACTTAGTACTAGACCTGTTCACTCCTACCATTCTAGTACTAAGTGCTAAGGCTGAATATGATTATCGTCAAACACGAGTCAATACTTAAAACAAAAATTTATAAAAGAACTATAAAGTTCATAATAAAGAAATCAGAGTATGCAAAAGAAGGTTTATAATCCAAAGTACATAATTAAAATTCCTTGAAAGGAATAAATATTACAATACAATAAAAATCAAGTATGAGTAAACCGGTACAACGTAAAATAACATGAAAAGTAAATCCGGCCACAACGCTCTCGAATCCCCAAGCTAAGTCCGTGCTCAACACTCAGCCATGCTCGATGCCTCATAAGCATCGAAGGCATCAAAGACAACATCACCAACCTACAAAAACTCATAGGGGCCTTTACTTGTGGGAATGAGCAGCACCCATAAAAAGGGTGGTCAATACGCTACGTACTAAGTAAGATAACTATGCAGCTAAGACGAAGCATACAAAAACATGTAACACAAGTATGATCATATAAACAACATACAATCATTACAGATGAATAAAGGCCAAGTTCTAGTCCGGATCAACTACTTCGTTAAATATTTGATCAATACTCATTTCACACCATACTTATTATCATTCCATGCGAGTGTGGGAGCCCCACTATTATAGCCGGTGGACCAGAAATATACAGGGCATAATGCTCCTGACCACTATTATTGTCGGTGGATCGGTCTCCAGGGCAAGATGCTCCCAACCACTATTATTTGCTGATGGACTAGTCTGGCCCCGACTCTCATGGTATTTCATTGTATGTACTTAGTCTTTTCCATGTCTTAGCACACTTATGTTCAATTTGTTGAGCACGGAATGCCCCACTATTATAGCCGATGGACTGGAAATATACAGGGCATAATGCGCTTGATCACTATTATTCGCCGGTGGATCAATCTCTAGGGCACCTTGGCTCTTGGCCACTATTATTCGCCGGTGGACCGATCTGGGCCCAGCTCAACAGTCTTCCTCTTTAAATGATTAATATCTTACTGTGTCTTATTCAATAAGTTTCACCCTAGATATGCATGTCACACTCCATGTACACTTATCCTCCTAAGGGGCCCGTCCCATATCTTGAGACTCTTCCCCTCCTAACACACCCCAACATCCTTTCCTTCCTCCACTGACTCATACTAGAGGACCAACTCCTAAGTGTGGGGTCAAGGCCCACTACCTTACACCTCCAAGTCCACTCACTACTTTACCCTAGGGTTTCCTCCATAAACCTTAATTTGGGCCTATGTGGTCCATCCTTCATCGCCTCCCACAATTGAGGTTGTTTAATACCCCATATGTCACATCCCTTAGATTCAACCCTCATCATTTTAGTTTACTCCCTTAAATACACGTGTGACCACGAAAGCCTAGGTAACCATACCAAACCCTAGCATCTTTCTTTCCACCTGTCACTCCTCAATTTCTCACCTTCCACTCTTACTCTTCCATAATATTTATACTCACCCTACACATGACATTCCTCCCCTCTCATCTCATACTCCACTCACCCTCAATTGTTTTTACTTTCATCACCATCTCGAATTATGGTTTTACTCTCAAACTCTAGTCAGGTCTCCTATGCACCCTTATACTAACTGTAATTCCCTAAAATTTTAAAAGCCTATAATTTAATAAATAAATTTTATTTGGTATAAATTAGCCTTTAAATCTATTTGGTTTAATTATTTATAGATTTTTGAGTATATAAAATTAGATATAAATATTTAATAAATTAAAATAAATATTTTATTTTTTTATCATACCCTTTTATTCAAATAATTTTCCAAACCCTTATTTTACTAAAATTATCCTTTTTAACCCTTATATTTTAATTATATTAAATTAAATTATTAAATCAATTTATTACCCAAAAATATTATATGGTATCAATTTATAAATTAAATTATTTTATTTAATACCATTTTTCCTTTTCTTTTTCCTTTTTTCCTTTTTTTCTCTTTTCTTTCTTTTTCTTTTTCTTTGGGCTGCTGGCTGGCTGGCTTTCCCTCTCCCCTGTGTTTGGGCCTCTGGCCCGTCTCTCCCCCTCCTCCCTCATTTCCTTTTTCCTTTCCCCGGCCCGGCTCCCCTTTTCTTTCTTCCTTCTCCCACGTGAGCCAGCCGCCTCCCTCTTTCTTTCTTTTCCTTTCTCCCCCAACCTGCCCAGCTCGTTTCCTTTTTTTCCTTCGGCTGTCCGTCGCACACCAGCCCCTCCCCTTCTTTCTTCTTCCCTTCTTCTTCTTCCTCTTTCCCGGCAAGAATCCCGTCAACCCGCCATCACTGCAACCCCCTCTCCCCTATTGCTTCCCCTATCTCCCTCCCTCTCCCTCTCGTCGTTTTCCTACCATACTGGTCCTGCCATCTCTCCCTCTCCCTCTCCCTGCCATTACCATATCCTTTCTCCCTCTCATTGCAATTCCCATTTCCCTACCACCCTACTGCTACCCCTCGAGCTCCCTATCCCCTCCTCTCTCTCCTTCTTTTTTTTCTTCTTCCCTTCTTGTTCTATTCGGCCATTTTTCGAGCCCCATATGCCTTGCTCGAGCCTCTTTTCTCTCCCTTTCTCCTCCTTCCCTCACCCTCCCTGTTTTGCTTCGCTGCCGCTTCTTCCGCCTCAACAGCCACCTGCACCACCTCTTGCCACCCTCCACCTCACCCCCGATCGATCACAACACCCATTGAGGCACCCCGCAACCTCCTTCTTCCTCCTCTCTTCCTTTTCTCTTCTTTCCCTCCCTTCTCGGCAACCACCCTATACCACCCATTCCCGCCGCCGTTCTGCCACCTATGTTGCCAAATGAGCCACCACAATAACCCTCGCAACCCCCTCTACCACCCCCAACCCTCCTTTGCCCAAAACCACCACCCAAAAGCCTTCATTTTCTCTCCCCCTTTTCCTTCCTCATTAGCCCCCGTTTCGAATCCCTCCTCGGCCCCACCTTTGTAGCCTCGCCGCCGTAGCCTCCGCCACCCTTAGCCGCCTTCAACCCATCTCGACCACCACTTCCACCCCCTCTCCACCTCTGCACCCTTCCCTTGCCTTAAATCCTCCCCCACATGCCTTTTTTCTTAGCCTAAAAACCCTAACCCGAAATTGACCATTTTTCCTCTTTTCACCACCTTCGAGCCCCCTCCTCCTCCTTCCTTTGCATCTAACCCTGCTGCATGAGCAGTATAAGTTGCTGCATGCTTGGTTATGTTTTGTTTAATAATTTTAAGGTATAATAATATTTTAATTTAAGTATTTGATTAATTAAGTGTTATAAAGCCTTATACTTTGATTTTTATTATTTCTAATGTAATAAGTCTTGATATTATTTTTAGGTATTGGTTTTGATAATCAAAGCTTGAACCTTAAACCGGACTACCGGTAAGGTTCGTTTTCGCGGGAATTGAGATAACTGTTAAATCCCACTTAAACGCATGAATTAACGCATGTTAGCACATTAGGATTTTTAGTATATTATTATGCTTGATATATGTAGGTTGATATCATATATGTAGTTTCTTGTGAGGTTTGATAAAAAGGAAGCATGATAGATTATGTGCTATGTATGGAGATATTGTTTAAGCTAGGAGTTGGTTATTAATGAAAATGTTAAGTATTATCCATGTTGTATTATGCTATTGTGATCCTAATGCATGATTAATATTTTGTGAGCCTTAGGGGTATTTTAGTAATATATATATATTGTACAAGAATATGGCCCAATATGTGTGGGTACTAAAAGTATATATTAAATATATTAGTTGTGGATGAGGTATTATTATTAATATTTTAAGTAGCAGTGATAATTTAAAATGAGTGGTGTAACAAGGGAAAAAATGGTAATTTATAATTAAAAAAGGGGTATTATGGTAATTGTATAATAAAAAGGGTAAATTGGTAATTTTATAATCAAGGGGTAATATGGTAATTGTGGAAGTGAAGGGGTAAAATGGTAATTTTGTAATTTAAGGGGTAAAATTGTAATTTTGTGGTTAAAGGGTAAAATGGTAATTTTATAATTAAAGTATAAAATGGTAATTTTATAATTAAAGTATAAAATGGTAATTTTGGAATTAAAGGATAAATCGGTAATTTTATGATTAAAGGGCACAATGGTAATTTTGTAATTAAAGGGGCAAAATGGTAATTTTATAATTAAAGGGCAAAACGGTAAATTTATGATTGAAGGGCAAAGTAATTTTGTAATAAAAGGGTAATATGGTAATTTTGTAATTAAAGGGAAAATTAATAATTTTTTAATTAAAGGACAAAATGGTAATTTTGTAATTAAAGGATAAAATGGTAATTTTGTAATAAAAGGGTAAAATGATAATTTCGTAATTAGAGGGCAAAATGAAAATTTTAAAATTAAAAGAGGTCAAATGACAATTCTGTAATTAAGGATAAAGCGATAATCTTATAAGTGAGAGGGTGTTATGGTAATTTTTGGAAGTTAAGGAGTAAAATGGTAAATTTGAAAGTAAAGGGGTAAAATTGTAATTTTGTAAATAAGAGGGGTAAAGTGGAAACCGAAAAGGAGTAACTTGACAATTATAATAATTGAGAAGGGCAAAATGCTAGTTTAATAAAAGAGAAAGGTAAAATGATAATTTAATAATGGATAAGGGTAGTTGGTAATTATGATAATAGAAAAGGGCAATTTGGTAATTTAAATGACTAAAGGGTAATTTGGTAAATTCAATAATGGAGAATGGTAGTTTGGTAATTTTGATCATATAAAAGGGTAATTTGGTTATTTAACCAACAAGAGGGTAATTTGATAATTTTGATAATGGAGTATGGTAGTTTGGTAATTGATAATATAGGACGGTAATTTGGTAATTAACGAAATAAAGGGATAATTTGGTAGTTAGGTTAATGAGGAAGGGTAAATTGGTAATTTTACCAACTCAAGGGCAATTTATTAATTATAATAAAGGAAAAAGGGAAAAGAGGTAATCTAACCAACTAAATGGAAAATATATTAAGTGTAACAGTTATGAATGGGGATTAGTGACCTAATAAGTATGGAAGATAACTTGGTAACTTAAATCGAGTAAGGGTTTACTTGGTAATTATGAGAGTAATATGGTAATTTGTCAAGTAAGGAAGGATGACTTAGCAATTATATAAGTAAGGGGTAAATGAGTAATTTATATCTAACATGTCGTTGTGATTATGGAATTTTGTAATATGACTCAAGTAACGCTGATTAGCGAGGCAAGAGTATTTGATAATTAGTAAGTTCATGAGAACGAATTCTAATTTGAAATTAGATGAGATTAGGGTGGCCTTAATGATTCTTTTGTGTTACCTTGGACAACCATGTGAATAAGAAATATTTGATGATATCCGAACGATTAAAAGTGAATAATTATTTGAGTATTGTGCTTTTGTGATCACCCTAATTAAGACACTAATACTTAAAGTGAAAGACCTCGAGATCGGGAATGGTGGCTCTTTAGGGATTGCTACCCTAAAGACATGGTTTAGCCCACGATTATTCTAGTATTTGCTGGTGTGCCTTTATGCCCCAGCCAGGCCCTATATCTACTCTATCTAGCTCTACGGACCTAGTTAGGGGGTATGCATACTTATGGATTAGGTGTCCTTGTCGGTAGGGTATTGAGTTGGCCTTATGCACCAGTACGACTAGGGTACATTTGCATCTATGGGTTGATAGTTGAAGGGTACTGAGTAGCTTTTATGCACCAGTGCGATCAGTGTACCTTTGTGTCCCGAGATCTTGATCTCCCTATCAAGGCAAATAATTGGAATTGATGTGCTGATTAAAAAGGGGAAAACACTAATCGTTAAAGTGAAAGATTAATGAGTCAGGCCCAGTTGAATTATATTACGAGTACCGATCCACCGGATATAATAGTGGCCCAGGATGTTTTACCCTGGATTATGTTTATGAGTACCGATCCACTGGATATAATGGCGGCCCAGGATGTGTTGCCCTGGATGAGGTATATTTGTATTCCGATCCATCGGTCAGAATGGTGGGGGTCCCAAGCTCAATAAATTTGATTTGGCTGTGAATAAATTATGGAAAAATACTAATCACTTATAGTGGAATACCATGTGAGTCGGGGCCAGACCGATCCACCGGCAAATAATAGTGGCCAGGAGCGTTTTTCCCTGCATGATCGGTCCACCGATGAATAATAGTGGCCAGGAGAGTTTTGCCCTGCATGACCGGTCCACCGGCGAATAATAGTGGGGTTCCCGCATTCACACGAAAAGTTATTGTAACACCCCCAAAATTCACTACTGAAAAATTTCGTTTTATTTAAAAGATAATTGCGGAAGCAGATAAACAAAACGTGAACTTTGGGAGTATTACCGCCATACTTAGTACCAGACCGGTTCACTCATACCGTTCCAGTACCAAGTGCTAAGGCTAAGAAAATAAAATACAAATCGAAAGACATTCAACATGCATAAATCAGAGTAAATTGCAAGAACTTCAACATATTTAAATCAGAGTAGCGCATCAAATCATTTTCAGGAATAAAATCCACTAATGGTGGTTACTTGAGCAACGTTAACATTTAAAACCGAGAAATTAAATGAGAAAGAGAAAAAGCCATGATACCGGAAAATTCCTTACTCTCCTTCCCGTAACCCACTTGAGTAGCACCTGAAAATACCTGCAAGGGCACTGCCCATTGAATAGGCAGGGGCCCCATAAAGGGAATCCCTTCAGTACTACGGTACTGAGTAACCCTTTAATACCACACTTAAAGATAGGCCCCCATACGACACATAATGCAAGCCACACACATATAAATAATGAGAGATGCATACATAACAATGACAAACATAATACTTTATAAGTCACGATCGATACTTTGGGCCTTAAGCCATTATTCTGTCATTAATCCATCAATATCATATTTTATATCCATGTGAGTACGAGAACCCCACTATTATAGCCGGTGGACCGGAAGTCAACACACAGGGCAGAACGCCTCTGACCACTATTATTGCCGGTGGACCGGAAGATAAACACACAGGGTAGAACGCACCTGACCACTATTATTTACCGGTGGACCGGTCTGGCCCCGACTCACATGGTGTTCCACTATAAGTGATTAGTATTTTTCCATAATCTTATTCACATACATAACCGATTTTATTGAGCTCGGGACCCCCACTATTATTGCCGGTGGGCCGGAATATATATAAAATCATCATCCAGGGCACAACGCTCCTGGCCACTATTATAACCGGTGGACCGGTACTCATAATCACACACCAGGGCAACACGCTCCTGGACCACTATTATAACCGGTGGACCGGTACGCAATATCACATACCAGGGCAACCCGCTCCTGGACCACTATTGTAACTGGTGGACCGGTACTCAATATCATAATCATCTGGGCCTGGCTCATTAATATTCCACTTTCAATAATAGTATCTTTCCTTTATTTAATCAGCACATCAATCATATTTATTTGCCTCGATTGGGAGATCGATAACCCGGGACACAAAGGTACACCGGTCGTACCGGTGCATATCAGCTACTCAGTACCCTTTAACCATGAACCCAAGGACGCAAAGGTACCCTGGTCGTACTGGTGCATAAAGCTAACTCAGCTACCTACAAGGACACCTAATCCATAAGTATGCATACCCCCTAACTATGTCCGTAGAGCTAGGAAGAGTAAGATATAGGGCCTGGCTGGGGCACAAAGGCACACCAGCAAATACCAGAATAATCGTGGACTAAACCACGTCCTTAGGGTAGCGACCCCTAAGGAGTCACCATTCCCGATCTCGAGGTCTTTCACTTTAAGTAATAGTGTCTTAATTAAGGTGATCACAGAAAGCACGATAATCCGATACTTATTCACTTTCAATCGTTTCGATATCATTAATCGTTTATTATTCAGAGGATTATCCAGGATGTCACAGAGAAACCATTAAGGCCATCCTAATTATCAAATACTCTTACTTGGCTAATCAGCATTATTTAATCATATTAATGTTCCACAATCTCAAAGACGTGTCAGGTACAAATTACTCATTTGCCCTTTACTTATATAATTGTTAGGTATCCGTTCCTTACTTGATAAATTACCACATTACCCTTAAGGTTGCATAATTACCAAATTACCCCTTGTCCACTTTAGATTACCAAATTGTCTCCTACACTTTTTAGATCACCATTCACCCCTCATAATTACTACACTTATCATATTTCCCTTTTGGTTGGTTATATTACCAGATCGCCCTTCTCCTTTGTTATAATTACTAAATTGCCCTTGAGTTGGATAAATTACTAAATTACCCTCCTTCATTATCATGATTACTATTTTGCCCCTTTAGTTGGTTAAACAATTATCACTTTACCCTTTTATCGGCTAAATTACCAAATTGCCCCTTTAGTTGAACAAATTACCAAATTGCCCTTTTCCTTTATCGTAATTACCATTTTACCCCTCTCAATTATTTTAATTACCATTTACCCTTTTTAATTATCACAAATCCCAAATTACTCTTCTTCGTAATTACCAATATTAATTTACCCTTTTTCATAATCAAAATTACTATATTACCCTTCTCCATTATTAAAATTACCATAATGCCCTTTAATTGGTTAATTTACCAAATTACCCTTCTATAGTATCATACTTATCCAATTGCCCTTCTACAATCATAATTTAATTGCTAAATTATCTTTTGTCGTTATCATAATTACCAAGTTACCCTTTACTCCCAAGTTTTACCATAATATCCTTTTATTTACAAAATTACCATTTTACCCCTTACATCCAATTTTACCATAATATCCTTTTATTTATGAAAATTACCACCATACATCTTTTACTTTACAAGTTACTATTTTACCCCTTCACATCTAAGATTACCATCTTTATCTTTCCTTACATAATTACCATTTTGCCCTTCTTTCCCAATTTACCATATTACCCCTTTACTTATAAATTACCACTTCACCATTCACTTATAAAATTTACCATATTACCCTTTACTTATGAAATTACGATTTTGCCCCTCTACCTCCAAAATTACCATAATGCCCTTTTTACTTGAACAATTATCATAATATCCTTTTATTTACAAAATTACCATTTTACCCCTTACATCCAATGTTACCGTAATATCCTTTTATTTATGAAAATTACCACCATACATCTTTTACTTTACAAATTACTATTTTACCCTTTTACATCCAAGATTACCATCTTTATCTTTCCTTACATAATTACCATTTTGCCCTTCTTTTCCAATTTACCATATTACCCCTTTACTTATAAATTTCCACTTCGCCATTCACTTATAAAATTTACCATATTACCCTTTACTTATGAAATTACGATTTTGCCCCTCTACCTCCAAAATTACCATAATGCCCTCCTTCATCCAAAATTACTATTTTACCCCTACTTCCAAAATTACCATTTTACCCTTCTTTCTCACAACTTACAATTTTATCCTTTACTTGTAAATTATCATTTGGCCATTTAATTATAAAATTACCATATTATTCTTTTATCTCAAAAATTACCGAAATACCCTTTTCCACATATAAAATTTCCACTCAACCCCTTTATTCACCATTTTTATGAATTTACTAACACTACATAAAATAATGATATTAATACTTCATTTTTATCATCTAAGTCCACCAACTTATCATTTTTCAACATAATACTCATTAGCAACTACACACATTGATTTATATACCTCATAAGCATAATTACTAAAATACCCTTAAACAATAACATCATTCATGCATTAACAACATGGTACATCATAAACAAGTGTTTAACATTTCTATTCCATATTCCAACTCCTTCTTTATTTAACACACCTACATATGGCACAAAAGTTATCATGCTTTTTCTTTTTAACAAACAATATAAGAAACCATAAACATATCATGCTAAGCATACAAAACATGCATAAAATCATACTAAACCCTAAATGTGCTAGCATGCGTTTTTCCACATATTTAAGGGAGGATTAACGGTTACCTTAATCCCGCAAAATATCAATCTTACCAAGCATAATTAGCAACTCAACACCTAAAAATAATATCCATCATATTTATGTTAGAAATAAGAATCCAAGTATAAAACTTTATAAATTTTAATTAATAAAACACTTAACATAAAATACCATTATACCTTAAAAATTATCCAAACAATTTTTAGAATGAAGGGGAGCTCACGCAGCATGAACAGCGTGAGTCTCATGCAAAATTATGGGGAGAAAAGGTTCGAAGGGGGTGAAGGGAGAAAAATAAACCATTTTCGGGTTAGGGTCTTTAGGCTAGAAAAGAAGGTGGTTAGGGGAGGTTCTAAGGCAAGTGAATGGTGCAGAAGTGAAGAGGGGGTGTAGGTGGAGGCAAAGGGTGGTTTCAAGGCGGCTTAAGGCGGCGGAGACGGCGACGGCGAGGCGGCAAAGTCGGCTGCCGAGAAGGGTCGAGGGAAAAGGCTGTGAAGGAAGGAAAAGGAGAGGGAAAAATGGAGGGGTTCAAGGGTTGTTTTCGGCTAACTAATGGATGGCGGTTGTAGAGGGGGTTGCAGGGTGTCGAACGGTGGGTTGGGTGGCAGCAGAGGTGGCCGGACGGCGGCGATAGAGGCGGTTGCAGGTGGCTTGGCGGTAAGGGGAAAAACTGGGGAGGAAAAGAGAAAGGGTCAAGAAGGGAGGGAGTGTAGGGCTCGAGGGGCAGCGTGGTGGTGCAGGGTGGTAGTAGACAGTGGCAGTAGGCGGGGCAGGGCTGGGCTTGGTGGTTCGAGCGGCGGCGAGCGGCGGTGAGAAGAAAAAAAACATAAAAGGATGGGGAAGAAGGGAGGAGAGAAGGGAGAGATCGGGGGAGGGATATTAGGCTCGAAAAATGTGGGAATGAAGGGCTTGGGAGCTGAAGAAAAGAAGAGGGAGAAGAGAGGGGGCAGGGCTGGCCGGCGGTGCTGCAGTGGTGGCAGGGCTGTCGGTTGGCAGGGAGAAAGGAGGGGAAGAAGAAGGAAAGGGGAGAGGCATGCGGGGCTGTGGTCCAGGGCCGGTTTGGCTCAAAAAAGAAAGAAAACGACGGGGGAAGAGAGAGAGGGAGAGGGAGGAAGGCACGGGAGCTGCAGGGTGGCAGTCGGTGGCAGCGGGCATGGCGTCGAATGTGCAGGTGGTCGGGCGTGGGAGCGGTGAGAAAGGAAGAAGACGAAGGGAGAAGCCGGCCGGTCGAAGGGAAAGGAAATAAGGCTGAACCGGCCGGTCAGGAGAAAAAAAAAGAAAGGAGGCGGAAGCTGCTGGGCGGGTGTGCGAGGGAGAGAAGGGGTGAGGCGGGCCGAAGGCCCAACGCGCAGGGAGAGGGCTGGCCTGGCGAGGTAGCCCGGGGGAGGAAGAGAGAAAAAAAAAAGAAAAAGAAAAGAAGAAAGGGAAAAAGGGAAAAAGGGTAAAAAGGGAAATGGTAAAATAGGAAAAATAATTTAAATTAATTTATAAAATCATAAAACATAATATTCTTGGTAAATTATTTAATTTAATAATTTTATTTATTATAATCTAATATTTTAGTTTAAAAAGGATAAAGTTGGTAAAATATTAGTTTTGGAAAATTATTCAAATAAAATAATATGATAAATAGAAAAATATTTATTTTTAATTTATTAAATAATTTTATCCAAATTTACATACTCTAAAATCCATGAAATAATTAAAATAAATAATCTAAAAGCAATTCTATTCCAAATAAAAGTAATTTATTAAAATATAGGTTTTCAAAATTTTTGGGGTATTACAGTTATAATCCGATATGATTGATAATGATGGACTAAGGGCTTAAGGCCCAGAAGTATCAATTTTTCTCTATGGCCTATTAATATCTAATTGATTTGTTAAGTATGTGGTTGTATAAATGTGGATATTAAGTATTTACCTTTCATTATTTATGTATGTAGTATCATGTGTTGCATTGCAGACCTTCTACTAAGTGTGATTTAAAGGGTTACTCAGTACCATAGTACTGAAGGGTTCCATTTGTGGGCCCCTACCTATTCAATGGGTAGTGTCCCTTGCAGGTCGTCCTCAGGTGCTATTCAAGTGGGCTCTCAGGAAAGAGTGTAAGGTACTATCCGAAAATTTTATGGTTTTAACGTATTTGTTGATTTGTAACCACCAGTGGTATATTATACTCTTATAAAATGTTTTAATGTGTTACCCTGATTTAATCATTGGTTTGAGTTTCTTGTAATTTGTATTTTATTTTTTAACTTTAGCACTTGGTACTAAAACGGTAGGATTGAACCGGTCTGGTACTAAGTGTGGTGGTAATATCCCCAGAATTCATAGTTTTATTATTTTGCTTCCGCTAATTTTTTAATAAAACGAAATTTTTCAGTAGTGACTTTTAGGGGTGTTACACTAACCCACGTACTATTTTTCACCCAAAGCCTCCAATCACCCAAACAACTTTTCCCTTACCTTACTTACATCCTAATACAACTTTTCACACGTAAAGTTCACCCTCATGCGAATTCCATTCACCCCATGCGAACCCTTGAAGTTTTCATGCAAAACCCTATAATTCCCATGCAAACCCTAGATTCTCCCATGCAAGGTTCACCCCCTCTTTTGTTTTATTCATAGACCCCCTTTTGATTTCCCTTTCATGGGTCATGAGATATTTAGGTCAATCCCACATTCCTTGGTCAACTTACTTCCCTTTGATCAACTTACTTTCCCATTTTTCTTTTTCATATTTTCACCCCATATTACCACATTAAATATCCTAACATGCATGTCCTAAAGGGTCATATTACATCACATCACAATTCACAGTATATACATATTAAACACATGTCATAAGAAAGTACATGAGCATACCTCAACTCAAAGCTACGCTACACATAAAACAAGTTTAATGATAACCACAACATAACATAGTACATAACATTCAAGGCATACAAGACACATAACACACATAGGGCCTTAGCTTCGTCCTTACCTAAAACTTTACCGGTATTGGAGCACGCTCCTACGCCTCCTTAGGGTTTTGACTGGTTTCACCTATAAGAGGAAAAACTAAGGATTAATTTTCTCTCTACCAAAAATACTATTATTTCCTATTTTATTTTAAGATTAGGGTTGCTATTATTAAAATAAACTCTACAAGTGAAAAATAGGGTTTTTAATCTCAAGTTAGTCTACTAGATTATTACTAGTCAAAATATGTTTATGTTAATATTTATAACCATATTTATATTATTAAAGCTAATAGCTTTATTTCTTTTAATAATAGTATTAACACCAGTTATAGTAAAAATAGTGATATTAATAATAATAGTAATACTAATACTCATAGTAATAGAAACCTTAGTATTTTAAGGCTAAGGCTAATAATAAGGTTAGGGATAAAAGTAATAATATAATAATAGTAATACCAACAAAACTACTAATATTGCCAGGGATAATAATAATAATAGTAGTAATAATAATAATAATAATAATAATAATAATAATTTAAATAATGATAATATAAGGTTCGAATATTTTTACAATAGTAGTAATAGTAATAATAATAATAGTAGTAGTAATAATGATAATAACTATAGTAACAATAATAATAATAAAAGCGTTAAGAATAATATTAGTAAGAGTAATATTTGAATAATAAATATTAATAATAAGGTTTGAATATTTTTAATAGCAACCGAATGATAATATGCCAAGGCTAGCATCAGTAATAATAATAATAATAATGAAAATCAAAATAATAATAAAATAGGGTTTCGACCCCTTAATAATAATAATAATAATAATATTCTGAGGATGTAAATAATAATAATAATGCATAATAATAACAATATAAATACAAGTAAAATTGATAAGGATTGCATAATTAGGGTTTAAGGGTTGGGAGGGGTCAGGGTACCACCTAGAATTGGTGGTGACCAGCGGCAGGGAAGGAGGGAGAGAAGGGGAAAAGTTGAGTGTGTAGGGTAGGAGAGGGGGAAGTTGGGAGAGAAGGGGAACAATTGAGTGTGTAGGGTAGGAGAGGGGGAAGGAGAGTGGAAGTTGAGGTGGTGGAGGATGCCCCAGTTGAGAGGGTTGGAGTGGTGGTGGTGGCGCAACCAAAGGCGGCGGTGTTGTGGTGGCCGAGGGTGGTGGAGAGGGAGGAAGAGAGGAGGAGAGGGACAAAGGGAAAAAGGAGGGTAGGGAAAGGTAGAGGAAGGTCTGTAGGTGATTTTGGAGGGTATAAGGGGTGGTGGCTGCGGCGGGAGTGGCAGCGCAAGGGCGGCGACAGTTGATGGGGAAGGGGACTTTGCACTGTTGGGGTGGCTAGTGCAAGGCAAATTGAGGGTGGAGGAGGGTGTTTTTAGGTGGAGGGTGATGCAGGGAGTGGTTTGGTAGGTGGCTTAGGCGGCGGCGCCGGACGACGGTGGAGTAGCGGGAGGCGAAACAAGCGGTGACGATAGAAAAGGGAGAGTTTCTGGGTTGGGAGAAAAAGCTTGAATGAGGGATCGATGAGGAGTATTTATAGGCTAAGTATGAGGGGGAAGGATAGAGGGGGAAGAGGAAGGTTCGTTGGTAGGTGGACATGTTGCCGACAGGTGGCCCAATGGTCAGAGAAGGCCCGCGAAATTTGTAGGTCCGGCTACTTGGGAAGCGGAAAAAGGAGAGGGGAGAGAGTCATGCATGAGGGGAAAGAGGGGTTGTGATTGGGTAAAGGAGAGAGAGGGGGTGTTAGGGAAGAGGGTAGGGCGGCAGGCTAGCGTGTGGCGGCGCAGAGGCAGCGTGCATGTGCCGAGAAGTGAGGTGGTTGGCATCAGGGAGAGGGAAAGTCGGGTGGAGGGGAAGAAGAAAGGGTGCGATGGACTGGCGGTCCAGGAAAAAGAAAGAAAGGGAGGGGGAGCAAAACTGGATGGGGGGAGAAGGGGGTGCGACGCAGGCTTGGGTCGCGCAGGAGGAAGAGAGGGGGAATTGGGCCGTCAGGCTGGGTTGGAGAAAAGAAAAGAAGAAAGAAGGGAAAAAGGAGAAAAGAAAAGGAAAGAAAGAAAAGAGGGGGAAAACGAAAAAGGGAAAAAGAAAAATAGGTGGGTTGGGGTATTTAAAATATTTTGGTATTTTGGGATATTTAAAAATTATATTATTTTGATAAAATAATAATTAAATTCCCTATTTAGGCTAATTTAGGATTTTTGAAAGATTTTTCCTAAATTTTATTTTAATTAGCAAAACACCCTAATTTTCTTCAATTAAATTATTTATAGATTTCCTATTGATTTTACCCTAATTACTCCCTCTTATTTTAATAAAATAATTTAATTAATAAATTCTCATAATAAATCCTTAATTAGCCATAATTCTTGATATTAGGGATTTGGGATAGTTCACATTGACATTATCATTTTCTATACTAAGAGAGGGTGTTAAAGATAAGGGCACCGAAGAAGCATTAAAAGAGCTAGTAAAATCACATGCATTCTTTTTCATGGGAAACACATTCTCAAAAAATTTTGTATTTCTAGATTCATAAATAGAATAATCATTCAAACACAGAAATCTATATGCATCACTATTTTTAGCATATCTAATAAATGCATAGTCAAAAGTCTTTGTTCCCACGTTGGTTCTTCTAAAGTCTGGTAAACCAACTTTAGCTAGACATAGTCACACTTTAAATTTTTTTAGGTTAGGTTCAAAACCTTTCCATAATTCATAGGGAGTCTTGTTTAGTTTCTTATGGGGAATCCGATTCAAAACATAGCATGCATACAAAACTCCCTCCCTCCACATATGGTCAGACATACCAGAACTCAATAGCATAGCATTCATCATTTCCTTTAGAGTTCTATTCTTACTTTCACCTACACCATTTTGTTGGGGAGAATAAGGGGTACTAGTTTCATGTATGATACCATGATTATAACAAAAATCCTTTAGAAAACTAGTTCTATATTCACCACCCCTATTAGACCTAAGCCTCTTAATCTTTCGGTCCAATTGGTTTTCTATTTCTGCCTTATATTTTAAGAACATACCTTCACTCTCATCTTTAGACCTAAGGAGGAAAACTTTAGTATTTCT
This sequence comes from Tamarix chinensis, assembly GCA_030549775.1. NCBI lineage: Eukaryota > Viridiplantae > Streptophyta > Magnoliopsida > Caryophyllales > Tamaricaceae > Tamarix > Tamarix chinensis. The sequence goes on from CM060172.1 coordinate 120,381,772, forward strand.
CGAATAATCATCAATAAATGTTATATAATATTGTTTTCCTCCTCTACTCTCGGTGTTATTAAAATCTGTTCAGTCTGTATGTATTAATTCAAGCAATTCCGTTGATCTCATTGTGACTAGTTTAAAAGGTTTTTTAGCATACTTGGATTCCACACAAACATGACACTTCTCGTAATCATTAGTATCCAAAACATTAATCATGTTCATTCATTTCATTTTTTCTGTGGAACCCATATTTATATGCCTTATCCTACCATGTCACAAAGATACAGACTCAACAATATAAAAAGAAGTAGAACAAATTTCATTCATAGGAGTAGAAACAACATTTAAAATAAATATTCCATCAGACATGTACCCCTTACCCACAAATTTCCCATTTCTGGTCAATACGATCTTATCAGCCTTAAAAACTAGTTTCAGTCCGGCCCAATTAAGTAAGCCGCCTGAAACTAAGTTCCTATGGAGGGAGGAGACATATAAGACATCAATCAACAACAAAGATTTTCCAGAGGTAAGTTTTAGAAGAACCTTTCCTTTACCCAAAACTCCAGTAGTGGATGAGTTTCCCATAAAGATGTGCTATCAATCAATAGCATCTTGGAACTGGTGGAAGAGTCATCTGTTGGCACACAAGTGCTTAGAAGCCCCGGTATCCATAATCCAATCTGCCTTATTTTCAACTAGGTTTGCTTCTACAACCATAACAACAATAACTCTCTCTGTCTCAGCAACATTAGCATGTGGAGCAGAAGGGGCACTACCTTATTGATTTGAGTCTGTGGGCTCTTTCTCTTAAAACACTGATAAGCTTTATGACTTGTCTTATCGCACACATAGTAAGTTATTTACTTCTTCTGAGTCCTAGTATCACCCTTCTTGAAGTTAGGTTGACCTTTCGATTGACCCTTTTTCCGAGTCCTTTTACCTTTCCCCTTGAATTTGTCATTTCCAGTAGCAGACTCAATGATGTTAGAACTCATGGATCCAGAAGCATAAAGCACTCAATTGTCCTTTAAACAATTTGTCTCCTTTGTCCTCATGTGACTAATCAATTATGGTAAAGTCAGATCCCTCTTTTTATACATCAGATGGTTTCTGAAATCACTCAATGATGGAGGAAATTTCTCTATTAGCATGTTTTTGGCTAGAACGTCTCACATATCTTCATCCCTTCACCCAATACTTCAGCAACCAAAAACTCATAATTATGGACTTGATTCATCACCGGCTTGTCATCAACCATTTAAAATCTCAATAAATTTCCAACAGTGTACTTCTTTCTCCTGGCTTCATCAAAATCATACTTGTTCTTCAGAGTGTCCCATATGTTCTTTGAAGACTCAACACTGAAGAACATATCAAATAATTTGTTATTCATATGCTGAAGGAGATGACCTCGGATTGTCTTGTTGTCTCATTCGTATTTTTCCTTAACATCTTCATCACCTTTCTTAGTGGCAGCGAGAATGGGAGTGGTAGTTGGAGTGGCAAGTGCATTATCGGTATCCTTTTGAGTAGGTGGAACAGTCAGTAATACATAATTGACCTCCAGAGCCTCAAATAAGATCGTCATCCTTTGAGACCATCTACGGTAGTTAGTACCGTCCAATGGCTTAACCTTCGACATATCTAGAATAACTCTCGGAACACTTGCAACCATACTTATTCTTTAGAGTGTCCCATCTTCGGTAATTGGTACCGTCTAGTACTTCTACTTTCGACATATTCGAAATAATTCTTGGAATACTTGCAGCCATATTAGAATGAGAATAGCAAGCACAACAAAAGAATAGTATCAAAGCTACTGTAGCACTATAGTACTAGTAGTAGTAAGCATTCTTCAACACACAAACCAACCAAATCCAAAACTACAGCAGGCAACACTAGAAAACCTAACTCTTATATCAATTAAATTATGTGATAATTGAGCAAAATAATTCTAATTGAGCATAGCAGAAAATCGGCAAGTAGAGTAGTTGTCGAACAATTGCAGTGCAAACTATGAGTATGAAAACCGAACAAATTGAGCAGACCAATAATCAATGCTTATTGCAACATCCACATAACCGTCTCAATGGGAAACACACAGTGGTAGCTAGCAAAAGCAATAAAGTATATCAAGGCAGAAACCCGAGAATGTGCAATTTGAGTCCAGCAAAGTCCGAATATATTATTGAATCTAAACTTAAAGCACAAACCCGAATAGAATTTTCCAAACCAGCAATGACAACCAAAATTTCAATGCGGGCAAATAATCAAACGGTAGTTGAATTATGGTAGCAGTATCGATCGAAAATAATACCAATTAATTTAATAACAGCAACAAAATTGAATAGAGCCAACTTAATCCCGAGACAACAAAATATTTTTGGAAGAGAAATAACAGAAGGCACAATAATCGAACAACACATAGCAAGTAAAAGTGCTACATATATGAAACGAACTTCACTTCAGAATGAGGTAATAGATTTGAAATATACACATTAATTAATATAAAAGAAATGAATAACCGAACCGATACTTTGAGAATAATGTTGTGCCGTAATCAATTATCACTATCCTGAAGTAAAATTCGGTTGGATTCCGGTGTGGATCCCTTCTTGACCGGTTCACCCCCAAGGTTAGCACAATGTCTTCGATCCTGTACACTTGAGATAAAAGAAATTGAACTTGCAGAATCAATGCCCAGATGTATTAGTAAAAGCGAAGAGAAAAAATGCTCGGGAAAACTTTGTCGACCAGATCTCAAAATTTTTGAAAATTAAATAGAAGAATAATTGGTTAAAACCAAAAGAAAGAAGTGGGACAGTGGAAAGTCTTCCACTCCTCACCCGACAGAAGAAAAATTCAACCTGCACCAAAAACGCAACGTTCAAAGACCAATTGAAAGAGGAACGTTCAAAATCTCAGTAAAAAGAAAGTCAAGTCCGTTGGAATCTATGACCCTCACTCAGTCCAGAATGTCAGCAACATGTATCCAAACTTTTAACTCAAACGTGACAATAGGTGAGAGGATATAAAAACTAACTAAAACGAATGTTGCTTACCGAGGTGGGACAGAAGAAGAAGCATACGGCAGCAAATAAATTGCTGCTATTCTACCATTGCCCAACAAATAATAATGATTAAAATAGGATAAATATAAAAACGTATAGTGACAAAATCAAAATCAAAATAATTTTCAACCGTAATAATTAACTAAATACAATACGATGACTAATTAATCTGACGACCAACCCAGAACAACAGCGATATATTACATTTCGCCGGTGTTGCGTCCTTTCACGGGCACCTTTTCTCCTTAGCTTTCCACGAACACCGACTTCCATTCAATGCACCTACCGGCTTTGTCTGGCATTTGTTTATTTAGGATCGCAGCCCCTCTTCCATAAGCGAGCCCCCTACTCCAGGGCTTGCAGTTTTCGACTGTTTATAAAGCTTAAAAACTAAGAAAGCTTAATAAGTAGTTAAGTGAGGGTTGTGTTTTGCGCCGTTAGCCCAAATACACGTGCCCTTTACCTACCTCATTATTATTATTATTTTTATATGCAGAAGGGTGGGATAGGCAGGCGGATGTATAAGTTATTTATTTTGCATTATTTTTGCGCTTAGTATTTGATTAATAATATTTATTATTATTATTAAATATGACTAATACTAATATTTTTTTTTAATTCCCCACTAATATCTACCTCATATTGTATCCCCATATTAATCGATACACTACCAACTAATAGAGACTATCTGTAAATTGACAAATTACAAATCTCTCTCTCGCTCTCTCTCTGTATGTCGTCGGAACGATCGGGATGGGTGGGCTAGCTCTTACTATTAGGCTCCGTTTGGTTTGAAGAAAATTAAGTGGAAAGGAAAATGTGGAGGAAAGAAAATTGAAGGAAAGAAAATGAAAGAAATTTATTTTCTTTCCTTTGTTTGGTTGTTGGATAAAATTTTGTGGAAAATTGAAATCTTGGAAAACATTTTTAGTGTTTGGTATATAGAAAGAAAATTCTAAGAAAAATTAAATGTTATTATTTAAATATTATTATACATTTAATGTTATTAAAAATAGTATATTGGTATATAAAAAATTACATAAAATTTCTAAAAAATTTATTAAAACTCCATAAAATCAATACTTATTTTAAATTTTTTTTATAGAATATTCTAAAATATTAAATGAATAACTTATAATAATTTTAAAAAAAGTATGAAAAAATCCAAATCCGATAACAAAACATATATTTATATCCGTATCCATACTCAAATCTAATGCATTATTTAAATAGTAATATACATTTAATGTTATTAAAAATATTATATTGATATATAAAAAATTATGTAAAATTTCTAAAAAATTTATAAAAACTCCATAAAATCAATACTAATTCCAATTTTTAAAAATCCGTATACATATCCCGTGAATATTTTTTCCCCTCTATATCTATAATTATGTCTATTTTTTCATATCCGTTTATATATCCATCGGATAAAATCTATTGGATTTTGATTAAAACCCATCAAATTTAAAATGAAATTTATTTAATGTTAGAATTATATGGTTAGATTATTAAAATTTAATTATGTATTCACTTTTAGCCTTAGAAAATATATGTTAAATTATATAAATAAGAATAAAAATATAATTTCATATCGGATAAATGAATCGGAGTACTAATACGGATATAAAAGCGGATAAAATTTTAAGCCATTCTACTAAACTTACCAATGTATATGTCAAGATCTCAAAAAAAAAAAAACAATGTGCATGATCAATTCATAGTTACTAGTTACTAATCAAACAAATCAGAAAGGTACATTAGGATCATCAAAAATATCAGAACCGAACTCCACACACAACCATATGGCTCTATCCTCAGGTGGAAGACCAAGAAATGTACGAGCGGCACTGATATTTGCAGCAAGCTTGCTATAGATTTCTATGGCTGGAACTTTCTTCAATCCTTCCACCTTTCTAAGCTCAGAATACAGCTCAGATTCAGTAAAATTACGTGGATTTCCTCTATCAAGAGCTGCTGCAACTGCATCCATCCCTTCTTTTAAAGCCTTCATCTCCTCTGATACATAATCTCTCAACTTTCTTTTCTTTGTGGCTCTTGATGCAGATGCACCGGCCAAAGGAGAGGTTACCTCATTATGTTGTTCCTGTTCAGTGTTTCGATCATCAGCTGTTCTTCCTTCATATTCTTGCCTCTCTGAGCGCAAACGTCTTTCTTTCGGACCAATTGACAAACTTCCAGTTGCTCGATCCTTGCCAAATAAAATATCTAGCCTATTATAATTTTGAATAGGCTTATAGCGAAGCGGTTTGGCATCAGGATGAGCCTGCAAAAAAAATATTAATTATATAAATTTAGAAGCAATAATAATAAGAAATTACAATAAGAATAAGAAGGTTTAAGACTTACCAATATATACCTTTCCCAAACTGTTGTATCAGCTTCCACCATTTGAGTAGATTGATTAAAACCAAATCCACTCACTTGCAAAACTGTAGATGCTAAGGCATAATTCTTCTTGAGGGTCTTGATTCGGTTCTTTATATGGCTAACCGAGCAACCAAGACCAAACTGAACACTAACTCCTTTAGCAACGTTAGTGTATGCTGTTCTTGAAAATGAGCCACCTATTTTTTGACCTAAGTGCATTTGATCAGTTAATAAATCTATTAGAAATGTATCCATGTCTTCATCCCAAGTTAAATTTTTCTTCTCATTTGATGGTGTGTCACCACCAATGGGTTCCTGCACAAAAAAAATTGTAAACCATGGATAAAATCATAACTTATTACATCATCAATAACACAAATAATATAAAAACTTATATAAGAATTTTGATGTTAAATACAATTTCATTTAGAACAATTGCTGAATACATTTTTTTTCCTATGTGAATTTAACAATAATGATATTTCTACCATTAACTATTTAAACTATCTCTCCACATTGAAGTTGCAATTCCATCTCTTAATTGCTCTGCTTCTTCACACTCTTCTGCTAAACTTGATGGCGCAACATCTGCTTGAGCGTTAATAATTCTTATCTCACTATCAACCTCTAAAATTAATCTTTCATCTGGATCCACTCCCATGAGATAATTATGTAAAATGCATCCAGCTAAAACCATATCTGCTTGAGTTTGAACAGGATAGAATGGTTCGGTTCCACTTCCTAATATTGGAAAGCGTTTTTTCAAAACACCAAATGCCCTCTCAATAGCATTTCTTAAGGAAGCATGCCTTAGATTGAAAAGCTCCCTTGCATTCTGAGGACGTTGAATGCTATATTCCTTCAGATGGTATCGAGTCCCGCGATATGGTGTAATAAATCCAGTCTTCAACTGAAAACCCGCATCGCCTAAGTAAAATTTACCTGATGGCACTACCAATCTATCTATGTCTCTGGATAAAGCATTATTTAGTATCCTTGAATCAGATGCCGACCCTTCCCATCCCGACAATACATATAAAAACTTTAAGTCAAAAGAGCATGCAACAAATACATTTTGGGTCGGAAAATCCTTTCTGCCACGATATCTTTGTACCACATTATTTGGTACTTTCACACGAAAGTGTGATCCATCAATTGCTCCAACACAATCCTGTGTAAAAATGTTAAAAGTTTTTATTAAAAAAAAAAGAAGTTGTAATATGTACTTAGTAATTTATTTTATAATATTATGATATTTACCTTAAAATATGGCCAAAATTTTGAGCTACTTGATATTTCATGAGGGCAATGAGATCCATCGGGTTGTTGCAAAAATATGTCCTCTAAAGAAATGATAGCATTCAACACTTGATGGAAATGTCGGCTTACTGTTTCACCGGACCGCCAGAAGTCTAATTTTACCGACCAATTTCTTCTATTATGACCTATAATATTGAGAAACATGGCCACTCTCTCTTCTACACAGCTAGAATGAGTATCACTCAGTCTCCCAGAATCCCTCAATATTGATACAAGTCTAGCAAAAGCCTCCTTTCCCATCCTCAACTGGTTATGACAATCATCGTCTTTTTCCAATGTAAGTCGATCTAAAAAAGCTCGTCGCTTATAATCTCCCAATTGAGAAATATCCCTATCAACATAATTATAAGGACAAACCAATGATAATAAACTAGCAGCATATGCTCCATAGGTGACCACACATGTTGCTGCCCATCTTCTTAATTTGTCCCACTCCTCCATCGAATTAGTCTAATATTAAATGATCAAAAAAAAAGGAAAAAAGTTTGAGAAAATGAACCATATATGAAGATTTGGATGAAATATACTTAGCTTAAAAAAATGTGTATGAATATCAAGAATACAACAATAGCACATAGCAATCATCATCTCAAATTAAAACCAAATAAGATACTTACTTCAGTATTTTCTTCGGATTCCATAGTATCATTTGTAGCAAAATGATGGTTTGTTGGAAGATTTCTCCACTCTTGGAACTCTGATCTTGACATCGGATTTGATTCCTCACTAGTAGCCTGAATACATTAGAAATGAGAAAACTCAACAAATGATATATATATATAGCCTGAACACATATTCCAGAATCTGAGTATAAAAGGCACAAAATTCTACAATAAGATGAAAAACCAAATTTTGATTGATGCAATAGTAAAGGTGAGCTCTTAGGCTTCAGGTTCAATTTTACATCCTCTTTTTTCTGTGTTATAATAATTTCTGTATTGTAATAAGGCACTCCAGTCAGTGTCAGAATCTGTCTTACATAACATCAATTTCTCAGAATCTGTCTTACATTTAGTTGAATGCATGTGTAAAATCTTGCTAGTTGCAGTTTGTTTTATTTTGCAGTAATATGATACCTGATGCTATTCTTTTTATGATATCTAAAGCAGTGCCTCCGTATGTGCTCCAGTAAGTGTTTCTGAAAAATGCTTGCTGCTCCTAGTGGTAATATGTAAAATTTTGCTAGTTGCAGTTTGTTTTATTTTAGGGTGGGAACATTTGAGTTTAGCCTACTCTTTTGGAGGTAAGGAACTTCTACTAACAAATATATGCAAATCAATTAATGGACAAACTGTTTTCCTTTACTAGAACTGGAACTGTTTTAATATAATAGGTTAATTTCATTGGTATTAGTTTTTCAGTGGTCCAGGAATGTGCTTGATCATATGGGGATATAGAAGAAATAGGTTCTTGATCATATGGGAAGATTGGTGGCAGTTGTATTCTAAAATGAAATACGTTTTTGTGAACCTTTGGTCTTTGTTTGATAGACTAGAGGGGATTCGGTGACAGGTTCCTGGAGATTTGGTGTTGCAAGTGAAATGATGGGATTGTTTATATTTATGGGAAGAATATTTAGGCTTTGATAGGCGAATAAGGATGTAATGGAGATGGAAGTATTACATTTAGTTTGTTTTGGGTCTTGTTTGGGGAAGGGGGAAGCAATGAAATATACTAAAAACTGACCTACAACTATTTTTGTTCATTCTTGTTTGTTAATGCAATTCTGCCCCCTTTAAATACACCAAAACAGGATAAGTGTCAAGGGCCTATGGGTATTCTTTGGGACATTCAAAACTGCCCTGCTGAATTTGACCTGAAGATTTGAGCAGCATTTTGCATTGTTGAATTTCCATTTTTGTGTAGGGGAAGAAGTTCAAAGATAAGCTCATAATCAGAGGGAAATCATTGGACCTATTGTTCCTGATGATCTTAATCTCAGTGACAGAAGGACAGGGAAATTCACAAATAGTCACTGGTTACTACTTTTTTTTACCTTTAAAAGGCTCTGGTTGCTTCTACTCAATGTGCTCCGATAAACTCTCCCCTAATATGGCAGCATACACCTGGTGAAAGTGAGACTTCATTATTTTATCTCCTATTTCCATTTCCATTGAATCTTCTTTCCACCATTCATGATTAAACTTCTGATCTTTATCTTATCTACACGATACTTTATAACACAATCAAAACAGTGGGAAAATGGTTCCAAGGGCACGGAAACAAATCAAAGCATGGGGGAATGCTTATTTGAAAATTATATGGTAAAAAAATACATACATGAATCCAGCCTTCTTAAACTTCTGACTGCTGATTAACAACTAAACAGTTGACAATGTCATATCTCCATACATACTGCCAAAAATCATTTGAATATTACATCAGTTCTGATTGCAATGCAGGTCCTCGAGGGGTGATTAATTATATTCTTGATGTTAAATGGCGAATCTCACGTTTTTGGATTGAGTCGCGGACTCCCAGTGATCTGTGCTCATCCGCTCCCTGATTATTCGATCAGTTAATATCATATTTATTATATTGCTCAACAATAATCTATTTATCAGGTTTATAATGTAATTGACTAATTGTTTTCAAGTTATTTTTCCATTTTTTCCTCTCATTACATACTAAACATGTAAGTGAAAATAAATAAATTAAATTTTATTTTAATTTTTTTTTCAAACTTCCATTTCCCATCTGCCAAGCAATCCATAAATGCACTTTTGCTGCCTTATTAATCTTGCTGTTAGACAATTGTTATGAATGCTTTTTTCAGGTTGATCGAACAAAAATAATTTTACCTTTAGCCCAAAAAAACCTCGTAACTAAGTGCTAAAAAACGAATAAATGTTGCATCATTTATAAATTAATTAGTAATTAATACTTTTGAAATGAATCTAATCCACTAAACCTCTGCATCAGAACTGTTTACTAGAAGAATGAGAGGCAAGAATAAGGTATGAGAAAAAAGCAACTCAAGAGAAAATGTTCTTGCAGAAAAAGGCTCACATAGGTTATGTGAAACTGGGTGATCAAAACAATAAATTTTTGTATGCAAGTCTACAAGCTAGAAGAGCAAGAAACAGAATCAAACAGTAGGTGGATTACTCAGATAACAGGCAATGGTAACATACAATATGAGATTATTGACTTTTATAAAATGCTCCAAGTTACTGCTGCATTAACATCTTCAACATGTGGGTAAGGAGGTCGACAGTGTGTACTCTATATGGGGAATCTGAAATCACCAGGCCCAGATAGTTTTAACCCTTTTTTCTTCAATAAAGGCAGTCTACTGTGGGGAAAGATAAAGGAAAGGAGAGAATACTGGTACACGGGGAGGTTGTCGAAGCACCTAAACAAAATTTCAGCTACACACATCTAAATTGCCTAATGCTTGCAAAGTGAAGGAATTTCACCCACTAGCCTACCGCAATTTTCTATATAAGGTATCCTCTTAGGTGATGGCCTACAGAGTTCAAGCTTGAATGGGAGAATTTTTTGTTGCCATTGAACATTATCGATATAACACCAGGAATCACAAACACATGTCGTGCGCAACAAAACAAATCAATTCCTATGGATTCAATTTTAAACTAAACTAACTTAGCAGATATACAATCATTCCGCGCAAAACGATTGAAGATTAGGGCTTATAAATTCAATTGCTGCCAACTGACTTAACACATACCTGGACATTTCGAAATGATACACCAGCAGATCGAGAGGGCTGAGCCGGCGACGGGTTGCCTGGAAGCGTGGAGTTCGCACTCAATGAACGACCCACGGGATGCTTCGGTCGAAATTGTGGAGGAGCCATGGATGGAAGGAGTTGATGGAGAAGAACGAAAGCTTCGCAGTTATGGAGAACGAAGGAGAAGGAAGCCGATGGAGGCCAGGCCCTTCAGTCGGGGTAGTTCGATTTTTTTTTCTTCCGTCTGATTTTCCTCAGCTAAACATGAGGAAAATGATACAGTATAATAATCCCCCACCCTTTCCTCCTTATTTTCTTTCCTTATAATTTTCCTACTAACCAAACACTATCTAAAAATTTTCCTTCTAATTTTTTTTCCTTTCCTCATTAGTTTCCTTAAACCAAACACACTCTTAGTGTTTAGCGGGGTTGGATTATCTATAAATTGTGATCCGAGTCCAACAGAATAACTAAATATGAGTTTATGTATTAATTGATAATAGCCTGCAGTTGACCCCTACAATACATGGATTACGATTGCTTGCGTCAGAATTAATCATCGACCCATTACAATGCGGGTCTGGTCGCATTGGTTCATCACTCACATGGATTAATGTACCCACGGATTGGTTTGGCGCATATAACCCATTTGGACAAAATGTTTTATTTATTTATGTTATGTGCGTGCGTGTGTATTTTGAAAGAGAAACGGTTGAATCGGTGGCAGTATGAAGATCTCAAACGAAATGCTGAAGTATTCGATTCGAACGGTTTTAATGGACGAATGATAATGATGATGAAGAACAATGGCGGGTGTGGGTAGGAAAGAAAGGATATGGACGAATACCAGAAGACTGGAGTCGCACAAGAATGTAATCAAATACGTTGGGGTCGGGCCATTCTCTGGAAGCAGGGAGATCGATTGATGCTTTGAGGGCCGCTATACGGGCTGCCGGCAAGATAATAATTCAAACTGTATACCGACGGGTATTGTTCAGAAAGCAGAATTCATGGTTTATCTCAGCCGACGTAAGGCAGCGGGGTTGCCATCATTCCCCCGTTCCCACGGGAAACGTCGGGCACGGCGCCGTCGGAAGCAGCAGACACAAAAGCACGCCTATGCTTGGCTGGCTTGCACCTTTTGCAAGCGCAAATGGGAAATATTCCGATTTGGTGCCGGAAGCGGATTGCAGCTCGGCCGTCACTCTCCTTACCGACCATGCAAGTAAATCGCTGTGATCTCTCATTTGATGGATGTATTTACCCCCTGCGCGCGGCACATACATGTGCGTTTTTAAACTAATCTTGCAAAACATACTGTTAATCTTGTACGGGTAACAAAAGAAAAGTAACAAATAGCAACTACCGCTCTGCTATGCCTGTTACCTCCCAAATCAAATGGCCAAACAAGTTGCCAAATTCTACACGAAGTTGCAGCTTCAGCTACCAAAAGCCCCGATTAATCTCACCCTGACTTTCGCAAACATAATCACACCTGTATATAACCAACCACTACTAGTAGTTTATGAAATGATATAGCATTTGACACAGGGGCTGCCGCTGAATTGCGGCAGAACCACCAACGCCCATCACGCCCTCAATCCCCAAGACCCTACATTCCTTCTTCACCCTTCCCTCTCCCTATACGCACACGGCGCACCATTCGATATGATGCTGTATAATAATTACAGCTCCAACGGCTTGGTTACGGGGCATCGGTGGGATAGTCGTGCGGAACCGAACAACCACTACAGTCGGCACCCCATTGCTGAGTGCCGGCGGTGGAGCATTTGTCTTTCGAATAGGAGAGCGACAATCATGTGTACGCGCCCCACCCAAGCACCGTCACCTCTTCTCCTACCAAAGCCTCATGCTCAGAACGCTTCATACGTCACTGAGATTCATGACTTGCTCATTCCTGAGCTTGGATCAAACTCCGGTGCGGACATAAAAGTTTTCATACCCGGAAGGCAGAACGACGAAACAGCAAAAAGTACGCCGAATTCGTGTAAACGCCGGTTCTTTTTTCCGCACAGAAGGACAAGATCGCGGCACCGCCAACCTTCCCTGCCTGCGACCCTAAAACCCAGAATTCCCTGCCGACCCTGAACAGTTTTCTTCCGATTTGATCATAATCAGTTCAATCAAGGGGTGGGCGAAACAGAGATGGACATGAAAGAAGCAAAAGGTTCCTTTCGACCGTTCGACCGAATGGAATGCTTTGCACTCTTTAAGTTAGGATTCTAAATCGATCGCGCCAATGATAACAGTGAAATAAACCTATCAAAACCGACAAGCATCTGAGGAAGCCGCGACAGCAGAAAATGAACAAGAAGATGAATTGCAACTAAAAATCGACTGTATTTGCGTAAATCTAATGACAGCAACAACGAAAACAAAAATTCATCCCCAACAATGAATCATTCATTCAGATATTGAATGATACTACAAGGTGTTATTGGGCTCTTCGGGGAAAGGATACAGACAGATCAACCCATCCCCTAATTTCATTCAAATCTTTACTAAAGAATGTAAATTGCTACTAACGTACCTTCACCCTCACAGCCCCCAAATCCCCAACCAGAAATTAAAAAGAAAAAAAAAACAACAAAATGGAGCTTTCCATTACATTTCTGATTACCTGCAATTTAGAGCTACAACAGTGAAGAGAAGACAGCAATCGGATCGTAACCTTCAATCCATCGATCCCTCTTCTTCGTCTTGAACTTGGACTTCATCCTCGCTAATCCTTGCCCATCTGTCAATCGGATCCTTCAATCTTCACTTCCTAATAACAACACCTGAGCCAGAAACCCAGATACAAACAAAAAAACCCAATCCAGATCAAATAACTACCCAGATCCATTTTTCCCACTTTGCCCAGACCCTCGTCGCCGATTCCTCGATGACGATGCTGGCTTTTCAGCCGGTGGTGTTGGTGGTTTCCACGATTGCAAAACGACAGAATCTTGTAATTTCCAAGTCATCCCACCCTTAGTTTTCCTTCTTTTCCTCTTCCCTTCCTCCATTCCTGCATCCCCATCTTCCATTTTCACTCCTACCTCTGAATTCAAAGACCCTCGAACGATCAAATTACTGTAACACGATGCCCGCTTCCTTCTCCGAATCACTCGTCTTTGTATATACGGTACGCCAACGACCGATCCTGCCACCACGTAGTACACTGCTTTCACTAATAGATCTAGTCCTTCGCATTTGCTTGGCGAATCGGCAGCGGCATATGAAGAGCATGAAGCTGAATTCGACGATGATGCCAGAGAGTGAGTGGAGATTGTTGAATGTGTGGACGAGGAGAAACAGGAAGATGGCGACGATGGTGTTGAATGTGAGGGTGAGGGAGAGGGTGCTGCAACAGCTGAGGATGCTGCTGCCGTCGATCCTCGAATTCTCATTGGAATTGGGTCGATGATGCGTAATTGGGGTAGTGTTGTGGTGTCTGATCTGGGTTTTGGAGTGATTTTGCTCAATTTAACCAGGATCAAAGATTGGGATTCCTGTTGTAGAAGGAGAGATAGATGGAGGAAAACCGAGTGAAATCGGTGGCAGAGAGAGGTGGAAGGAGAGAGCAAGAGAATTTTGGAGGTGGGTGCTGTGGATTCATGAGTCCATATTAAATTTCAAGACTTGTTGGGCCTAGATTTGGGCCTAGATCAGGAGCCACGAGTTCCAGCTGTCCGATTCAAATTAATGACGACAGCATGTGATCAACTCACCGCTTTCTTCCCCCTCCCCCTCCCCCATTTATTATTATTATTATTATTTAAACACAGTACACAAGTATCTTGGCTGTTTTTTTAAATATATTTTTGTTAAAACAAAAGGCTTAATAATAATAAAATTAGGAAAGAATCTTGGTTTAATAGGAATTCCGACCGAAGGGAGTGAACCTCGATAACCTATATCGAGCAATAAAACGGGCCGCCTGATTGGAGATTCATTGAGTGTGCTTGATATTTAATTCTTGTTTGTTAGCTTGGATGATAGTCCGACAATCATCAATTAGTTTTCTGATTTGCTAAGGATAGACTTGGGTGAAATCATGAAGGAGATTTACGGTTGATCGTAGGAATTAATCTCGAGAATAAAATTGTTAAACCATTTATAGTAGCGACTCTTAATTTAAGCAATTAAGCTTTTGGTTGCTGAGTAACAAGTTCTTGCTTGCATTTCATAGTCGACAAATAAGTGTATAAGAAAGCCATTTGTTTTTTTGATGATAGCTACAAATGCATGGGAGTAATCACACCACCATATGCCTATACCGATCTTGACATAATGCGCTATTAGAGGTAACCATCAAAAGACTTTGAGATTCAACACAATTCTTCCTAAAATTCATTATTTGATGATATAATTAATATCCATTTTGTAGTTCTTGAACGTAATCCGATTCCTATGTATAACAATCTGACACCACACATGTCATGAGTAACTATCTGGAGTGCTTTCGTGATTTATGATTGGTTTTATATATTAACACGTGTTCTTTTAGCATACTTTTTGTTTACCCATACCCATTTGAGGAGGTCACCTATTATGATACTAATCAAGTTAAACATGCTTAATTGTGGAGTTTTCAATGATGGATTTTCACAAAAAGAAAAGTGCACGTTATTGATATACGTAGCCATATTAATCCATTTAAGTCTTTATGTCTACCTAATAACTTGAGGTTTTAGATACACCCCTACTAAAAGAATGTAAGTCATCATTGCGTATTGACCACTGATCGTCTCATTATAATCCATCCCAAGACTTGTTCCACTATTCAAGTAATTGGCTCTTCCAAGTTCATCTCGTATTCGTGGTTTTGCTCTGATACTATTTTATAACATCTAGTCCCTATACCGATCATGGGTAGTTCATTTGAAGCACTTTTGAGATTGACAAATGACCCTAAAAATCAACATGAGCCATTTTGAGTGTACTTTATCTTCACTCACATGCTTTTTAGAAAATTTCTCTGGAAGTCACCCATCCTTTAACTACTTCAAGCCAAACATGCTTAACTGCCAGGTTCTCTAATGATAAATTTTCATCAAATTTAATTGGATATTTGATGCATGACATAATATTATATTAGCTCGTGCTGGTGCTGGAGAAGTTTTAAAGTTGATATTGTGAGTTTTGTGATAAACACTAGGGGCCCTTGTTTACTAATACAAGTCGTGCTTATTGACATAATATTTTGGATGAGTTTTGAAAAAAAAAAGTTGAGAGTAAGGAAAAAAACATGAGATCCCGTGTTTCTTAAACACTAATAATGTTTTTTTTCTTACTTTACAAAATATGTTGTTTTGTCCAGTAGGATTTTATCTAATATACAAGAGATGTGATAAAATTGTATATATGTGTAATTAGTTCATTGATTTGTTTAGTCATCTTGTAATTACACAAATACATGAATAAAGATCTCTATGTTTCCCTTAATTATTCTATCTTACAATTGAATTATCAATTGTTCATTTGTCTTGTTAATTTCAGATTTGGTATTGGGTTCATTCAATCCACGTTATTCCGTAACAAGTTGGTACCTGAAATACCCCAAAATCCTAATTTAGGGAATTATGGAAAATAAGGATTTATTAGGAAAATTAAGTAAATAAAATATTTTATTAAAATAAAAGGAAATTAATTAAGACAAATTAAGGAGAAAATAATAAATAATTTATTTAGGAAAAATTAGGGCATTTTACGAATTAACATGGAAGTAGAAAATTTTACTCAAATTAATCTAAAAAGGAATTTCATTATTATTATTATTATTATATATCCTTATTATTTAAATAATAATCCAAGAATACCAAAATATCCTAAATACCCCAACAAACCTATTCTTCCTTTTTCTTTTCTTTTTCTCCTTATTTTCTCTTTTTCTTTCCTTCTCTCCTTTCTCCTTTTCTTTTTTTTTTCTCTTCTTCCCCCGAATTGGGCCAACCCCCTCGCGGCCCAATTCCCCTTTCCCCCTTCTCCTCCCGCGCGGCCCAAAGCCCGTGTCCCTCTCCCCCGCCGACCTCCCGGTTTATTTTGTTGAATTGTGTTTTTAGTTTGTATAATTATCATCCCCTATATATAATGAAGAGGATAAAAGATTGAAGAAAAAGATTGAGATGAGGGAGAATGGAGGTAGGGGTTGATAGGTAAAGAGAGAAAAAGCAAAAGATGAAGGTTGGGTGTTAGCATGAAGAAACCTGGTGTTATTTTAGATCTACATAAACATGTTACCTGTAGAAATTAAAAAAAGAAAGCGTTGTTAGGTTGGGATAATGATTGGGATATTTTCATCTACTTTTAATTGAGAAACTATTTTGGTGTTTTGTAAATCTAAAATAGATATTTTAGTATTTGGTTCCATAATTGGAGGGGGCCAGTTGCGTCTATAACAAGCAAGCCAAGTATTGATATCATCTTTATATGAAGGGCTTAATTCTAGTTTTGAAAAAAAAAACTTTATTGACGCCAAAAATAAAAATTAATAGAAAAATACAATATGAACCCAATGAAGAGTTGTCCTTTTGTAACTCATAAGCATTTGTTCTATTTTTTAAAAAATTCAAATGCTAAAGAAAGTTTAAGGTTGTGCATGCTTAAGAAATTAAAACTAATTAGTTTACATATGATAATACCAATTAGATTTTTTTATTAATCATATATTATCAATTTAATATTATTTTAGAAATAAAATTAAATGTTTATTCATAGTTTGAAAAAATATGTTATTTTAATTCAAATAAATTCATGAATACTTTAGGTTGTCACATTTGAAAATTACATTTTCTCATTCAAAGTTCATATAGCAAATAACTTATGATTAATATAACTTATTACTAGCTCTATCTTAATTTATTTACATGTTATTTTCTTTAAATTATTTCTAAAAATTTACACGATTTCTATTTGTAAGATAATACACGCGCGCGCGCACACAGACACAGGAGTATAAAATTAATGATATAACATTGTGAAAATACTACTTTGACTATTTTTTTAACTATGGTTGTTTTTAAATGTTGCAAGTACCATGGGACTAAGGGAGTGTTAAATATATTTTTAATAATGTGTGATCAATATTGAAAATCATTTAATCACAATAAATTACTGCTACTACTGCCACTACTACTATGCTTTCAAATTTCTAAATGACTAGTACTAAATTTGCATTCGGACACTTAAATAATCATGAGTAAATATTAGTAATGAACAATTTTAGTAAAAATAAGCTCATATTTGCTCAAAATTTTCATCGTGGTTCTTGTTTTAGACTTGTTAAATGGTCTTATATTATTGTTATTTTTAGATCAAAGGATCTTATAAATTTAGTTTAATATTTGGGAAGTATAGACCGTTTAGTTTTTCTATATGTAGATAATATACTTAATTAATATATGTTATTATATTAGTAATGTAATAAACTCTTTATCTTCCTTCTTCATGTCAAATTGATTTTCTAAAATGAAAAGATGATTTACTATTTAATTTATAACTACTACTCTGTCCGTTCCATAAATAAAGTTCTTTTAACTATATATATATATATATATATATATATATATATATATATATTCAAATAAAAATTCATTTTAGATTAGTTAATACATTTTATTATTATCCTTATTTTTTTTTCTTTTCTCTTCCATACAATTATTGTTGTATTATTTTTCTATTAAGGGTGTAATTATAATACTATAGACATATTAATTACCTCTTAAAATAGTATACAAATTACTTTAAATTTTTTTTTTTATGAAATAGAGGGAGTAAATTATTAAGATAGCAAAAAAAATATTTATTCATTCTATTTGTCTGATTTAGTTTGAGCAAACAACGTCGATAAGACCATATAGTAAGACCATTTAGTATTTTGTAATTATCGGTCGCTCTATATATATATATATAAATTCTTTTACGTTTGCTTTTGTATAAAAAAGTAGTTGTTTTTTAATTTTTTCCTAATATTTTTCTTTTAATTTTTATGCATTAATTAATTTGCTATTTTCTAATAATTAAGTATGTAGTTGTGTATTAAGGGCGAATTCATAAATTCCTAAGAAAATGTAAAAAAAAAATTGCTAAAGAGATATCATTTTTTCTAACACAGGAGTATATTAGCAATTACTTCTTATTTTAAACCTTTTCTAACATGGTTTTCTAAAATGAGAAGACGATATAGTTGTTTGAAATGAAAAGGTAACATTTAAGATAATATACGTAATTAATGCATATTACTCTATTTGTACGTCAAAAAAGTAGTTTTAGAAGATTTCATTTCAATTAAAAGTCATTTTCCCTCCTTTTTATTTTTATTTTTTTAGTACAGCTGTCATTTCACTTTTTAATTCTCTTAACTAGAGAGATAAAGAATATAATATAATTAATGCACCTACTCTCTCTTCTTATAAAAATAAAGTTATTCCGTTAAGTTTTATAATTTCTTTTAAAAAATAAAAAATTATTTAAATTTTCTATTTATATTATTTATTAAAAAATAACAAAACCATATATATATATATATCATTAAATAAATTCAGATTAAAAATAAAAAGTATGTTTTTAATTTTTTTAAATAATTTTATTCTTATATAAAAATTTAATGATAAAATAACTTTTATTTTAATACAAAAAGAGTATAATATATATAAAAGATATAGGGATAAATATAGAAAATAGTTATAAATTATTATTTTTATTTAAAAGTAGGCCATTTTCTTTTGATAAATAAAATTTTATGTTTAAAATGACTTTGTTCATGGTGGTAATGGATGGAGCAAAAAAGCAATCTCCCTTACTTGTGTGAGTATTTATTGGCATATCATAATAACTGTCCGCCATAATTATTCCCAATAGTGAGATATAGTTTTCCAGAATCAAATGATCATTTAATTTTTCATATCGACTGAAAATTAAAATTATAGATATCAAATTAAATGATACTACCAGAAGTATCAATATATATACTACAGTGTCTATCATTCATTTACCTTAATCATCATATGCGTTGCACTAAGAATTTGTCTCGCTGTCATTAGAAATGGCGAGGATTAGGCTCGTCAAGTACAATGACGGGTCTCGTAATTGTGGACGACCGATTGTGGCAGTGAGAAGCAAGCCAAGGCCAGCGGTTTCGGGTGAGAGAAACAATGGCAGCGGGCTCTATAGTTGGAGGCGACCCGTTGTGGCCGTTAGAAGCAAGCCAAGTATTGTTGAGACCGGCGGTGGCAGCGGCAGCAGCAGCAATAACGGTGGTATTGGTAAGACCCCTGATCATCCTGATTTACCGAGACAGAGAGAGAATGAAAAGGACAAGGCTTCTCATAATCTGAATGAGATCGATGTAAGGCGCGAAAATTTGAATGGGGTTGAGCCGCGGGAGGAGGTCCGGCGTTTGCTCGAACTGTTTAGAGGCGTTTGTTCGAATCTCCGTCGTGCTACAGGCGAGGATAAAGAGAGAAGGGTCGATCTCAAGGCGTGGAAAGACTTGATAAGTCAGGGAATGGTTGCGAAGAGACCGGAACGAGTACTTGGGGCAGTTCCTGGGATAGAGATTGGGGACAGATTCAACTACAGGATTGAGTTGCTCATCGTTGGGCTTCATGGCCGCATTCAAAATGGGATTGACTATGCCTGGTTCCATGGCTGCGAACTTGCTACTTGTGTAGTTGCTACCGAGGGTTATTCAGACAAAACGAAGGATTCTAATGTTTTGGTGTACACAGGGGAAGGTGGAATTATTCGACCAAACAAAGGGGCCAAGGATCAGAAGCTGATGGGTGGAAATTTAGCTCTCTATAATAGCCTTAAGAGGGGGCGTGAGGTCAGAGTCGTGAGGGGGCTCAAGCATGCTGACTACTCGAGTACGAGAACTAACAAGGCGACCACTTTCATATACGATGGGTTGTATGATGTCACTGGTTGCCATAAAGCGCGAGGGCCTATGGGAAATATGATCTATCAGTTCGAACTTACAAGGCGCCCAAACCAGAAGTTTGTCAATTGGAACCGATTTCATAGGTAATCTCATCATCAACGCTGTTTGCCTGGTTCGTAAGCATAATGTTTGATTGCTGCTTGAAGGAGCATGAGAATGCGAAATTGGAAGTGTTTTTGAGACATTGTTGCAGATAGATATGTTTATGGTATCCAGAAGCATATCATCGGCATCTCATTGATATCCTGAATCCTTTATCTTAGCACAATATTTCTTAGTGATGTTACATGGTGCTCACCACCTTGATCAAGATTATTAGCTACTATCATTTTCTTCATGAAAAACATTTGACCGCCATGTTTTTGTTAGATCTTGACTTACTTTGAACTTTCGTACAAAAACTTCATAGTCTAAATCTGCAAGCTTATATATTTATAACACATTAAGATCGTGTCCTATGCGGACTTTATTATTAAATATTAATATTTACTATTTTAATTATTTATATAAATTAAATTTAAAGACCAGAAAATGACTAACAAAATCAAATCAATTGGTAATTTTAAAGTAGTAAAAATCTAATTAAAAATCTAGGATTAAATTGTCATAATAAATCGGTAAATAATAAATAATTAATTTAAAAGTTAAATAATTACTTAAATCTGATAGGGTGAAATGGCATAAATTAATTAATAGCCTCTTTCAAGGTCTAATAGTCATACCCAACCCAATTTAATAACTCATTTTTGTGGTATTCAATTAAATTAAATTCATTACGTTCTATTCTAAATCAATAAAACCTTCCAAGAAATTCGAGCCTATTTTCATGGTTTAATTTTCGCATTTAATTGTTAGATTTTTAGTTATTAATATTTACCTTACATTTATTCGATTAAATGCCTACATATAGTCAAGTTGAAGATGAAATAACTTAAGCACAATCATTGAACTAACAATTAAAATCAAGAATTCAATTGATTAGAATGTAAATTAAACTAATTTATTATTAATTAACAATTTAGACCGAATCCAATCCTAGAAAAGATCTCTACTCATTCATAATTGCAATAAATTGCAAGAAATAACATACAAAAATATAAACAACATTAAACATAATAAATAATAAGAGAAGGATAAAAAGATAAAATTGTAGATTAATAATGCAGGAATCTGCCGTCAAAGATGAATAAAACAACCAAATCTGAAACTAAAAATAAGATTTGAATCTAGGAATTAAAGAAACAAAGATTGAGTCTATATTTTATAGAAAAAGGGAGAGAAAATAATAACAATGTCTATTCCCCTTATTTCCATCCTTTCATTCAGATAAAATATCTACTCCTAAAATGGGATGGGTTGTGCATCTGATCATGGAGTAACCGCCGCATGGCTGTACCTGTCTTATAAGGTCAGACAGTGCGACTTTGTTGTTCTCGGCCTTTGTTGTGTTACACGGTTGTGCCATTTTTGCATAGTTAGACCTTGCGTCATTCTTCTCTCAGCACTGCTCTGCACGGTTGTAGCAACATCACACATCCAGATTGTGCATTACTTTATTGATTACTGAAATTTTATG
Organism: Tamarix chinensis; assembly: GCA_030549775.1. Taxonomy (NCBI): domain Eukaryota; kingdom Viridiplantae; phylum Streptophyta; class Magnoliopsida; order Caryophyllales; family Tamaricaceae; genus Tamarix; species Tamarix chinensis. The sequence goes on from CM060172.1 coordinate 120,403,761, forward strand.
CATGGTTGTGCCTTGTCTAATACACAGTTGTGCCACATCAGTGTGCTGGATAAGTTTTGAAAAAATACTCATAAATTCTTCGCTCGAAATTAAAATGAGGTGATCTTGAATGCATTGGAAAGTCAAGGAAAAAAATATATAACTATTTTTCTTTTCACTTCTCTAAATTAAGAGTGAATCAAAGGAAAAAGTATTCACCTTTTCAATTAACTTTATCTATCTTTGAAATTAATGAGGTTATATACATGCTAGGTTATTTACAAAACCTGCTCAACCTTCATATTGACTCGTCTTAACCTTATTTGCATCCATTAAGTACACCTATAAAACAAAATATCCTAGGGCACAATATCCACAAATCTAACAAAAAATCTAACAATATGCATAGAGAATCCATGGAAATATGTGTTTATCAAGAGTGAAAATCATCCAAATATTAGTCATTTTACTAATTTATCAATGAGATAATAGGTTATTTGATCTCCAACCATGCAAATGACATTGAATCTACATGCATTTAGCACCTTTAAGTAACATATCCTTTATAGTTTTGCGAACCACATAATAATCACTTCCATGTATGTTTTTGTTTCATACATGCCAACTCACTAAACCTATTCTGGTTACTTCTTTGGTGGGGTAATTGTTGTGACTAACTATGTCTCAGCCAATCTACAATAGCACTGGAGATTATGTAGCAAGACTAAAACCTCCTAGATGAATGCCCTTGAGTACTTTCTCTATAATATTTGTATACAGTTAGATCTAGATACATACAAGACAACAATCAATCGCTAAAGTTTATCAAAACTATGCAAAGTAGTGAAACAAAAACCAAAATTGCAAAACTTGAATTTGTATAAGTATCCTCTCTAACAATACAACAAATTCAAAACTACTCGTCCATATCTTTTTTCTCGCCAAGGTATTCCAAGAAAAATCTCTTTAAAATCCACTCAATCAAAAAATCTTCGCTCCTAATTAAGATTTCTCTAAAGAAAATATGAGAACCTCATTCTTGATTTCTCACCTAATAAAGAAATCTCTAATCTCAATCAAGCTTTCTCCTATATCACACCTTAGACCTATATATAAGAATTATCTCTTCAAAATTTTATTCGTTTTGGTCTAATGCTTTACAAAAGACTATTTTATATAGGCTAATATGACTCTAAAATGATTAGAGAAAAAAACAAAGGTAAAGGATATACTATAGAGAAAATTATACTAAATGAAACCACCATGGAAAGGATGGACTTAGATATGGCTATGCAGACCAATACATGGGACGTATGTATTTTCTCCTATCATTATTTGTTCTTTGATCCTCTCTAATTCAAACATATTTTCTAGCACTACCAGCCCATGTACTCCTTAAAGATCATTATGTCAGGCAATAAAACTATGGTTGTAGTTGCGGTTGTGATGTCATAGTATTGGAGTATCCACTATAAGGAAAAGAAATTTTAGTGATGACATTTACCATTGCCAATAACTTCATAGTCACCTTCATGACTAAAATGACATCCCTAATATTTCATAGATAAAAGAAAAAATAGTGGGCATTATGATTGAGACTTTTAGTGACGATATTATTGAAATCAATTACACTCTCAGTGAGGAAATTATCAATGCCAATTACACTATCAACGACTATTTTAGTACATAATTTTAGCCGAAAAACTTATAGGTTTAAATTTTTTGAGATGACGTTGTTTTTGTTAATACCTCTTTTAACGAGGATAAGTTTTGAAAATTTTCCCCTAAAACATTAAATCTTGGTTGGAAAATTTGGAAAAACCTAACTTGTAGGTGTAATCCCCTGAATTTTTAAAATCCTATATTTTAATAAATAAATGTTATTTTGGATAAATTAGCTTTTAAATATTTTTAATTTAATTGTTTTATGGATTTTTGAGTGTATGAAATTTGGTATAAATATTTTAATAAATTAAAATAAATATTTTGTTATTTTATCATACTCTTATTATTTAAATAATTTTTCAAATTATTATTTTACTAAAATTATCCCTTTTAAATCCTTATATTTCAATTAAATTGTTAAATAAATTAATTACCCAAAAATATTATAATTTATTATTTATAAATTAAATTATTTTAATTAAAGCTAATTTTCCTTTTCTTTTTCCCTTTTTCCTTCTTTCCCCTTTTCTTTCTTTCTCTTTTTCCTTCCTTGGGCCGCCGGCCAGCCGGCCTGCCCTCTCCCTCTCCTGTGCGCTGGGCCGTAGGCCCGTTCCCCGCATCGCCCGACCGCCCATCTTTCTCTCCTTTCTTGCCCGACCGGGCCGGCTCCTTCTTTCTTCGGCCGGTCCGCCCGTCTTGCACACACAACCCCTAGCCCAACTACCTTTTCTTATTCCCTTCATCTTCTTCCTCCATCACCAGCGAGATTTTCGCCGCCCGACCTGCTGCTCCCCCTTCCCCGTTGACCTCCCCTGTCTCCCTCCCTCTCCTTCTCGTCGTTTTCTGGCCATACCGGTCCCACCACCCTTGTCTCCCTCTCTTCTCCCTCTCCCTGCCGCCCCTCTTTTTCTCCCTCTCCCTGCAACCCCCATTCCCCTACCACCCTGCCGACACCCCTCGAGCCGCCCTATCCCTTCCCTTCTCTTCCTCTTCTATTTATTACTCCTTCCCTGCCCTTTCTGCATTTTTTTTCGAGCCTCCCCCATGCCTCGAGCCTCTCCTTTTCTCCCATTATTCTCCTCCCTTCTCTCCCCCTGTTTTGTTTCGCCGCCGCAACTCCGCCGCTTTCGCCGCCTCAACCACCACCTGCACCACCTCCTGCCACCATCTGCCTCGCCCTCGGACCACCACAGTCCCCATTGAGCCACCCCGCAGCCCATTCTTCCTCCTCTCTTCTTTTTCTCTCCCCTTTCACCCCTTCTCGGCAAGCACCCTGTGCTGCCCCGATTAGCCGCCGTTCCGCCGCCTGTGCTGCCACCTGAACCACCAAAATAATCCCTACAACCCTCTCTACCACCCCCAATGCTCCTTTGGCAGAGAACACCAACTTCAAGCCCTCGTTCTTCCCCTCTCTTTTGCTTCCTCGCCAGCCTGCACCTCGACACCCCACTTCGACCGCCACCTTCGCAGCCTTGCTGCCGCCGCCTCCGCCACCATTAGCCACCATTAACACGTCCCCGACCATCTCTTACACCCCCTCTCCACCTCTGCATCCTTCCCTTACCTTGAATCCACCCTCACATGTCTCTTTTCCTAGCCTAAAAATCCTAACCCGAAATTGTCTTTATTTCTTTCTATTACCCTCCTTCGAGCCCTCCTCCCCATAAATTTTCATGCAGCATGAGTTTCTGGACTTCTTAATCTATTTGTTTATTAATTTTAAGGTATAATTATATTTTAAGTTAATTATCCTATTAATTGTTATAAAGCCTTATGTCTTGATTTTAATGATTTCTAACATAATAAACCTTGATATTATTTTTAGGTGTTGGTTTTGATAATTGAATCTTAAACCTTAAACCGGAATACCGATGAGGTCTGTTTTTGGCGGGAATCGAGGTAACCGTTAAATCCCGCTTAAATATATGGAGCAACGCATGTTAGCACATTAGGCATTTTTTAATGTGTATTATGCTTGATTTAGGTTGTTAAGTATTTAATATGCGGTGCTTGTGTTGATTGATGAAAAGGAAGCATGACAGATTGTTTTTATGTATGGAGATATTATTAAGGTAATAATTTTGTTGTTAAGGAAAAAGGTAATGTTTAATGAGTATTACCCATGTTGTTTTATGCTATTATAATGTTTAACACATGTGTAATATTTTGTGAGCCTTAGGGGATTTTATTAATGTATATTGTATAAGAATGTGGCCTAATTTATATATGGGTGTTAATGAGTATTGCATTAACTTTAAAAGTGGTGGATGATGCATTAGTACTAATATTTTATGTAGTAATAATAATAATAATTCAATATAAGTGGTGTACTAAGGGTAAAATAGTAATTTTGTAATAAAGAGGGGGAATTTGGTAATTTTGTAACACAAGGGAAAATCGGTAATTTTATAAGGAGAGGGCAAAATGGTAATTTTATGATAGAAGGGTAAAATTGTAATTTTATAATTAAAGGGAAAAATAGTAATTTTGTGAATAAAGGATAAAATGGTAATTTGTGATTAAAGGGTAGAATGGTAATTTGGAAATTAAGAAAAAAAGGGGGTAAGATAGTAATCTCACGATTAAGTATAATTGGAAACTTTATAAGTAAAAGGGCAATATGGTAATTTTTGGGAGTTAAGGGGGTAAATGGTAAATTTGAAGGTAAAGGGGTAAAACAGTAATTTTGTAATTCAAAGGGGTAAAAGTGGAAATTGGAAATAAGTAAATTGGTAATAATAATTATTGAGAAGGGTAAAATAATAATTTAAATAACTAAAGGGTATTTGATAATTTAATAGTAGAGAAGGTTAAAATGGTAAATATGATAGATGTGAGGGGTAAGTTGGTAATTTAACCGACTGGAGGGTATTTTCATAATTTTGGATAATGGAGTAGGGTAGTTTGGTAATTATGACAATTAAGTAGGGCTGTGCAAAAAATCCGTAATCCGAAAATCCGATCCGATATTTAAAAAATTCGATCCGAGTTTTAGGATATCCGATCCAGGTTTTAAAAACCGGAGCGGATATCCGATCCGGTCAAAATTAAAAATTTTTGGAGCGGATATCCGTTCCGATATTTTGCGGGATTATCCGATCCGATTAAAATATCCGGTATATAACAAAAATATCTTTAAAAAATAAAATATATAAATATTTTTTGATTAAATAAATTATATATATAATTATTTAACCCGAAAATTATAAATTTATGGACTTTAGATTATTGTTGTATTTGTGTTATGGACTTTGGACTTTGGATTATTATTGATTTGTTGTATTTGTTATGGACTTTGGATTTTTAAAATTTATTTTAATTTAATAATACCAGGTTAAAATATCCGCATTTGGATATTTCAATGCAGATATTTGGATTATTGTTGATTTGTTGTATTTGTTATGGACTTTGGATTTTTAAAATTTATTTTAATTTAATTCTAGCAGGTTAAAATATCCATATTTGGATATTTCAATGTGCATATTTGGATTATTGTTGATTTATTGTATTTGTTATGGACTTTGAATTTTTGAATTTATATTAATTTAATTCTAGCAGGTTAAAATATCCACATATGGATATTTTAATACGGATGTTTGGATATCGGATATCGGATATCCGAATTTAAATTATCAAATTTTCGGATATCCGGTCATAAACAAGTCTTTTTTGTTGAAAAATAAATATTTTTCGGATAATCGGATGTACTGGATATATCCGATATCCGTATCCGATTTTTTGGATATCCGACTATTCGGATATCCGCTATTAATGGATACGGATACGGATATAGGTTACTAAATATCCGATCGGATCGGATATCCGAAAAAAAATCCGACCGGATACGGATATCCGGTTTTGCACAGCCCTACAATTAAGAAGGGCAATTCGGTAACTTAAATAACTAAAGGGCAATTTGGTAATTTTGACAATGAGGAAGGGTAGTTTGGTAATTGATAATAAAGGACAGTAAATTGGTAATTAACTAAGTAAATGGTTAATTTGGTAATTAGGATAAGGAGGAAGGATAATTTGGTAATTTGACCAGCTCAAGGATAATTTATTAATTATAATGAAGGAGAAAGGGCAAAGTGGTAATCTAAACAACTAAATGGAAAGTATATTAAGTTTAATAATTATTAAGGGGGAATAATGACCTAATAATTATGAGTAATAACTTGGTAACCTAAATTAAATAAAGGGTAACTCAGTAAATTGTAACAAGGAGGGTAATATGGTAATTAGTCAAGTAAGGAAAGGATGACTTAATAATTTTTATAAATAAGGGGTAAATGAGTAGTTTGTATCTAATATATATATCATTGTGATTGTGGAGTTCGTTATATGATTATGATAATGTTGATTAACGAGGTAGTAGTATCTAATGATTAGTAAGTATCACGAGATCGAATTCTAATTCGAAATTATATGAGATTAGTACGGCCTTAACGACTTCTCTATGTTCCCTTGGACAACCATTTGAATAAGAAATTTTGGATGATATCTGAACAATTAAAATTAGATAATTATCTGATTGTTGTGCTTTTGTGATCACCATTAATTAAGACACTAATACTTAAAGTGAAAGACCTCGAGATCAAGAATGGTGGCTCTTTAGGGGTCGCTACCCTAAAGACGTGGTTTAGCCCACGATTATTTGGTATTTGTTGGTGTGCCTTTGTGCCCCAGCTAGGCCCTATATCTACTCTATCTAGCTCTACGGACCTAGTTAGGGGGTATGCATACTTAAGGATTAGGTGTCCTTGTCGGTAGGGTACTGAGCTAGCTTTATGCACCAGTATGACCAGGGTACCTTTGCGTCCCTGGGTTACTAGTTGAAGGGTACCGGGTTGCTTTTACACACCAGTGCGACCGGTGTACCTTTGTGTCCCGGGTTCTTGATCTCTCTATCGAGGCAAATAAATGGAATTGTTGTGCTAAATAAAAAGGGAAAATACTAATTGTTAAAGTGAAAGATTAACGAGCCGGGACCAGTTGATTTATATGATGAGTACCGATCCACCGGAAATAATAATGGCCCAGGATGTGTTTGCCCTGGTTGATGTTCATGAGTATTGATCCACCAGATATAATGGTGGCCCAGGATGTTTTTACCCTGGATGATATATATATATATATGTATTCCGACCCACCGGCCAGAATAGTGGAGGTCTCGAGCTCAATAAAATTTATTTTGGATGTGAATAAATTATGGAAAAATACTAACCATTGAGATGATTGATTAACGATGGACTAATGGCCTCAAGGCCCGAAAAAAAATATATCGATTACTCATCATGGCCTATTGATATTGGTTAACTGGTTAAACGAATATATGAAAGTGAATGTTACGTATACACTATTAATGTATGATTGAATTATTAGATGTACAAATAAATGGAGCTGAATACCATGTATATACCTACGGTTATATGTGAATGCAGTAGTATTTCATGTGCTACCTTGTGTACCTATTTTTAAGTGCGTTTTTAAAGGGTTACTCAGTATCGTAGTACTGAAGGGTTCCCTTCGTGGGGCCCCTGCCTATTCAATGGGCAGTACCCCCTTGCAGGTAGTATTCAAGTGCTATTCAAGTGGGCTCTTGGGAAGAGCGTAAGGTACTATCCGGAAAATTTTAGGGTTTTAATTTGTCTCCTTTATATTCAACGTATTTGTTATTGTGTAATCATCATTGTTGAATGTTTCTCTGGTAAAGTATTTATTGTGCTACTCTGATCTTCAAATGCTTAAGTTTTTGGTAAGGTTGTATTTTTACTCTTTTAGCCTTAGCACTTGGTACTGGAACGGTATGAGTAAACTGGTCTGGTACTAAGTGTGGCGGTAATACCCCCAAGTTCACAGTTTATTAAATTGCTTTCGCTAACTTTATCTTAATTAAAAAATTTTTTTCAGGAGTGAATTTTGGGGGTGTTACAGTAGGTATGACATGTTGTTCATAATACTCTTTTTAGTAACTACTATATTTCATAATTCCTCCATGGGTTGTCTCTATTTAGGCTTTTAGTAATAAAAATTAAAAATCACAACTTTTTGTTTTTAATTCCATAAAATATACAAATTCATATAAAATATGTATAAATATTTATAAATAATTAGTATTAAAAAAATTAAAATTTTATTTATAATGTCAGAAATTATTTAAATTATATAACAAGTAAATATGTCCAAAATTAAAAATGTTTATAATAAATCATCATCAACTTCTTATTCTTGCCGGGTGAGATACCAATAAGGTTGAATTTGGTGTTGAGTATTACCATAGGGAGGCTAAGGCTAGAATGATGGATAAGGCACAAACCCAGTTCCTGATGTCTGTGTCAATATCATCTATAATGCATTGATATGGGTCCATTATAAACAGGCAAGCTTATGAATATTTGTATTGTAGGAAAAGAGGTTGCATCAATGAATGATGGGGCATTAGTCTTTAATGGTGGAGGGCGACTGCAAATAAAAGGAGAGGAAGATCCACACAATAGTATGCTTTCACCACCCTTCTTATGCTCTTTTGATGACTAAGAACCTCATCCACTATCTCGATCTTGTCGATCATCGATGGGTCTATATAATCAGTAAAGGGTCCCTCATCCTCACATACTACTGTTGAGCCTCATCATGTGGCCTCACCATTTAATCCTTCAGAACGAATAAATTATTGTTGACCTCGTAGGTTAAATAATGTAGTTATCCTTGTTTTAATGATAACAAATGGGTTTAGAGCAATAATGTGTTTGCTTAAGTGTGTATGAACTATGATCGACAAACAAAGAGATCAAAAAACACTTACTCAAATTATTCCTAAAAGTACAAATTTAAAAGAGCAATCATGTTTCCAACCACCAATTGGTTTCCACACATGATCAATAATCATTGAAGGGGAAATAAAAATTACAAAAGAGGTAAATGGTTAACAAACTAAAAAGCTAAGGGACAAGCTCACGGATGCGAATAAGAGAAAACTCACTCTCAACGACAAAGCTATCATGATCCTCCTATGTGATCTTGGTGAAAGAGAGTGTCATTACATCTAATCATGTTCCACCATGAATAAAATATAGGATAAGCTCTTCCTCTCTCGTGAAGGGGAAAAATAATTGAAAGAATAGATAATCACTCTTCACACTAGAGAGTATGAACTCTTCAGTATGAAGTATGGTGAAAGCATCAACAAATTAAGCAATTGATTCACTTCCATTATCAACAATCTCAAGGCTTTGATGAAATAAAGTTTAGAAGAAGAATAAGTGATAAATATCTTGAAAGGTATCACAAAGGAATGGAGTCCCAAAGTAACCACCATTTAAGAGGCAAGAGACTTGACAAAAATGATGGTTGAATAACGCATCATAAATCTCATGATTCATCAATAAAAGTTGGATAAAAGAATCGATGAAAGAAAAAAGAATCCTCTAGCTCTAAAAGCCTCCACTTACTTTAGTAAAAAAGAATTAGTTGAAGAAGAATAAGACAAAGGCGAAGAGGAAACTCCTATGGATGATGAGGAAGCAACCTTTATAACCACTCAATTCAAGAGGTTCCTCTGATATAGAGGAGGGAGAAGTGGAACACAAGGAAGGCCATCATTAAGAAACACAAGGAGGTCTAGAGAAGCCGAAAAAGATGACAAGATCAAATCCCATAATTGTGGAAAAATTGGGCATATTATTCGAGATTGCTATTAGTTTATAAAGGAGATAGTTAAACAAATGGAAAGAAGTATGGGCAACACCAACACCAACACCAACAACATCAATAAGGGAAGGTAAGATCTAATAAAAGTTTTGGATACCTTTGGTGAAAGTGAAGGTGAACCCTATGATGGATAAGAAGAAGTTATCAATCTTTGCTTCATGGCTCTAGAAGAGAAATTATCAACCTCTACCTCCTTCACAAGCTTCGATGATGATGAAAATATTGATGCGGTAAAATCTAACTCCATCTAATCTTGTGATGATTTGTTATGTGTATTACATGATTCTTTGTGTGAAAATGATAAATTAACAATGGAAAGAGATAATATGAAAAAACTGCTTGATCACTTAAATGAACAACACACTCTTGTGTTAAATGAAAATGTTATTCTTGAATCTCACATTATTCATATGAAGACTGAGCTAACCGAGAAGATGATTGAGTTTGATACATATAAGGTGCTTATTAGTTGTGATCACAAGATTAAGATATATCAAATTCAATCCAAGTTAGTTGATCAAATGTGATAAATTTTTAAGGATATCCTATACTTTCACCAAGGGTGAAGAAGGATTAAACTTGTTGCTCGGTTCTCAATATTATTACAAAGACCTTGAGGGCTTAGATTATGGTAATAAAAGGGTAATCAAACAACAAACACTAAATTTTTTTTTGTGAAAGCCTCTAAGACTCATCAAGTGTATGCTTCCCTTACACCTAATGATTGTAATGTATGTGAGGGGGGGGGGAATGGACTTTCCTCTTTAATGTGTAGGCATGCCTAGAATGAAAAATCCACCTCTACTCATAAATGTGTGGAAGATTTTGTTATGTTACTTCATCTTGTGTGTTTTACTAAAAACGTTAAAGTTGTTCCGAAATTCAAATAAATGTGGGTACCTAAGGAAACCATCCCACAAGAATTGATTACTAACCCTATAAGGACCCATTGAAAGGGTAATTAAACTAAGACATTTATGCTTTAAGGTATGCTTGAAATCTAAAACAATAATCCACAAGTGGTGCCTAAAGGGTTTTTAGATAATTTCTCTCACTCCCATAGAATTATTTCAAATGGAATAGATATATCCATTTTATATGTATTCCCATGCATTAATAATATGTACATGCTTGGTGTTAAAATAATTAAACTACATAATGTATGTTTGAGTGCAATTGATAATGATGCATGGTTGTGGCATAAGCACATTGCACATGGTAGCATGGATTTATTAAACAAAATTTCTTGAAAATACCTAGTTCATGGTCTTTCAAACTTGAATTTTACAAAAGATCGATTATGTGATGCATGTAAACAAATAAAATAACACAAGGTTTCATTTAAACCCCAAAATATTGTAACTACATCTCAAACATTTGAGTTGTTGCATATGGATCTATTAGTGCCAACTAGGATCTGTAGCATAGGTAGTTATAGATATACATTATTCATTGTGGATGAATACTCAAGTTATACAAGGACATTATTTATTTTTACTAAATATTATGCTTTTAACACTTTTCTTGTGCTTGCCAAAAGAGTTCAAGTAAAAAAGGGAACAATGATCAATGTTATAAGGAGTGATCACGACAAACAGTTTGAGAATACCACCTTTATAGATCTTTGCCAAAAAAAATGGTATTGCTCATAACTTCTTGGCACCAAGGACACAAAAACAAATTGCTAGTGGAAAGGAAAATTTGAAATTTGAAGGAGGTTGTAATAACCATGTTATGCGACTCTAAGATTCCGATGTATTTTTGGGCCAAAGCAGTTGCCACCGCAAGCTATGTAAGGAATGGAGTACTGATTTGTGTTCTCTATAAAGGTAAGAAACCAAATATGGGTTATTTATGCACATTTGTTTGGAAATGGTTTGTCTTTAACAATGTGAAAAGTAATTTTAGTAGGCTTTACTCTAAATAGGATGAAAGTATCTTCATCGACCACTTTTTATACAATAAGTCTTATCAAATCTTCAACAAACAATCAATGTTGGTTGAAGAGTCCATGTATATTGCTGTTAATGAATCTTGCTTAAGTGTGCAGAGTAACCAAGATGAAGAATTAGGTCCTTCTATCCAATTTGATATCTTGTTGGAAAATGATGAAGAGAGAAACCAATAAGAAGAAGAAAAGGATGAATATCCTCTAGTTGATCAATAAGATGATGAAGTGTGAGCATGGAGATATGCCTATGGGCATCCTTAAGATCTTATCATTGGTGATCCAATAAGGGGAGTTACAACTAAATCATCACTAGATAACATTTGCAATCATTTAGCATTTCTATCTCAAATGGAACCAAATTCTCACTTGGAAGATATGAACAATGAAAATTTGATCATGAAAATGCAAGATAAGCTTAACTAATTTGAGAGTATTCAAGTTTGGAAAGTATTCCATTTACCTTAGAAACAAGTTAGAAGAGGATGGATTTGTTGTTAGAAATGGAAACCTATTGGTTTCTAAAGGTACAACTAATTGGAAGGCATTGATTTTGCCAAAAAATTCCCCCTAGCTAGACTTAAGTCTATATGTATACTTCATACATTTGCATCATCCATGTGCTTTATATTATATCAAATTTATGGTAAAAATACCTTCCTTAACGGTTTTATTAAAGAAGAGGTATATGTTAAGCAACCTCCATGCTTTCAAAATGAATAAAAAACGAATCATGTTTATAAACTTAATAAGGCACTCTATGGTTTAAAATAAGCCCCTAGGGACTAATATGAAAGGTCAAACAAATTTATTTTAGAAAAAGGTTTTGAAAGAGGAAAACTTGATAAAGCTCTCTTCCTTAAGAAAACCAAAAAGGATATGTTGCTTGTGCAAGTATAAGCTGATGACATAATATTTGGTGCTATTAATAAATCCACATGCAAGAACTTTTATACTTTGATGTGTAGTGAGTTCGAAATAAGCATGATGGGAGAGTTAATGTATTTCCTCATACTTTGAAGCAATAAATTAAACGAAGGAATATTTACCAACTAAGAAAAGTACATGAAGGAACTTCTCTAAAAGTTTGGAATGAATGAGATCAAGGCTTGTAGTACTCCTATGGATACTACCATAAAACTTGACATGGATCAAGGAGGTAAACAAGTTAATCAAAAGTGATATCAAGGTATGATCGGATATGTTCTTCACCTTACTACATCTATACCTGATATTATGTTGGCTGTATGATTATGTTCTAGGTTTCAATGTAATCCTAAAGAACCTTATATGACTGCAGCTAAGAGAATTCTTAGGTATCTAATCGACACTCATAATCTATGACTATTGTACCCTAGTGATACACCTTTAAACATTTTAGGCTATATTGATGATGACTTTGTAAAATATATGGTTGATAATAAGAGTACTTCGGATACATGTCAATTCCTAGGGGAAGACCTATTTAGTTGGTATAGTAAGAAATAATCTAGTTTTACATTATCTACAACTCAAGTAGAATATATAACAGCTAGTGCTTGTTTTGTATAATTAATTTAGATGAAACATCAAGTAATTGATAATACTAGTGTTATTTGTCTCACTAAGAACCCCATTTAACACTCTAATTCTAAAAAAATTGAAATAAGACATCATTTCATAAGGGATCATATTAAAAAAGGGGACATTATTGTGGAGTTTGTAGATACATTGCAACAATGGGTAGATATCTTCACTAAACCATTGAATGAAGAAATATTAAAACTATCAAAAGAGAACTGGGAATGAAATTTCTATGATCAAAGCTATCTCTATCAAACATGTGAAATTATGAAAAATGTGAGGATAAATCATGAAAATTAACCAAAACTATAATAACTTGGCCTTAATATTAATTGGATTTAATTCTAAATATTATCTTATATGATTATTGATTAATGTGCCAAAATTGAGTTTTAATGCATTCTCATGATCCATAATTTGAGATGATTTTAGGTGCTAAATAAATACAAGCAACTGGGCTAACTAGTTAACTGACTTATAAACAAAATGATGGGTTCAACAGAATAATCTACCAATTTTGGTGAAACCAAAGGAAAAATTGTGAATTTTAACTATCTAATATGGGTGATACCAGTTGATTGAAATGATAAAACCAGCCGACTAGTTATATGAATGGTCGACTAAAATCCCCAAATAAGTCAATTGGTTCTAACAATAGTTGAGTGATGTACCAAACCAATGATCCTACTTTCCAAAAAACATTTGACTCGTCTCATGCTTTATAATCTGTCTTACCCAAGTCACTCAATAACTCACAAAATCAACAAAACCTAAGTATTTTTGACAAAAATAAACATCAAATTCATCATTATCTATTCAAATATGAGGTAAGACTACATAAACCCTAACTTTCAAATTTAACCTTTTTGTCAAAATTTGGCCTTATTTAATGTTTAAATTGGTTTCAATTCATGCTCGTCTAGACATTTCATAACTTAAGGTGAATTGCTTCTTCATTTTTCTTCATCATTTGTGCAAATCATTCCTACATTGATTTCCACCTCCATTTCTTCTCTTTTATCTGATTTTGACCCCTTGGTTGGTTAATCTCCCCCAATCTCTAATATATTCTTCAATTATCATGAATAAAAATATATCTACCTTTGTAACTACTCTTAAAGGCTTTGCTCTAGTTCCTACCAAAAATGCATGCACATTACCAAATCATCCACCTTAGACAACCATTTTGATTTAGGAGCCCGCTACCTCTTATTATACCTCCACATCTAGGGATCCTACTCCCTCCTCGGAAGAGGATAGATGCCCATCTCTTTCTCTTTCGAGGCCCACTGCTCCTTTTTCATTTAGATAGCCCATTTGATCTTCAACTTTCTTGGTGAAGATCACTAAGACATCCCCTCACTCTTCATCTTATTCTGTACCATGGATAACCAAAAACACTAGGTTAAATCCTTCTATGGCAAGAAGGTGCTCCCAAGGAAGTGCATTGATATTGAGTCTTACATAGAGTATTGTAGACTCTCCTTCATTTAGTCCCTATTTGACATCCATATTTTCCTATTTTCACTCCTCGTAGTCTAATCCACTTTGACGTGTTTGCCTCTTTTATGACAACCTCATTGTTCATGTTCTTAGATCCAATATCACTACCCATGTTCTAGGGGTTTCTATAGTGATAGATGAGGTCATATAGGCTAAAATTATATAGATAGAGAGTGACATTACCATAGGGATAACCTATACTGAGTTGATGAAGAATCGGATTTATGACTCCATCCTCACTTAGATGCATCCCACCACTTTGTGTTTGGTGGCACTAATAGTTCATATTGTTTAATTTCTATCACCATTCAAGCAGGTGTGTCATTATTTGATATGCTCCATTCTTTTCCCTCAATCCAAATCAGATGCAGGTATGACCACTAAGGATTAGAGTGGGGTTGATCACATCCTCTCTTCTACTCCTTTATGATTTGGTGTTGACATCTTCCACCATATGTCCAACATAGTTGGATAAAGACAGGTGGCTCTTGGGTACAGATCTCTCATCACGAGGATCCTTTGGGATTTTAGTGTTCAATTTGAATCTTTTCCTTTCCACTCTACTTTACTTACATAATGGACTCAATATCTTAGATATTGTCACACATAGGAGGATAGAGTATTATATGAACATCGATGAACATACCCTTAAACCAACAACTAAGGCTTGTGCATCACTTTTTTTGAGTGGTTGTATAACTACTTCATTTAGCCATAGGTTGCACCTATCGATGGAGATGACCTACCACCACCCTTAGATGATCCTTTGTCTCCATATAATCTCACATTCACCACATAAGGAGCCTCTACATCTACTAATGCACCTTACACATCTATGACACCTCCCCTAACTACTATTATAGGTTGTGTGACATTAGCCAATGTCCCTGATCTCCTTCTCAAAGTGGTTGTGATGCTAACTAATATGGAAAAGTGGTAGAAACTGTTAGAGATTGAGATGTGCTCCATTCACTTACTGTAACACCCCCAAATTTACTACTGAAAAATTTCGTTTGAATCAAAAGGTTTAGCGGAAGCGGAAGATAAAACTATAAACTCGGGGGCGTTACCGCCACACTTAGTACCAGACCGGTACACTTCTACCGCTCCAGTAATAAGTGCTAAGGCTAAAACCAAACAACATCAAGTGCAAAATATTAAAACATGAGTCGACATTTGACATAAATCATTAACGAAACACAATTCAATTAGTATTTAGAATATAGTTTAGGATTACAACTTAAGAGTACGATTTCAAAACATGAAGCGTAGTACAAAATACAGCTAAATAAAATAAGTCCCGAGGGATCAATATCCGGATTGCCTACTCACTCAAGTCAAGCCTTCCACCCCAAAATAGTACCCGATCATAAAACTGCACAGGAGGTTTGCTCCCCACCATCAGTGGATCATCACAGGACCCATTCAATCAAGGTAGTATCAGTAAGGGTCCAATACTGAGTAAGGGCGCAGGTGCGCTAAGGCCAAGTATACAATCATACCACAAAGCACACATAGCACAATCATATAGGCAACATGCGATAACACGCAAGATAAGGCCTTAATACTTTTTTGGTGACTTATTATTTATTCTCATTAATAATATGTTCATTCCACACATATTGTTCAATAGTCCATGTGAGTGTGGGAGCCCCACTATTATAGCCAGTGGACCGGAAGATAAACGCATAGGGAATAACACCTCTGATCCACTATTATTTACCGGTGGACCGGACTGGCCCCGACTCACATGGTGTTTCGCTTTAAGTACTTAGTATCTTTCCCATGGATTAACTTATTCGTTTGGTTTGTCGAGCACGAGATCCCCCACTATTATAGCCAGTGGACCAGAAAGTAAACGCACAGGACATAACGCCTCTGATCCACTATTATTGCCGGTGGACCGGAAAGTAAACGCACAGGGCAGAACGCCTCGGATCCACTATTATTTGCCGGTGGATCGGACTAGGCTCGGCTCAACAATCTTTCGCTTTACGTGATTAATGTCTTATCCGTGTCTTATTAAATCACATTCCACCCTTAACATGCATGCCAACAACATTCTACTACTTTCCGTTCAAGCGGGCCCGTCCCATATGTTGAGACTCTTGCCCCCATTTTGTAACACCCCCAAAATTCACTACTGAAAAATTTCGTTTTATTAAAAGATAATAGCGGAAGCAGATAAACAAAACGTGAACTTTGGGAGTATTACCGCCACACTTAGTACCAGACCGGTTCACTCATACCGTTCCAGTACCAAGTGCTAAGGCTAAGAAAATGAAATACAGATCGAAAGACATTCAACATGCATAAATCAGAGTAAATTGCAAGCTTCAACATATTTAAATCAGAGTAGCGCATTGAATCGTTTTCAGGAATAAAATCCACCAATGGTGGTTACTTTAACAACGTTAACATTCAAAATCGAGAAATTAAATGAGAAAGAGAAAAAGCCATGATACCGGAAAATTCCTTACTCTCCTTCCCGTAACCCACTTGAGTAGCACCTGAAAATACCTGTAAGGGCACTGCCCATTGAATAGGCAGGGGCCCCATAAAGGGAATCCCTTCAGTACTACGGTACTGAGTAACCCTTTAATACCACACTTAAAGATATGCCCGCATACGACACATAATGCAAGCCACACACATATAAATAATGAGAGATGCATACATAACAATGTCGAACATAATACTTTATAAGTCACGATCGATACTTTGGGCCTTAAGCCATTATTCTGTCATTAATCCATCAATATCATATTTTATATCCATGTGAGTACGAGAACCCCACTATTATAGCCGGTGGACCGGAAGTCAACACACAGGGCAGAACGCCTCTGACCACTATTATTGCCGGTGGACCGGAAGATAAACACACAGGGCAGAACGCACCTGACCACTATTATTTGCCGGTGGACCGGTCTGGCCCCGACTCACATGGTGTTCCACTATAGGTGATTAGTATTTTTTCCATAATCTTATTCACATACATAACTGATTTTATTGAGCTCGGGACCCCCACTATTATTGCCGGTGGACCGGAATATATATGTAATCATCATCCAGGGCACAACGCTCCTAGCCACTATTATAACCGGTGGACCGGGATATATATAACTCATCATCCAGGGCACAACGCTCCTGGCCACTATTATATCCGGTGGACCGGTACTCATAGTCACACACCAGGGCAACACGCTCCTGGACCACTATTATAACCGGTGGACCGGTACGCAATATCGTAAATCATATGGGCCCGGCTCATTAATATTCCACTTTCAATTATCGTATCTTTCCTTTCTTTAATCAGCACATCAATCATATTTATTTGCCTCGATTGGGAGATCGATAACCCGGGACACAAAGGTACACCGGTCGTACCAGTGCATATCAGCTACTCAGTACCCTTTAACCGTGAACCCAAGGACGCAAAGGTACCCTGGTCGTACTGGTGCATAAAGCTAACTCAGTACCCTACCGACAAGGACACCTAATCCATAAGTATGCATACCCCCTAACTAGGTCCGTAGAGTTAAGAAGAGTAAGATATAGGGCCTGGCTGGGGCACAAAGGCACACCAGCAAATACCAGAATAATCGTGGACTAAACCACATCCTTAGGGTAGCGACCCCTAAGGAGTCACCATTCCCGATCTCGAGGTCTTTCACTTTAAGTAATAGTGTCTTAATTAAGGTGATCACAGAAAGCACGATGATCCGATACTTATTCACTTTCAATCGTTTCGATATCATTAATCGTTTCTTATTTAGAGGATTATCCAGGATGTCACAGAGAAACCATCAAGGCCATACTAATCATTAGATACTCTTACTTGGCTAATCAACATTATTTAATCATATTAATGTTCCACAATCTCAAGGACCTATTAGGTACAATTTACTCATTTGCCCTTTTCTTATATAATTGTTAAGTATCCGTTCCTTACTTGATAAATTACCACATTACCGTTAAGGTTGCATAATTACCAAATTGCCCTTTGTCCGATTTAGATTACCAAATTATCTCATACACTTTTTAGATCATCATTCACCCCTCATAATTACTATACTTATCATATTTCCCTTTTGGTTGGTTATATTACCAAATCGCCCTTCTCCTTTGTTATAATTACTAAATTGCCCTTGAGTTGGATAAATTACTAAATTACCCTCCTTCATTATCATGATTACTATTTTGCCCCTTTAGTTGGTTAAACAATTATCACTTTACCCTTTTATCGGCTAAATTACCAAATTGCCCTTTAGTTGAACAAATTACCAAGTTGCCCTTCTCCTTTATCCTAATTACCATTTTACCCCTCTCAATTATTTTAATTGCCATTTACCCTTTTTAATTATCACAAATCCCAATTTACTTTTCTTCATAATCACCAATATTAATTTACCCTTTTTCATAATCAAAATTACTATATTACCCTTCTCCATTATTAAAATTACCATAATGCCCTTTAGTTGGTTAATTTACCAAATTACCCTTCTATAGTATCATACTTATCCAATTGCCCTTCTACAATCATAATTTAATTGCTAAATTATCTTTTGTCGTTATCATAATTACCAAGTTACCCCTTACTCCCAAGTTTACCATAATATCCTTTCTTTTACAAAATTATCATTTTACCCCTTACATCCAATTTTACCATAATATCCTTTTATTTATGAAAATTACCGCCATACCTCTTTTACTTTACAAATTACTATTTTACCCTTTTACATCCAAGATTACCATCTTTATATTTCCTTACATAATTACCCTTTTGCCCTTCGTTCCCAAATTACCATATTACCCTTTACTTATGAAATTACGATTTTGCCCCTCTACCTCCAAAATTACCATAATGCCCTTTTTACTTGAACAATTACCATAATGCCCTCCTTCATCCAAAATTACTATTTTACCCCTACTTCCAAAATTACCATTTTACCCTTCTTTCTCACAACTTACAATTTTATCCTTTACTTGTAAATTATCATTTGGCCATTTAATTATAAAATTACCATATTATTCTTTTGTCTCAAAAATTACCGAAATACCCTTCTCCACTTATAGAATTTCCACTCAACCCCTTTATTCACCATTTTTATGAATTTTCTAACACTACATAAAATAATGATATTAATACTTCGTTTTTATTATCTAAGTCCACCAACTTGTCATTTTTCAACATAATACTCATTAGCAACTACATACATTGATTCACATACCTCATAAGCATAATTACTAAAATACCCTTAGACAATAACATTATTCATGTATTAGCAACATGGTGCATCATAAACAAGCATTTAACATTTCTATCCATATTCCAACTCCTTCTTTATTTAACACACCTACATATGGCACAAAAGTTATTATGCTATTTCTTTTTAACAAACAATATAAGGAACCATAAACATATCATGCTAAGCATACAAAACATGCATAAAATCATACTAAATCCTAAATGTGCTAGCATGCGTTTTTCATATATTTAAGGGAGGATTAACGATTACCTTAATCCCGCAAAATATCAATCTTACCAAGCTTAATTAGCAACTCAACACCTAAAAATAATATCCATCAAGTTTTTGTTAGAAATAAGAACCAAAGCATAAAACTTTATAAATTTTAATTAATAAAACACTTAACATAAAATACCATTTTACCTTAAAAATTATCCAAACAATTTTTTTAAAACCAAGGGGAGCTCACGCTGCATGAGCAGCGTGAGTCTCATGCAAAATTATGGGGGGAAAAGGGTTCGAAGGGGGTGAAGGGAGAAAAATAAACCATTTTCGGGTTAGGGTCTTTAGGCTAGAAAAGAAGGTGGTTAGGGGAGGTTCTAAGGCAAGTGAATGGTGCAGAAGTGTAGAGGGGGTGTAGGTGGAGGCAAAGGGTGGTTTCACGGCGGCATAGGGCGGCGGAGACGGTGGCGGAGAGGCGGCGAAGGTCGGCTGCCGAGGAGGGTCGAGGGAAAGGGTTGAGAACGAAGGAAAAGTGGAGGGAAAAATGGAGGGGTGCAGGGGTTGGTTTCGGCCAACTAATGGATGGCGGTTGTAGAGGGGGCTGCAGGGTGTCGAACGGTGGGTTGGGTGGCGGCAGAGGTGGCCGGACGGCGGCGGTAGAGGCGGTTGCAGGTGGCTCGGCGGTAAGGGGAAAAATGGGAAGAAAAAGGAAGAGGAGGAGAAAGGGGGAAGTGCGGGGCTCGAAGGGGCTGTGTGGGGGTGCAGGGTGGTAGCAGGCGGTGGCAGAAGGCGGCGCAGGGGGTTGGTATTGGTGGTTCGAGCGGCGGCGGGCGGTGGTGATAAAAAACCGGGGGAGAATGGAGGGAGAAGGAAGGAGAGAAAAGGGAGCTCGGGGGAGGATGATAGGCTCGAAAAAAAAGTGCGAATGAGGGGCTTGGGAGATGAAGAAAAAGAAGAGGGGGGGAAGAGAGGGGCAAGGTTGGCCGATCGGTGCTGTAATGGCAGGTGGTGGTCGGGTGGCAGGGGAAGACGGGGAAGAAGAAGGAAAGAAACCAGGGCACGCGAGGCTGTGGTCCAAGGCTGGTTGGGTTCGAATGAGGAAAGAAAACGACGGGGGAGAGAGGAAGAGAGAGGGCAGGGAGGTAGGTGGTGGTCGGGTTGCAGGCGGTGGTCGGGCGTGCGTAGGGATCGGGCATGGTGGCAACGAAAAAGGAAGAAGAAGAAGAAGAAGCCGGCCGGTCGAAGGGAAAGGAAATGAGGCTGAACCGGCCGGTCAGGGAAATTTAAAAATGAAGGAAGGCTGCCGGGCTGTGTTGGGCGGGCGTGCGAGGGGAAAGGGAGAAGCCCGCGTGAGAGGGGGAGAAAGATCGGCCTGGCCCAATCGTGCGGGGGAGAGGGGCTGTGCAGGCCGGGCGGACGGCCCAAGGAAGGGGAAGAAGGAAAAAAAAGAGAAGAAAAGAAAAAAAAAAGGTAAAAGGAGGAAATGGAAAAGTAGGAAAATAAATTAAATTAATTTATAAATCATAAAATGTAATATTCTTGATAAATTATTTAATTTAATAATTTAATTTATTATAATCTAATATTTTAGTTTAAACAAGGATAAAGTTGGTAAAATATTAGTTTGGAAAATTATTTAAATAAAAAAAATATGATAAATAGTAAAATATTTATTTTTAATTTATTAAATAATTTCATCCAAATTTACATACTCTAAAATCCATAAAATAATTAAAATAAATAATCTAAAAGCAATTCTATTCCAAATAAAAGCAATTTATTAAAACATAAGTTTTCGAAATATTTGGGGTATTACACCTTTATCACACCCCGACATTCTTTCCCCTAAGCTTGGAAACCCTAGTTGGACCTATGTGGCCCAACCTCTTCTTACTTACCTCACCATTATTTGTTCCTTTCCCCCACATCTCATTCTTACCAGGTCAAACCCAATGCATATCACTTTACTCCTCAAACTCGCATGTGATCGACAAAACCCTAGTCGGCCACCTCAAACCCTAGTAGCTTACTTCTTCCACAAGTAATCTCCCCTCTTTACCCCCAAGTCTCTCCTGTCACATGGAAAAACCCATGCTCACCCTTGGTACGATGATTTCACACTCTTAACCCATACTCCACCCCTCCTTAATCATTCTCACTTTCGTACTCCCCAAGTATTCACTCTCTTACCGAAACCCTAATCAGGTCTCTTAGGCACCCTCGTACCAACCTACGTACTATTTTTCACCCAAAGTCTCCAACCACTCAACAACTCTCCCATTCTCTTATTTATACCCAAATTCAACATTTCTCACATAAGATTCACCCCCATGCAAGAGTTAGTCACCTCATGCAAATGCCCCAAGTCACCATGCGAATTTTTAAGACCCCCATGCATGGTTCCCAACTCTCTTTTATTTTGGACATTCCTCCTACTTAAATCTTCTCTCATGGATCATGAGATACTTTGGTCAACCCCATGTCCCCCTTAATGGTCTCACTTCCCATTCCTCTCTTATTATTCTTTTAGTCCCATTTCATAATACCAAAACCCTAGCATGCATGTCCTAGAGGGTCGTATCATAAAACATCATAAATATCGTACATAAACATGTCATGCTCATGTCATAGAAAGCACACACGACATACCTCAATTCCCAAGCTGCGCTACACATGAGACAAGTTAACCACAAATCATATAATACATGTTTAGCATGGCATACACAACAATCAATACATTCGAATCACACATAGCACAAGGTCATAGCTTCGTCCTTACCTAAGGCGACACTGGGCTTGGAGCACACTCCTCTAACTCCTTAGGGCTTTGGTCGGGGTTACCTATAAAAGGGAAAAATGCTAAGTATTAGTTTCCCTTGCAAGTACCATCAACCCTTATTCTAGTTTAGGATTAAGGTTCTTATCCCTAGAGGGGGTATTATACAAAAGCTAGGGTTTTCATCTTAAATTCAGTATATTAAACCTTACTAGTCAAAATGTATTTATTTTGATACTTATTATTATCCTTATTTTATTAGACCCATTAGTTCTAATCTTGTAGTAATAGGGTTCATGCTAACTATAGGAAAATAGTGATAGTATTAATAATAAACTAATAATAGTGACACTAATGTTTAGTGATAGAAACCCTAGTGTTTTAAGGCCAAGTCTATTAATGGTGTTAGGGTTGAAATAATAATAATACAAAATCACAATACTACAAGTAAAATATTCCTAAGGGTGATAATGATAATAGTTGTATATTTTGAATAATAAGGGTTCAAATGTTTTTGGTCACAATAACAAAGTAGTGATAGTAGTAATAGCTAAAAATGATATTATAGTAATGATGCTAGTGTTAAGGATAATGTTAAATGGTAAGGTACTAAGGTTCAAGTATTCTTCTTATTTAACCATCAACATGATAACACCCCAACTTTGAGTTAAATAA
The DNA here is from genome assembly GCA_030549775.1 of Tamarix chinensis. NCBI lineage: Eukaryota > Viridiplantae > Streptophyta > Magnoliopsida > Caryophyllales > Tamaricaceae > Tamarix > Tamarix chinensis. The sequence continues at coordinate 120,427,054 of CM060172.1, forward strand.
CATTGATAGTAATAAAAGTAGTATTACTAATAACAATAATGATAAAGGTGTTAAGTATAATAATAATGATAATAATAATAATAATAGTAATGATAACAATAATAACAACCAAATAAGGTTAGGTTAAGTAATAATAATAATAATAATAATAATAATAATAATAATAATAATGATAATAGTAATAATAATAATAATAATAATGATAATACTAATAACAATAATAATAATACTAATGTTAAGTATAATAGAAGATAAAAATCGAAGGAACGATAGTATTAGTAAGAATAATAACATTAATGATAGAGGTAATAACAGTAATAATAATGATAAAAGTAATAATAATAATAATAATAAAAGTAATAATAATAATGATAATAATAAGTGTAATAACATTAATATTAGTTAAATTTAATAGCAGTTATATAAAAGAGATATTAGGGTTTGGGTGAGTGGAAAACCACCTAGGGTCGGTGGTGGTCCCGCGGCGACGGCGGCGGCGGAGGAGGAAAAGAAAGGGAAATATTAAGGTGGAGGTTGGATGGGAGGAGGAAAAGAGAAGTCTGAGGTAGGGGAAGAAGCAGCAGGTGAAGGGGAGTGGAATGAGGGTGGTGGCGTGGCAAGGGGTGGCGGCGCGCGGTGGTTGGCGCGACAGCTGAGGGTGGTGGAGAGAGGTGGAAGATGGGGGAGATAGAAGGAGAGGGAGGCAGGGGGAGATGAAGTTGTGGGAAGGTAGGGGAGGGTCTGCTAGACGTTTTGGAGGGTGGTGGAGGTGTTGGCAGAGGCGGAATTGGCGGCGGAAGGCAGTGCAAGGGGCGGCGATGGCTGAAGGTGGTGGTTTGGGGATAGGAACTTTACACGGCCAGGGCGGCACGTGCAGGGCAAGGCGGAGGGTGGTGGTGGCTTGGTTTTGTTGAGGGAGGTGCAGGGAAGATCCCGGTGGGCAGCGGTGGCGGTCACCGGTGGCGGCGGAAAGCTCGTCTTTTTGAGGAGGCGGAGAGGCAGGGTTTCGGGGCAACATTAAAGGAGGGAGCTGATTATGGCTCCCAAAGGGGGGTATTTATAGGCAATTGGGAGGGGGAAAATGGAGAAGGAGGGAGGACACACGGGTAGGTGTGCAGGTGGCCGGCCGGTGGCAGGCGGTGCAGGTCCTGCCATGGCAGGTTAGGTTGAGAAGGGGGAGAATGAGGAAAGAAGATGGGCACGTGGGGAGGGAGCTGCAGGGATTGTTGGGGTCAAAAAGAGGAAAGAAAAAGACAGGGAGAGGGGCAGGGAAGGACGACCAGTGGTGCAGGATTGGTCGACGTGCACAGGGGTTGCAGGCTTCGACAGTGCAGAACGGCGTAGATGCGCGGGGAAGACGAAGGAAAAGGAAAGAGGGTGGACCGGTCGGTCCAGGGGAAGGAAAAGAAAAGGAAAGGGGAACCGGTTGGGCGGTTCGGGCAACGAGAGGAGCTGGGCAGGCCTGGCACGCGAGACGGGGTTGAAAGGGATCTGGGCCAGTGGGCTGGCCCAGTTGGGGGAAAGAAAGAAGAAAGGAGGGAGAAAAAGAAAGAAAAGGGAAAATGAGAAAAGAAATAGAAGGGGAAAATAAATAAAATAACTTATGGGGAAATTGTAGTATTTTTGGGTTATTATACATTTATATATATATATTTATTTTCTTGAATGTTTAAAAATTATTATAATAATAATTTAATTCCCTCTTTAGATTAATTTTGGCTATGTTGGGCAATTTTCCTCCACTTTCATTTTAATTAGTAAAATGTCCAAAATTTTCTAAATAATTTATTTATTACTTTCTCTTTATTTTTCTCAATTAATTTCCTCTTTATTTAATAAAGTAATTTATTTTCTTAATTTTCCCTAATAAATCATTATTTTGCCATAATTTCTAAATTAGGATTTTTGGGGTATTTCACTTACAATTTCAGCTCTACTTTATGTTGCGTCATTAAGATGATGTGGAGATACACCCAAGTGTCGAGGTTGGAAGTGAGGCGCATGGACTTGCTCCTATAGATGCTGATGTTCCTCCTCCTTCCAATCAAATCATTAACGAGCCACTTAAAGATATAAATAGGATTAATCGATATGTCGTTGCAATAGCTAATTTAGAGGACACTATGAATGAAGTCTTAGACATACTATCTACACTTTCAATCACTGCCCTAGTTACACTACCTTGCCCACCTACTTTTGATCCACGTTGATGTGTGGACTACATTTTTATATTTTCATTTTAGATTAACACTCATAAACTTCTCTTGATTGTATTATAAAATATCTTCGTGTACACACTCTTTTGTGCTTAATTTATCTTATGAACTCTATCTCTTATATCAACATACTCTTTTATTATCAAATGAGATAATGAAATTTTGTTTTATCTATTATGTATCATTTTTTTTTTCTCATAATCTAATTATTATAACTAGTATATTCTCTTCAGCAATTAGATACAAAATATTCACTTATGAATCATTTTAGGGGGAGTATTTTCCTTATTTCTCTCATGAGTAACTTTATTTTCACACTCACACACACATGTTTAGGGGGAAATTCCCATTTGGTTTTTGGTCTTGGTGTCTCCTTTTCTTATAGGCTATAACACTGCTAACCCTTTTGTCTTTACCTTTTGTTGACGAAAAAAGGGGGAGAGAATCTGAAGTTTGGATTAAAAGTGGCATAATTGGTGAATAAAAAAAGGATAAGGTAAAATTCTTGCTTACTTCATATTCATTATCCTTCAACATTTGCAATTTTGCACTTCTTATTTGTCATCATTAAAAAGGGGGATATTTTTGACCTTATAGAGTAAACAATATTATAACACCCTTATAATTTACTACTAAAAAAATTTGTTTAAGTGGAAGAAACATTCAAACATAAAAGGGGTGTTACCACTATAATTGGTATAAGTCTGGTTACAAACCATCCTTATACTAATAATTAGTGTATTACCATAGGTTATTATCACCCAATGCTTTGGTTTACTTGAGTTCAGGACCCCGCTATTCTCATCGATAGAATGGAAACAAGGTATAACTTCCAGGGCAAGACGCTCCTGACCACTATTCTCATCGGTGGATTGACAGGTAGAACTAGGCCCAACTTAAGTGATCTTTTGCTTTAAGTGATTAGTGTATTATTCTTGTTTTCTTTACTACAGAGTCATCACATAGTCATGTAAACCTACTCATGAAAGGTATTATCCCAACTACTGCCTCGAAACAACCTTGTACCCCATAGAAACCCGAATTTTACAACCCCAACATATCCTCTTCTCCAATTCCTCTTTAGGCCACATATTACCCAATCAAACTCAACATGTTAGTAGAAATCCCACATTTTACACATATGATAATAACTAGCCTCTAGGGTTACTCCTCCAAAATCCTAGTTTCTCTTGTTAGCATAATCTTCTCTCTAATGCTTATTTGGTCTTCAAATTCCATACCCATACATGGAATGCTATTGTTAACCATTAATGAAAAAAATTTATAGCCTAACTCCCACATTTTGTACATGTGATAATACCCTTCTTATTCAAGCCCTCCTCCAAAATTCTAATTTTTTAATTTGGTTGTAACAACTTTCCTTTGCCCCGCATGGATACTAAATATGGTACACATTCCCAAAATGTTTTAGCTAACATCATGTTACAAGTTTGCATTCCAACTCCCCCATATTGTACATGTAATACTAGCCTACCCTTAGGTTTACACCTTGGCCTCCTAAAACCCTAATTTTACCTTTTGGTCATAACTGCTTCCCTAGTGGTCAATTAACTTCCCAAATTTACATGACTACACAAGATACCATCATTAACCTCATATCCACTCCTTAGTACCAATCCCCCACTTTACTCACATGATTGGAACCTTCCCTTAGGTTTTACTTATCTTATTTTTGGTCTTTTTTCTCATATTGTATTTACCATAAACCTCTTTATTTTTGCCCCAGTTATTTCATGTAATATCTCCAACATATTTTATTCCAATTAACACCCTAAAGTCACTTATATGCCACTTTTTTATAATATTAACCAAATTGTCTGTAATCCCCCAAAATTTTAGAAAACCTATAAGTTAATAAATAGCTTTTATTTGAAATAAATTAGCTTTCAGAATTATTTAGTTTAATTATTTTATGAATTTTTGAGTATATAAATTTGGATAGGAGTATTTAATAAATTAAAAATAAATATTTTGTTATTTTATCATATTATTTGTACTTAATTTTTTTTATCAAACCAATATTTTACTAAAATTATCCTTTTAAAGCCAATATATTTAATTATATTAAATTAAATTATTAAATAAATTTATTATAAAAATATTACATCCTATTATAGTATAAATTCAATTAATTTAAATTCTCCCATTTTCCCTTTTTTTTCTTTTTTTTCTTTTCCTTCTCCTTTTTCTCCTTTTTCCTCATTTCCTTCTTTTCCTTTTTTCTACTCCTTAGGGCCACTTGCACCTGGCTTGCTTCCTCCTCCCCCTACGCCTGGGCCTCCAGCCCACTCCCTTCCCTCCTCTCCCTTCCCCGGCGCAGCAGCCCCTTCCCTCCTCTTCTTTTCTTTTCTCCCCCTACCTAGGTCGGCCTAGTCATTTTTTCCCATTGTCGGCCTGCAGCTCCCCCCTCCTTTATTTCTTCTTCTACGTCTCGACCCAACAGCTCCCCGACTTGTCCCCATCGCTAGCCTATTGCCTCAGGCACGCTAGCCACTGCCCCGCTGCTACCTTCTGCCACCACTGCAACCCTCCCTCTCTCTCTCCCCCGTCCTTTTTTTCATGGTTTTAGATCCAACAAGCCATGCACCCCCATCATGGCCTCTCCTTTCCCCATCTTTCCTTCCCTCTCCTTGCCACCCTACCACCTCCCATGCCACCCTACAGATTGCCACCGGCCGGCCAGTTGCACCCTTATCCTCCCTCTTCTTTTTCTTACCCTCACTAGCCCTTCATGCCACATTTTATTGAGCCCATTATTCCCTCGATCTCCTCTTCCTCTCATTTTCTTCCTCTCCATCTTTCCCCCTGTTTTGTGCACCACAGCCCTCCTCCACACCCACCGCCTTCAGTGCCTCCTGCCACCTTCTACTACTGCCCTGCACCACCACAATACACCCCCTCAAGCCATCCCGCATCCCTTCTTCCTCCCCACCTATTTTCTCCCCATTTTCCTCCTTCTCAACAGCCTACCTGCAACCCCACCGTTCGCCGCCTTCCGACCACCTGTACCGCCACCTAAACCACCAATCCACACCCTACAACCCCCTCTGCCGCCCCCATACCTTGTTTGGACAAAACAAGCCCCCTCTTCCCTCCATTTTTTCCCTCTCTTTTCCTTCCTTCTCAGCCCAATCCCCTCCTATAGCCCACTTTGCCACCTCTCCGCCGCCGCCCTTGGCCACCAACAACCCATCACCGGCCGCCACCTACACCTCCTATTCATTCCTGCACCCTTCCTTTGGCTCCAAACCTCCCCCATCTATCTTCCTTCCTAGCCCCAAACCACCAACCCAAAAATAGCCATTTTACCTTTCCTTTCACCCCCTCTTCGAGCCTTCCTCTTTTTATTTTTGCATGCAGCTCATGCTGCATAAGCAACATGAGTTGCTGCATTTATTATCCCATTTTTATTAATAATTAAGGTATGATAATATTTAGGTTAATTATTTCATTAAGTAAATTTGATAAAGTCTTATGCTTTGATTTTCTTATTTCTAATATAATAATTATTGATATTAATTTTTACGTGTTGATTTTTCTATTGAAAGCTTGAATCTTTAACCGGGATACCGATAAGATTTGATTTTTGCAGGAGTTAAGGTAATCGTTAAACCTCACTTAAATGCATGGATAAACGTATGTTAGCACATTAGGATTTTTAATATGTTACAATACTTGATATTTGTGGTTTGATATAATGTATATATTTGCTTGTATTTATTGATGAAAAGGAAAGTATGTTAGTTTATATGCCATGTGTGGAAATGTTGTTTAAGGAAAGAGTTTGGCTATTAATGAAAGTGTTAAGTACTTATCCATGTTATTGTGACTATTTATGCATAAATAATATTATTGTGAGCCCTAGGGGCATTTTAGTAATAGTCCTTGTACTAGAATGTGGCCTAATATGTGTGGGTGCTAATAAGTATTATATTAAAATATAATGGTCAATGGAGTTGGATATTGTTAATGGAGTATTAATATTATTATTCCATGTGGTAATGTTAATTTAATAAAAGTGGTGTAATAAAGGGGGTAAAGTGTTAGTTTTGGAGGCAAAAGGGGAATATGGTAATTTTGTGATTAAATGGCAAAATGGTAATTTTATAAGTAAAGGGTAACATGGTAATTTTGGAAAAGAAGGGCAAAATGGTAATTTTGTAAGAAAAGATAAAAATGGTAATTTTGGATATAAAAGATTAAAATAGTAATTTGTAAAGTAAAAGGGGTATTATGGTAATTTTTTAAGCAAAAGGGTATTGTGGTAATATTGTAAATAAAAGGATATTATGATAATTTGGAAGTAAGGGGTAGAAGGGTAATTTTGTAAATTAAAAGGATATTTATGGTAAACTTGGGAGTAAGGGATAACTTGGTAATTATGATAATAGAGAATGATAATTTGGTAAATCAACCAATAAAAGGGCATTATGGTAATTTTAATAATGGAGAAGGGCAATATAGTAACTATAAAAATGGAGAAGGATAAATTGATAATTATAATTATGGAGAAGGATAAATTGATAATTATAATTATGGAGAAGAGTAAATTAATAATTATAATAATGGAGAAGGGTAAAATGGTAATGATCATAATTGGGAAGGGTAAATTAATAATTATAATTATGGAGAAGGGTAAGTTAGTAATTATAATTATGGAAAATGGTAAATTAATAATTACAATAATGGAGAAGGGTAAAATGGTAATTATAACAACTGAGAAGGGTAAAATGGTAAGTATGATAATGGAGAAGGATAATTTGGTAATTTAACCAACAAAAGGGTAATTTGATCATTATGATAATGGATAAGGGTAATTTGGTAATTATTTAACTAACTAAAGGGGCAAGTTGGTAATCATGATAATGAAGAGGGGTAATTTGGTAATTTATCCTACTTAAGGGTAATTCAGTAATTATAACAAAGGAGAAGGGTAATTTGGTAATCTAACTAACCAAAATGGGAAATATGTTAAGGATAACAATTATGAAGGGTGAATGGTGATCTAAAAAGCGTAGGAGATGACTTGGTAACCCAAACCGAGTAGGGATGTGGCTAAGAACAACAATGTGTGTATTATATACCTTGTGTGCCATGTGTTATGTCGTACTGTGTACTTTATGCTTAATGATTAATCATTTGTAGTATAACTTCGAGTGATGTATGCTTGTGTGACTTCCTTACGGCATGTAGATGATGATTATATACGTTGTGCATACAATGTTATCTGATGTGACCCTCTAGGACATGCATGCTAGGGTGTTTAATAATATGATATGGGGTGAAAGGATAAAAAGGAATAAATAGGAAGTGAGTTGACTAAGGGGACACGATATTAACCTTAATATCTCATGATCCATGGGGGGAAAATAGAGGGAGATTATGATCAAAATGAATGAGTGATGCAACTCTTGCATGGGAGGTTTCTAGGGTTTGTATGGGATAATCCTTACGTAAGAAAGGTGTTAGGGTTTGAGCGGTCAACTAGGGTTTTACGGTCACATGTACGATTGGTGAGTAGAGTGATGGGATTTGGGTTGAAACTAAATGAGATGAGGTGTTGGATGATAAAAGAAAGGTTGGATCGCATAGGTCCGATTAGGGTTTCAAGGGAAAACCTAAGAGAGTGATAGTGAGAGAATTAGAATGTCGTAAGGTGATGGGCCTCGACCCACACCCTTAGGAGTTGGGTTTTTGTTATGGGTAGATGTAAAGGAGAATGGATGTCGGGGTATGATAAGAGGCGCAAAGGTCTCAAGATATGGGACGGGCGCTCTCGTGAGGATAGAAGTAGAGGTTGGCGGCACGCATATCAAGAGTAAAATACTTTTGAACAAGATATGAATAAGACACTAATCACTTAAATTGAAAGATTATTGAGATGGGCCCCAACTGATCCACCAACATAATAGTGGCCAGGTGCCGGGGTGCCTTGGATATTGATCCACTAGCATATAATAGTGGTTTGGTGCGTTCTGCCCTATAAGTGATCGATCCACCAACTATAATAGTAGGGGATCCCGAGCTTAATAAACCAAACATAATAAAGATAAGATATGGGGAAGACACAAAGTAATTACAGTGGAACACCATGAGAGTTGAGGTCAAACCAATCCACCGGCATAATAGTGGCCAGGAGCATTTTGCCGTGGAGACCGATCCACCGGCATATAATCGTGGTTAGGTGCATTCTGCTCGATAAGTGACAGATCCATCAGCTATAATAGTGGGGTTCCTGCACTCACATGGATATAAAATATGAGAGTTGATTGAATAATGATGGACTAACAGCTTAAGGCTCGAAAGTATTGATTTTGCACAATGACATGGCTTAAGGCCTAAAGTATCGATCGTACAGTATGACCTATTGATATCTGATGTGAATGTTAATTATGTGAATGTTATATATACACATCTTGTTATCTATGTATATAGCTTTGTGTCATGTGTTGTATTGCGGGCTTGCTTTTAAGTATGTTTTTATAGGGTTACTCAGTACCATAGTACTGAAGGGTTCCATTCATGGGGCCCTTGCCTATTCAATGGGCAGTGTCCTTTGCAGGTCCAATTTCAAGTGCTACTCAAGTGGGTAACATGAATGAGTGTAAGGATTATCCGACTTTTAGGGATTCACCCTTCCTCTTCTAATGTCTGGTTTAAATGAAATCCTTGTTCTTGTAACCACCACTGGTGGATTTTATTCTTGTAAATGCTTACTTGCACTACTTTGATTTTAAATATGATTTGAATTTCTAGCAATTGATATTTCATTCTTTAGCCTTAGTACTTGGTACTAGAATGGTATGAGTGAACCAGTCTAGTACTAAGTGTGGCGGTAATATCCCCAAAATTCACAGTTTGTTATTTTACTTCCGCTAATCTTTTAATAAAACGAAATATTTTAGTAGTAAATTTTGGGGGCGTTACAATATCCCTAGGTCATAGAAACACTACTTTTACCATCCCTAAGTCAAAGGACATCTAACACAAAGAATCTTCGAATTTCCACATATACAATATCATAGAAACATGAACATGGATATATATATATATATAAACACTTGAAATCAACACAGCCATGATTACACAACTTTCTTACCTTCGGCGAATGTCAAGCCAAAACTGCATATACAACACCAGAGTCATTTATCATTTCATGCATGCCATCACATATCATACATCAAAGACATATATTATAATATAGTAAAACTCTATCTATAAGTGTATCCTTACTGAAGTGACTTCGATCTATAGTATGCACAACCTATGCCTCCTCCTCCATTATCACCGGAAAACTACTTAGAAATAGAGATATACATAGTTTATACTTTCCTTCCTTTCTTTCTTTTTAAATAAAAAACAAAAGAGAATTTAGCCTAAAGAAAGCTAAAAGAGGAGAAAGGAAATGGAGGTGACCAAATTGGGAAGAATATCGTGCAGGCGGTGGTGTGGCAACACAGTGGCGGCGGCGGCAATGATGATGAATGATTTAGAGAAGTGGGTGAGGGTTGGCAGTTTAGGGTTGAGGTGGTGGCGGCACTAGGAGTGGCTAGAGTTGGTGGTGGTGGAGCTAGCAGTTGGTGATGGTGTAGGGTGGCACACGACCGAGAGGGAGAAAGAATAAGGGAGGAGAAAGGAGGGCTTGCTGGAGTGGTTGCACTGGCTGGGGCACTTGCGTAGGGTGGCTCCGTTGAGGTGGTGGTAAGGAGAGAGGAGAAAGGGCTGGTGGTGGCGGTAGTGAGAATGCAGCTAGTTGTAGTTATAGGCACGGGAGGAGGAGGAAGGGGAAAGAGATGGCATTGTTGGCGAGGGAAGGGTGTAGACAAAGGGAGGAGGTGGCAGAGTGGTTGGCTAGGCATCGATGGCGACGATGGCGTTGAAGTTGGCAAAGATGGAGGAGGGAAGAAAAATAGTGGTTGCGGTAGGCTTGTAGGTGGGAGAGAAGAGAAAGGAGAGGATCAAGGGGTATTTATAGACGAGGGGAAGGTTAAGGGAGAGGGGAAGATGATAGGGGGAGGTTGAAAGCTTTGTCATGCATGGCTGTAGGGTGAAGGTGGTTGTAGGCGAGTACATGGTACGGGTGCAGGTGGCAGGGTGTAGGCCAATGTGCATGGCTTGGCATGGCTTAGAGAGGAAACATGAGGGAGACGAGTGGTGTGTAGGGGGAGGTGGTTGGTGCAAAAATGGAATAGGGATGGTGATGCAAGGAAGAATACGAGTGAGGGAGAAATGAGGAAAAAAGGAAAAGAATAAAAAGAAAAGAGAAAATGAGAAAGAAAAGAAAAACAAAGGGGGAACGGGCTTGGGCTCACCTAGGGGAGGGGAAGAAAGGAAAAGAAAAGAGAGACTAGGTCGGGATAATGCAACTCGGGAAAAGGAGAAGAAAAAAGAGGAGGAAAGGAAGAAAAAGAAAAAGAAGGAAAAGAAAGGAAGGGAAAAAAGGAGAAAAGAAAATTTTAGATATGGGATTTGGGTTAGATTTTTAGAGTAATTTTTTTATTAGTAATAATAAAAATTATCCTATAATTAATTTAAGATAACTAAATAAAATAAAATTTAGAAGTTAGGTTAAATTAAATTGTTGATAAAATCAAAGTTAGAATTTTAAAATTTTAGGTTTTCACAAATACCCTTGTCATTATTTTGGTGATAATAAATGGGTTTAGAGAGCTAATGTATTTTCTTGAGTGTGCATATGATATAAATGACAAACAAAGATACCAAAATACACTTACACAAATTATTTCTCAAAGTGTAAATTTAAAAGAGTAATCAAGTGTCAAATCGCAATAAATGCTTCAAACCTATTATCTCAATGTAATAATAAGAAAGGCCTATGTCGACATCATTTATTGGTAGTCTTCTAGTCTTCTCAAGCTTCTCAGCCTAGAATGAAAGCTAAGCACAAGGTGTGGTTCCTACAACAAAAAGAATATTAGAATAATAAAGTGTATGGTAAAAAAATAGTAAATAATATGTATAATAATAAAAATTACATACCCATTATTTCATATACTGTGTGTTATATGACCCTTAAAGCTAGTCAGAAGAATAGGAATTAGTGGGCCCCCACCTATAGGTTTAGTTAATTGCCAATCTTCGTTTGATGTCGATGAGGAAACATATCCTACTACTTGGCCAATGTGCTAATACTAGTGAAAGATCCTTCACTATGACTATCATACTCCTCCTCAAATGGAATATGGTGTGTGTCTAAAGTACAAGGAGCTTTCCTGCACTCCATAACAGCTCATGCTCTTGCACTAATAGTGATCGTCCTCTTTGACACCTAGTGGTAATGGGAGTAAGTTACCTCGGATCCTTGCCTCTGCCACCTCTACTAACCATATGCCAATCATAACCAAAAGAATCTTCATAACTATTATTCTTTAGGTATTATATGGTTTTGGGTTTTGGGTTTAGGGATTAGGATTTAGGTTTGTAGTTTAAGATTTTTGAGTTTGGGTTTTAGGGTTAAGGGTTAAGGGTTTAAGTTTTACATTTTGGGGCTTATGGTCAAGGGTTTATCATTTATCGTTTATGGCTTGGGGTTTAGTGTTTTGGGTTTAGCATTTGATGTTTAGGGTTAAGGGTTAATGGTTAAGGGTTTTGGGGTTTATAGTTTAGATGGTTTGGGGTTTGGGGTTGAGGGGTCAATTAGTAAGTCACTTGGTTGAGGTAAGGATTTGATTTTGACCCATCTATTGGAGTGGTTGTTCAATGAGTGAATTACCTATTTGAGCCCATGGTTGACATTTGAAGCATTTGGGAAATGGGTTGATGGGTGAACCATGGGTGTGTGTGAGGGGGGAGCACCGGGCAAGTCACTCATTGGTATGGGTGACTTATGGGTGAACCACCCATCACCACATTGGTTCATCTTCGACCTCTATTATTACTCTTGAAAGCTCTAATTTCAACAAAAAATAACTACAAAACTACGAGCCTAAGTTTGATCTATGCATACAAAAACTAGTTTCAAGTAAATAATATATCAAATTCAAAAATGCAAGCACCAAATCTCGCATATTCTTTCAATACAAAAATAAGGAATTTTAACAACAAAAAATTAACAATACTTGTACCTTTAGATGTAAATGCCTTATATTCTTGATTATTAAGTGCACAATTGATGATTTCTATTGAGTCTTCAATGGATATGGTTGTTGAGTTGGGGTAGAAGAGGGAGGAGAGATGAGGGAGAGTTTAGAGTTGGGAGAAATGAGAAGGATAAGAATGGAAATAAAGGAAAAATTTAGCATATAGGGGTTTGAGTTTATAGGTTTAGGTGTGTAAGGAGGGTTAAGGTTAGTTAAATTAGATTGACTTAGGGTACTTCATGATAGTAACATGATGGATAGTATGATAGTACCTGATGGTCCAACTACACAATCAAATCGGATAACTAGCATGATAATGACATATATTAATTTTGATATAATAATAAGATATTGGGGGGTTATTGGGAAGTCATGCATACATATTTGAAACTAATGGTATGAGATACAATTTTCTTAGCATAAGCCTAACCCTATTTTATTTAGTTGTAGTTGGATGATTTCTACTATAGCAGGTGATAAATACTTAGAGTTTTAGATTAATTGGTATATTTAGTGTATTTAATAAATTAATTAGTTTTTTTTATAATGAATCAACTTTTGTACTAAGAAAATTAATTAGGTAAAACTTTGATTAGTCACGAGGTGATGATTCATTTATTTATTTATTGGGTTCTAGAACTATTCAAGTATCTTGAGATATAGAGGGTAATTAGTCTAGTGTATAAATATGAAGAGTAGATATAGGTGTATGTTTTGCAATCAGACTAATTGGCATAAACCATCCTCATCTATTTAATCAAAATATTTTTTTAGTATGGGTAGTTATTTCTTATTCAATTATAGAACCATTGCATAATGAGTGCTTGTTGAATTACTTTCTAGGTAACATTAATTTCAAACTATATATGTATGTGTGTGCATCTTAATTATATGCTTGATGATGTAAATAGTCTCATATAATTACGTGATCTTATTTGGAGGTCTATGATATTATTATACTTAATCTCGAAGAATGATAATTTTCTTTTTATGAATTCAATTTAAATGTCGGTTCTTGATTAATTTAACGTAAAGATTATATATTATATAGTTTTGTTATAAAGGTATACATGTTAATGTGATTAGTTTATAAAGATTTGATTCTTATAAAAGTGTTTTCCATATTATAAATATGTTAAAAGGCTAATATCTTATATGATTAAAAGACATTTATTGGCTATGTTGATGCATAATTAAATTCTAAGCTATTTTAATCCCTTTTTGATTTAAAGTATTTTTTGTTCTTTTTAGCTTTGTGGAAATAGAGCAGTGACCCAAATGGGCTATTTTTTATTTATTTGGGAAAGTTATCTTCTATGAAGGATTGCCTATTATGGAAAGTGTGATTATACTTAATTAAAATACCGTAACTTAAAGTGGAACATAAAGTGGATTTTGGATCTTTCAGGTTTAACCTTGTGAAGTTTGGGGATTGACAATAACTATTCCTTTTCTTTTATCGATATTTATTTATTTGTCAGCTATGTTTGGTTAAGGCTTCATGTCTATCTTATAAGCTTCTTCAAACTCTATTAGGGGTGTGCACACTTAAGGACGTGATAACTGAGGTGGTAGGTCTTTAAACTTTTATTATCCCTTTTAGACTATGCATGCTTGCATGACCCAAGTGCAATTCCTAATCCTCTTGTGGTTAGTGGTAGGCCTTCAAACTTTGATTTACTAGGTAATTCCCCGGTTGGCTTACCCACTTTAATAATTGAAATACATGATCACTAATAATTAGATATTTTTCCCATGTGGTTTCCCTATGTGATTATATGTGTATATGCATTGATATAGATACTTCGATATATACAATTCATTTATACTTATGTGTTACTTATTTGATTTTCTAATTAACTTGTTACGTATTTTAAATGAGATTGTGATGATCTATATGTACACAGTATGCAGATAACCTAGTGTAAATTGAGTATAAACATGTTTAAGGTGTGGATGACATGCATGATGGAAAATAGTGAGAGTGAACTTCCACCACACTTCCATGCAACCTGAGATTTCCACTTATTTTGGTTATTTTCATTTCCACCCTCCTCTACCTTAACTTCTCCCTTGATTCTTATTATAAGTTCTAATTGATAAATATCCTTATTTTCGTAGGTAATATTCTGGTGATCTATGAGGAGGCGGTTTAGGGTTTTGTGCTCAGAGCTCAGTGTCCTTATTGGTAAGGATATTGTCGTAGTTAGGATTATATGTATACTATGTGGTTGTATGTATATCCTATTTATAATAAAATGAGGATAATATTGATTGTTCATGCTACGTTATAATATCTTGAAAGGGTGAAAATGTAAAAGTATGTATTTGAGATATAACGTTGATATGTGATAATTATGTATATACTATGGAGTTAAGTATCTCGTATGAATATTGGGGATTGGTATGTACTGATATTAAGATTCATGAGGCCTTTGGAAAATGTGAGCCTCATGAGGGAATTATGGCCATATGATGGTAATATGGAAAATAATATTGGCCCGATAAGTTTTGAGGGTGTTATATAATATTTCATAAGTAATGGGATTAAATAATGGGTTAAGTAAAATACAGGTCGCCTAATATGATGTTTTCAGGGTTTGATAAACAAAAGGGTATTTTGTTCCTTCGAGGTTAAAATGGAATTTTGGTGATTTTGGAGGAGAAATGGAATAACAGTGTACTAATATTATAATCTAGATATTTTGTTAATTATGAACTTATTACTTGAGGTTGGCTTAATAATTATGTGGGTGTGTTTATGTATTTATCAATTTTATGACATGCATATGTGCATAAGTATTGCAATATGACCTTATATAATCAACATTGAATAAGATACTAATCATTTAAAGTTTAAGATCACATGAGTTAGGATGAGATGTTATATGGGTCCATTCTACCTGATGATAATAGTGGCTCAAGTGTGTATTTTCCTAAGAGGTGTATCAGTCTGTTCCATCAAATTAATAATAGTGGGTACCTATACCAACATGAATGATTTGAAAAAAGTAAATAATGGATAAGATATTAATTATTTAAAGTGTAATGTGAGTCAAGACCAAGGTGTTGGGTCTGTTCCACCAGACAATAATAAAAGATAAGGTGTGTTAATCCTGAGAAGTGCTAAAATATGTCCCATTAGTTTAAGAATAGAGGCTCACTTGTGTTTTTCCTTAAGAGGCATTGGATTCATTCCACCGGATGATAATAGTTGCTCAAGTGTGTTGTTCTTAAGAGGTTATTAAGATTGTTCAATCAGTTTAAGAATAGTGGGCCCCTGAACTTAACGTAAATAAAAGAATGGATTGTGTTACATCTAATAATGGAATTTGGACTCAGTAATTACCTTGTGTTATTTTATGTACCTGTAACACCCCGAGTCGACACGACCACCGGGGGCTACCTTGGAGCGCTTTCGGATTGATCGGCTGGCCCCACAGATCAACACGAGTCCTTTCAACATGTTTTGTCCTCATTCACGCACTTCCCACTTCCCGAGAAATTTTCAGAATATTTTCGAAACTTCCCAGGAGGTCACCCTTTCTAAAATTGCTCCACGGCCAGCACGCTTAACTGTGGAGTTCTTAGGACAGAATCACCAAAAGGATGGTATACCATGTTAATATAAGTAGTCAAATCAATCCTTATAACACTCTGCTCAATTTGGGGTATTACATTCACCCCCACTCAAAGAACGCAACGTCCTCATTGCACCTCAACCATTAACTGTTTCAAATACAGTTTATCCCAAGAATCGTCCCGCTAGGTGGCTGACTGGCTCATCCAAGTTCAGCTCACGGTCGTAGTTTCGCTCTGATACCATTTGTAACACCCCGAGTTGACACAACCACTCGGGGGCTACCTTGAAGAGCTTTCGGATTGATTGGTTGGCCCCACAGATCAACACGAGTCCTTTCAGCACGCTTTGTCCTCATTCACGCATTTCCCGAGAAATTTTTAGAAAATTTTCAAAACTTCCCTGGAGGTCACCCATCCTAAAATTGCTCCACGTCCAGCACGCTTAACTGTGGAGTTCTTAGGACAGAATCACCAAAAGAATGGTATACCATGTTGATATAAGTAGCCAAATCAATCCTTATAACACTCCGCTCAATTTGGGGTATTACAGTATCTCACGTATATGATTATTTTTCTATATTCCCCTTTACTTGACTATATTACTACCTTACTCAATACCTAGAGTACCGATCATTATTTTTATAGGTGATGTTCATTTCCAAGAGCATGTGATCCTGATGACTGTGTGTAGGTCGATGAGGACTTGATGTATGATTTTATAATTTATGATGCTTTGTGTAGGGCGGAGTGATCTTTTATATTAGGGTTTTGGGCATAGATTCATTTTATAAAGATGATAGTTATTTGGATACCTTTTTGGACTCTTAGATCCATTATATCCCTTTATGTGTATTTTGGATATTGTAATTGGAGTTAGTCTTCAACTTATATTTGCATTTAAGAAAATTTTCTCATTTTCTATATATTATGTTTTATATTATAACTAGTTTGCATTGTGATTGACATAAGGATGGTTTAGTAAGCCAGACTTGTGTCAATTACGTCAGTAGTACCAAGCTATTTTAGTAATATATTTTCATATTAAAAAAAATTTTTTAGTAGTAAAATTTATGGTGTTATATTAGATATCCCGAGAGTTGGAGAAAAATAATCAAACAAAATCTTAATTTTGATTATAAATAATTATTAGGTCATATCATAGATCACATCTAAATTTCATTATCGACTAATTGATTGTTTGCAAGTGATAAAACCAGGCACACACCAAGGGATCCAAGCCACAAAATTAGGCGTTTAGGAGATAAAACTAAACTCATCCTGATAAGACTCCAAATCCACACCACATAATTCACCATTTTAAATCTTTCCTTAGTTTTAATTATGTTCGAATAATATCAGTATTTAATGTCACAAGGAAGAAACAAAAAAAAAATAAGTAAGGTAAAATTAGGCGAAAACTGGTCGATCGGTCTCTAATACTAATCGATTGGTTTGGGCATACCAAACCCAAGAAAAATAAATAACATGTAGAAATGAGTTGACTAATTGGTCTAACCGATTGACTATTCATAATAACTAGTCGATGGGTTAGGCAAAACAAGTTAGTGTGTTTACGCTATGACCAAAATTACTTCAGACACAAAATAACCAATCAATGGGTTTGGCTAACTGATCGGCCAGTCTAGGCAAAACAACCCCAAACCACATTTTTCACACACATACTTTTCCCAAATAAACCTAGCATGCTCTTATGTTGTATAAACACATATGAAGACATGCTCAACACTTTAAAATACATGGATTTATGATAGATAACCAATATACATCGTATTCATACCTAACTCACCAAATTCATGCTTAATACTAAAATAGATAAACACATGCTCTAAATTCCAAAAGAAGAAGAAGAAGAAGAAGAAGAATAGTGAATATAAATCATAACACATGCTAGAGAATCAAGTATCAAGATAGCACATACATATCATAGAACACACCAAGGTCATAGAACCACAATTAACAACATCAACTCTTAGTCATATTAAAGATAAGAATGCTTTACCTTCAAGTAAAACTCTCTAGAAAGATCAAATACTCCTTCCTTGTTGGACTCTACTAAACTCTCGATTATCCTAGGAAAAACAATAATCAAAATTAGGAAAACTCATTTAAATCCAATTTAAAATACAAAAAAAAAAAGATATGAAGAACAATCTCAACCTTCTCCTAAGATAAGGGTTTCCAAGAGGAGAGAAATAGTCAAGGATCTTTGACCTTTCTTACACTGTGATCCTCCTTTGCTTAAGTAAAAACAAGGGAGAATTAAGGTAAAGATTAGGAAAAGAAAGAGAATTTGCTAACAAAATGAAGGGAATAAAAAGGAGGCAAGGCCTTGGTTTCTTAAAAAAAAAGGAAAGGGAAGAATATGGGAACCTATAACACCCCCAAAATTTACTACTAAAAAATTTTGTTTTAATCAAAAGGTTTAATAGAAGTAAAATAACAAAATTATAAATTCTGGGGATATTATCGCCACACTTAGTATCAGACCGGTTCACTTCTACCGTCCCAGTACTAAGTGCTAAGGCTAAACATGATTAACACCAAACACAAGTCTTTAATTAAAAATGAGAACCCATGAAAGAATTCAATCATTACTATACAGAAATCAGAGTGCGGTTTAAGAGTTACAACCCAAGGAGTAAGTAGCTAAAGTTTTCCAAAACATAAAATACCGAATGACATAACATAATTAGCACAAAAACAATACATGGTAAAATAAAAGGAAAGATAGAGTCCAGCCAGGTCGCTCTTGATCCCTAGGCCAAGTCTAGGCTTAACTCTCAGCCCTGCCTGATGCCTTGTAAGTGTCGTAGGCATCGAAGACATCATCTCCTACCTGCACGAACTCGGATGGGTCTTCTGCTCGTGGGAATGAGCAGCACCCATGAAATGAGTGGTCAGTACGCTACGTACTAAGTAAGGTAATCATATGGGTAAAACCAACAAGGAGCACACAAGTAAGGCCATTCAAGAGAATAAACACATAAGGCATACAAGACAATAATCCAGATTTACAAGATTAGGCCGAACTTATATTAATGATTTACCTTACATCTCTTTTATGTTAATTCCATGAGAGTACGGGAACCCCACTATTATAACTGGTGGACCAAAAACACTCCACAGGGCAGAACGCACCTGACCACTATTATTGCCAGTGGACCGAAAATATATATCCTCACTGGCCCCGACTCACGAGGTGTTCCTCTATAAGAAAATGGTATCTTCCCAAGACTTATTACCATATCAGGTTTGGTTTATCAAGCTTGGAATCCCTCACTATTATAGCCTGTGGA
This sequence comes from Tamarix chinensis, assembly GCA_030549775.1. Classification (NCBI taxonomy): domain Eukaryota; kingdom Viridiplantae; phylum Streptophyta; class Magnoliopsida; order Caryophyllales; family Tamaricaceae; genus Tamarix; species Tamarix chinensis. The sequence continues at coordinate 120,446,290 of CM060172.1, forward strand.
CCAGAATCACTCAGCAGGACAAAACGCTCCTGACCACTATTATAGCCGGTGGACCCAAAAATCACTCAGCAGGGCAAAACGTACCTGACCACTATTATAGCCGGTGGACTAGAGAATATATAACCTCAATGGGCCCCAACTCAATAATATTTCACTTTAAGTGCTTAGTGTTTTAGTGTATCTTATTCCACACATAACCCTGACTTAGAAATGCACGACCCACTCGACTTTCCAACAATCCTATCCCATATCTTGGGACTATTACTTCTTCTCGTACATCCGAATATCCTTTCTCACTCTTTCTTCATTACCACGAATACTCAACACCAAGGCCCATTTCCCATATTTCTTAATCAACTTAATATAATGCTCTAGGGTTTTCTTTCAAGAAAACCCTAATTTGGCCTATATGGCCCAACCTGCCTCTATCTCATATAACTCATACTCCTCCAATTTATCACCTTGCTCGATTCATCCTCAAGCACCACATTTTACTTCCCATATAATAAATGTGTCCATGAAACCCTAGTTGGCCATCCTAGAACTCTAGAAACTATCTTTCCTAATATGATGTTATTCATTCATCACTATTACTTACCAACACCTCTTCCACATGGCACATATCCAACACAACCCATGATCCCGAGACTTCCTTCCATATTTTTCCCACTCACTATGAACCTCTAACTCTTTGTTATTACCCCAACCATCACTTCTCTCGACCCACACTTGGCATTACAACCTCGCCATCCAACTCCCATACATGATCACTAAAACCCTAGTTAGCTCCCCAAAAACCCTAGTACTTATCCTTTCTTTTATGTCACTCACTCAACACCCAAATACATTCTTCTCACTTGACTCACTTTTCCCCCATGTGATACCCCTTCCATATTTTATCCTCATTCTAACCTTTTCCATAAATTTTCCTCCCTTACACATTTCTCTCACTTAGGGTTTCCTCCCAAAACCCCAGTCAAATCCCTCATGCATCCTTACATCAACCTAGGTACTATTTTTCACATATGAACTCCAATAACTCTAACAATTCATCCATTACCTCACTCAATCCTTAAATCAACTTTTCCCACGTAAAATTCATCCCCATGAAAGGGCTAACCATTTCATGCAAACCCTAGACTTCCCATGCATGTTTAATCCATCCCTTTAATTTCATTCCTATTATTTCTCTCATTGTCCATCCATCGGTCATAAGATAATCAGTCAATCATTACCATGTCCTAGTCAACTCACTTTCCTCATTCTTTTCCATTTCTCTCACAACCACATCATACTAGTTAGGACCACCTATCATGCATGTCATAAGGGGAAGTATTACATAATCACAATTCAGGTACAAGTAATAACATCACATTACACATATCATAAACACATGCAACTTACCTTATCTCTATGCTTAGCAAGCTGCCACAAGAACATGATAATATAAAACACAAAGCACACCCATCAAACCAACACACATAGCACATTCTTACACATAAAAAGCTTAACCATATCCTTACCTAATACGACACCGGACTTGAAGCACGCTCCTACACCTCTTTAGGGTTTTGAATTGATTCACCTATAAGATGGAAATACTATGGGTTAATCTCCCTCTTACCAAAATTACAATCATTTCTTATCTTACCCTTATCATGGCCTACTATTAGGGTTAATAATATTAATAGTTGTTTTATAAATCAAAGTAGGGTTATTATCCTTTAAAGTAGCTAATCATGGTACTATTAATCAAAATAGGTCTTAGAAGGTACATTGGTTCATGTTAAAGTAATTATAGTGATAGTCATATTATAAAAGGCAATAGTTTCAATATTACTAATAATGATAATACTGTTAGTTTTAGTGATAATACTAATATCAACCCAAACCCTAGTAATAATAATAGTAGTGATATTAGTAATATAAAAGTAGTGACCATAATGATACTTATATTGATAATGCTAGTAGTGATAATAGGTTAACGATTATGACATATTAACAAAACGACAAGGTAATAATAATAATATTCATGTTAATAATAATAATAATGATGATGATGATGATGATAATGATGATAGTGATAATATTAGTAATAGTGCCCATCTTAAGAATAATATTAGTAAAGGTCCTAGAAATCATAATAGTAGTAGCCTTGGTGATAATATGGTTAAGTATAATAATAATAATAATAATAATAATAATAATAATAATAATAATAATAATAATGATGATGATGATGATAATGATAGTAGTAATAATAGCAGTAGTAGTAATGATAGTAATAATAATAATAATAATGTTAAGCATGATAATAATAATAATCGAAAAGGGTAATAGTAATATAAGGGTCTCAATATTTACACTAATAATAAAAGTGATAATGGCCAAGGTTAGTATTAATAGTATTAGTAAGAAAATAATGGTAGTATTAATGATAATTATAATGATAATGATAATAGTAGTAGTAGTAGTAGTAGTAATAATAATAATAATAATAATAATAATAATAATAAAGATAATCATAATAATACTAAAGTTATAGCCCTTTAATAATAATAACATTAGTTAGAAATATTTCTGAAGTTAGGTTAAATAATAAGAGTGGTAACATAATCACAATAATAATAATGATAATAATAATAGTAGTAGTAGTAGTAGTAGTAGTAGTAGTAGTAGTAGTAGTAAGAGTAATACTATTAATATTACTAAAAATTACTAAAACTTATATAAAAAGGGTTTAGGGGTTGGGGAAATTAGAATAACACCTAGGGTTGGTGGCGGAACCGACGGCGGCGCGTGGTGGCGGCGGTGGAGGAGGAAGAGAGGTGAAGAGATGGGGGTATAGGCTAGAGGAGAGGGAATGAGGGGGTGTTTGAGGTGGTGGAGGGTGCCTCAGGTGGAGAGGGGTGGAATGAAGGTGGTGGTGCAGCCAAAGGTGGCGGCGCATAGCGGCGAGTGTGGTAGCCAAAGGTGATGGAAGGTGGAAGAGGGAGAAGGAGAGAGAGGCAGGGGAGATGGAGTTATGGTGAGGTAGAGGAAGGTCCCTTGGTTGTTTTGGATGGTGGACGAGGCATTAGTAGCGGCGGAATTGGTGGCAGACGGTGGTGCGAAGGGCGGCGAGGGGTTGGTGAGGGCTAATCAGGAAGCTGACTTTGTACAACTGGGGTGGCTCATGCAGGTCAAATAGAGGAAGGAGGTAAGCTTAGTTCTATAGGGGGCGGTGCAGGGAAGGCTTAGGTGGGTGGCGTGGGTGGTGGTGACGGCCGACGGTGGCAAAACGGGGGTTTGTTTGGGCGGTGGTGCAAAGTTAGGGTTTCTGGGATGCGAAAATATAAGCCTAGTTATGCTTGCTTATAGGGGGTATTTATAGGCTAAATTGAGGGGGAAACGATGAAGGAGGAACAGAACAAACAGGGCATGTGAGGCAGGACCACCGGTCGATGATGGTAGGCGGTGTAGTCTTGTCATGGTAGGGTAGGTTAGGTCAGGGGAAGAAAAGGAAATGGAAGCACTGGTAGAGAGAATATGCGGGGATGGTTGGGGTCGAAAAAGGAAAGGAAACCTACGCGGAGAGTAGGGAAAGACGTCTAGATGGAGCAGGTGGGTGCCGGCGGGAGGAGGGCTGTAGGGTTAGGGTGTAGGTCGTGTGGGGAAGAAGAAGGTCAGGGAAAGGGGTGGACCGGGTAGTCCAGGGGGAAAAAGAAAGGAAATAGAGAAAGCCAACCCGGCGGTTGGCAAGGGGCGACGACGCGGGCTTTGGGCGCAGGGAAGGAGAAGGGAGGAAAAGGAAATTGGGCTGGCCCGTTTCAGGGAAGGAAGAAGAAAAAGAAAAAGGATGAAGGGGAGGAAGAAAGAAAAAAAGGGAAAAGAAAGGGAAAAAGAGAAAAAGGAAAAAGGAGAAAATAGGTTGGTGAGGGTGTTTAGGGTATTTTGATATCCTTGAAGATTTAAAATTAATAATAATTAAATTCTTTTTTAGCTTAATTTGGCTATTTTGGACAAATTTCCTTAACTTCCATATTAATTAGTAAAATCCGCATTTTTTTCCTAAATAATTTATTTATTGTTTTATCCTTGATTTTCCTTAATTAATTCCCGTTTATTTTAATAAAATAATTTATTTACTTAATTTTCCTCATAAATCCTTATTTCGCCATAATTTCCCAAATTAGGGTTTTTGGGGTATTTCAAAACCTAGCAAGGTAGACCAAGAAAAAAGAGAGAAAGGATATCATGTGTTAAAGGATATTGTTAAAATGAGTAAGAAATGAAGCTGAAATAGGGTGTTAATCGACAAGAAGAGAGGGAGAGAGTTGACTTTGGTTGAATTTAAAGTATAAGGTGTAAGGGTAGAAAATGATGAAGTATAAGGAGAGATAGAGTAAAATCAGGCCATGATAGAGGTGAGGCAAGTTAGGGGTGTAAGGGAAGGTCTACATGTATCCTCGACTGCTAGAGGAGAGAGGAATGTGACAAAGAGAGAGAGGGGGGGAGAAATTACTTTGGGGGAATTTCTAGATGAATAAAATTATATGATGATCAAAATAGTGTAAAAATATTCTCTAAGCACCAAAATATAGTTTTTAGCACCAAGAGATTCTAATTAAAAGTTTTCATAAGCATTGAAAAGAGAATAAAAAACAAAACATATGTAGAAGCACAATATGATTTATCCATTGGTTTGGACAACCAATCATTTAGTCATCTTGAACATAAAAAGGTCAAACAGTGGACGTACCACTTGATTGGTTTAGAAAATTGATCAAGTGATACTTCTAAAATTCACATTTTAACCCAATTTTCAAGCCATTTTTTTTATATCAACAAAATTTCAAATACATTTTAAATTATTTTAAGATGAGGTATTATAATTAACATCTCTCAAATTATGATACAATATAATATAAAAATATAATTGTTATATTTATATTAAAAAATTATAATATTATTTTTATTAATATATATTTTTTTTAAAAAATTATCAAATTTTTGTTCAAAATATGTGATGAAAAATATTTAAAAACTAGGGCGGTATAATTTTTTTGACAAAAATGAAACATTCTATACTTACTATAATAGGTACATTCTGATTGTCTGTTTTTGCTTTTATTCTCTTGCTTTTGCATGATCTCTCATTCTTTGTTGCAGGATCTTCTTCCAATTACTCTAAATTCTCCTTGGTCTTGTTTGGAGCACTCTCACATGTTTTGCCACTCCTTGTTACCACTGCATTAGCTGACTCAAAGTTTCCATTTAGATCAGGTATGGTACTACTTGTTAGTTTCTCTAGATCATATAATTGGTTCAGCTTAGTGACCATTTCTTCCATTTGATACTTTATATTTAACACTCTTTTATCCATGTTCAATTTTCTCTGCATTAGTTGATTTTATCCATTTGTTAGCAACTCAAACATCTTATCATATTTGTCAGTGGTTGGAGCTTGAGGTTGAAAGGATTCTCCTTGTGGTTTTTGATAAAAACACAGTGTCACTTGGTTGAAACATGGAGGATTAAGAACATTATGATTATTATCTTTCTAACATAAATTAGGATGGTTGTGCATACCTAGATGATAATTATTTGAAAATTCGATGGCATTTGCTTGCGCATGATCCTCTCCTCCAATCATTTATGGGCATTTATCACTAGGAAGTCCCGTTGTTGAACATAATCCACATGTAGTAACAACTCCGGTAGCTATGGCAGCCTGTGAAACAAGATTAGTGAGTTGGTTAAGTCTATCATTAAATTTATTTACACTTACCTCATTTACTCTTGCACGGGTGGAGAGACCATCGTATTTTTGTGCTGTAAAGGCTCAATTTTTTAATAAAACTTGAGCTGAAGTGGGATCCTTATTCATAAAAGAGCCACCACTAGCTGCATCTAACATGTTCATCTCAAGTGGAGTGAGTCCTTTGTAAAAGTATTGTTGCAAGTTATCTTCCTTCATCCCATGTTATGGGCACTATGATAGCAAGGCCTTATACCTATTGTAGTAAGAATGGAATATTTCATTAAGTTCTTGCAAGATCCCGGCGATCCTTTTCCTCAGCATCGAGACATGTGAAGTAAGAAAATACTTGTCCAAGAATACACTAGACAAAGTGTCCCAATAGTAGATATGCCTATAGGTAGCTCATAAAGCCAATCCTTAACACCATCCACCAAGGTAAATAGAAATGCCTTAAGCTTCAAGATTTAAAGATCTATCTCCTTATGGCACATGGAGGCACATATGAACTAAAACTCTTTTAGGAACTTGTTGGTATCTTCACTAGGTAGTCCATGGAAAGTGGGAAGTCAATGAAGTACACTAGACTTGAGCTCAAATTATTTTCCTTTCATACAACAAGCTCAAGATACCCAATAAATGTAGGGACCACCTCCGCTATATTGTGAGTTGTCAACTTTCACAAACTCCTATTAGATGTCAAGTGAGCGAAGTAGATATGCTCTTTCGTTGGTGATGTACTGATATTTAAAGCCTCTTCTTCTATGTCTGATGATGATGAAGAACCAAAAAGATCGTCTTTGGCTTTTAGTGGTGAAGGAGAACTAGAAATCTTTAACTTTCTAATTGCTCGAATGGATTTCTCTAATTTAAGATTCACCAGTAAAAGCTCTTCTTGTGGTTCCCTCATGTATGCATTAACCAGAGAGTACCTAAAATAAGAAAAACACTATAAACGATGAAACCATACTAGATATAAAGAAAACACACAAAATATAAAAAACTAATAATAAAATAATGACTAAAAAAACATACAAGACACTAAAAAATGTTAGCAAAATAAAGGCAAAGTTACCAATCCCTAGCAACGACACCAAAAATTGGTGTGAGCCGTAGTTGGCACGTAATTTAAACCATATTCTTGTCAATTGTAGTATTGGTAAATAAGGGTATCATCTCATATCGAGGATTGATAGGGCTCATCTTTATTTAGCTAGCTCACAAATATTAAAATAATATAAAAACATTAAATCACATAAATAAAAGAAAAATACAATTGTGAGGGTTTTCAGATAGAAAATAAATAGATGAATGCAAAAATGATGAATGTGCTAGGAAAATCAAAATCCACTACTAGACTAGGTCGAAATATAATAATAATTTCTAAGTCGTCTTTTAATCACGAGAAAGAGACAGACCAAGTTATAAGCTAAAAGCGGGGCTATACATCTTATATTACTTCCTAAAATAATTAATACGACAAAGCACTAATATTAAATCCTATTAAATGCTAACAGTATAGCCATAACAAATGGCTCCTATATTTAACTAGATTTAAAGTATTAAGCACAAGTGAAAGGATATCAGTCTAAGTACCCAAACTAGTACATCAAGTGTGTCTATTTGTATTCATCTTCTATGACCCGCGCATATCTAAATGTTCTACCACTCTGATTATAACCACAAAAGTATTAGGTAAATTATTATCTAACACAACTGCAATTTATACATATAAATTCTAGCTTGTTCATATAGCCACCAAGTAAGTATATACTCCTACATACTATCACTATGAGAAAATCAAAACGAGGCATGCACCAAATAAATCATACATGACAGAATCATATATATAAATGATAGCAATTAAAGTAGAGCCAAAGAACAATCTCATGAAATAAAGAAAATTAATATCACATCTCAAACCATAATATAGGGTTTCAATCTATTCTCTAATAATAAATATTTAGCTAGTCATAATAAATAAATAAATAACACAAAAATATATTTTAAAAATACATATCAAAAATAGAGAAAGATATAATCAAAATTAGTTATGGATGGAAATTAGCAATTTATTCATATGAAAATTTGCTAAATCCATCTAAAATAACTCTTCCAATTCTTTTTTCTCTTTTTCTCCCTCCTAGATGCCTTTATTTCTATGTTATTAGGCGTGTCCCGTTTGTCTCTCTATCCTCTCTTTTTTCTATCTTTGATGCGTCACGATCTCTGCTGTGCTATCCTCCCTTATTTATTCTTTTTCTTACTTTTTTTGGGCCCTACACCGCCCTACCTTCTTCTGTCCAGTCCCCCTCTTCTCTCCTCTCTCTCTTTCTCTTACTTTGTCAGGCTTGCACCACCTTCCTCTATTCTCTCTCTTTCTTTTCTTTTTCCCCTCCACTCTCTTCTCTAACTCCTAATTGATGCCCCTCTTCCTTTTATATATATTTTTTTTCTTCTTTTCACGTCGCCTCCCCTCTTTTATCTTTCTTTCTCTTCTTTTTTCTTTTCTCCTATATTGGCCCGCTCCACTGATCTCCATCTTGCTATTGGGCCTTTGGTTCAATTTGTTGTTGGTCTTTTGGGGCGTTGGTCCAAAGGACCCAAAACCTCTATTTTTTTATTTACCATATTTTATTTTACCTACAAAATAACACTAAAAGAGATAATAAATAATCTTACACTTTAAATCCATTCATTTTATATCATTTTAGCTCAAATAATAAAATATATAAGATTATTATCACTTATAAAATTATAATTATTCTCATATATTGCTCAAATAAAAGACCAAAAACTAAGATTAAAGGGGTATAAAATATGTTAAAATACATATTCATCGGGGACCGTGCAGGGGCGTTTAGTTATAAGGGGAAGGAAGGGTTACCATGTGTAGGTAGGGCATGTATGGTGCTGTAGAGGGGTGCAGGGACTTAGGAGGGGCGTAAGGGCTAGTTTAGTTAGAAGAGGAAAGGGGAAGGCTATCGAGTAGAGGTGATGTAGCGTGTAGGGGATAGAAGGGTAAGGGTGTGTTTGGGCATAGGGGTGCACACGGGGAAGGAGGAGAGCAAAGGAGATTGGGCAAGGTTGTTGGGGCGTGAGGAAAGAAAAGGAAAAGAAAAGGGGTTGGTTTGTGAGGGAAGAAGAAAAAGAAGAAAGAAAAGAATGGGTAAGAAGAAGGAGGGGGGAACGGGCTGGCATGAGAAGAGAGAAAAGAAGGGAGAGAAAAATAGAAAAGGGAAAAGAAAGAAAGAAAAAGAAGAAAAAGGAAAATAGATTTAGGGTTAGAATTACAAATTATATTAAATTTAGGTTATTAGGATAATATTATATTAATTTATCCAATAATTAGGGTATCAGATTAAGAAAAATAATTTTGGGTAAAATTATTGGTTTATGATTTATTTAAATAAAAAGAGTAAGATAAAATAATTATATTAATTTATTAAATAATTTATCTAGATTTGTAGGTCAAAGGTTTATAAAAATAATTAAATCAATATTTAAAGATTAAATTTTATAAATAAAAGATTAAAATTCTAATTTATGGTTATAAAAATTTGGGATATTACATTTTTTCAAGTGTTGGTTGTTCATTTTCTCTACTAACCTAGGTTTTTGATCGATTACGTCCACTGAGCTTTATAATATTTGTCATGGTCTCTAAGAATTTTGACGGAGAGGTATCCAACGCCTCGATGTCTATGCTTCCATTACAGCTACTGGGTTGGTGAATGAAGTTGTCCCTAGCCATCGCGCTCATGCCACCCTCATACAAGCTTGTCAGACATTTATCAACAAATTTGAGTTCTATCAAATATGATAGAACTAAAGGGAGGCTAATGGAGTCGCTAATGGATTGACATCTGTGGGACATGTATGAAATACCTCTTCTAAATCTCTATAATTGAGTGTGGTCCGACAAAAGAGGGGATAAGAGTGGCCTTTGCATAAGTGTTGGTGGGTATGTAGTTTTTTTTATCTCACTTTGGTATCTCAGTGTCCTTTTATTAAATGGATAAATTTTTTTAGGTCTTGATATGAAGCTAAGAATATAGGTGTCTATTTATAGATAAAAAAATAAGAAAAACTTTATTATAATATTTTTTTAATAATCTAAATTAATAATAATTCATTTTTAAATTATAAAATAAAGGGGTATAAAAAATTGACTAGAGTGAAACAATAAAACATTAACTCATCTGTTTTTTATATAATTATAAAAATTATTATTAGGAGCACTGATGTATGATATAAATTATATTCTTATTTCAAATAAAATAAATAAATATTTTTTTATTAAATATATGTTGTCAAACAAAGAAAATAAAAAAAAAATCAATTTTAATTTTGGATTGAAAGTTGAATTCTAGCTATTTCCAAAAACGACGCCAAAGGCCAAACAATTGAACTAGTATTGAAAAAGGTTATGCGGATACGCACGCACACACACAAAGAAGATAACACAAAGTGGGGTACATTTTTTTAATTGACCCTTAAAATATTACTAATATGGCATTATTAGTTCTTACGTGCACTTTGGCAATTATTTGGATGGTTAAGTACTACCCAAGTGTCCAAGTTTATGCGATGGTTCAAGCTTTAAACTTCAACCGGTTACTCGATTATTGACTAATTCAGCTGAAGTCATGTCATTCGGGAAAACTGAAGGGCACCGACATCCGTTTCTGCATCTGTCGCAAAACTACGGCCCAATTCGTCTTTCATTCTGCGGCCAATTGCTCCACGATTCGTCCCATTTTATTGATACGATTGGAATTGGTACTTACTCACCGGCTGACATAGTACTAACTCCGTTCACAAATAAATATCATTAAAAAAATTTATACGAGAATTAAAAAATTAATTAAATTATATCTACTTGAAGTGTTGTTAAAAATGATAATATTAATTAATGCAAGTATAAATAATTAAGACTAAAGGATAAAATAGGATTTTTTTAATAAAAAGGAACCATACCTCGTAAATATAAAATGACACTTATTTATAAATAAAATTAAATTACTAAAACAACACTTATTTAAATAATGGATGAAGTATTTTATTAGTATGGCGAAAGAAAAATGTCTGAATTATTGGATAATTTATTTAGTAATTCTAAAACACATGAAGTTTACAAATATATTATCTTTACATATAAAAAATTAAAGTAGTACTACTATTTCATTATGTATATTCAGAGTTAGAATATGTTTAGTTTAGTATTTCGTATTCTGACATTTACTTTTTAACCACATCTTTTTAAAATTTATATTACTTTTAGTAAATTTATTTTTTAAATATAGTAAAACAACTGTCAACAATAACATTCTCTCAAACATTAATAATTGATTTTATTAATTTTTTTGAATTGTGATTTTGGTCAATACATATATTATACACCCAAGTACATCTTACAACTTGTTCTTCATGTGTCAAATAGTAAAAAAAACTAATAAATATAATAATATTTTAATTATTTTCGTTTTGGGATTATAGTAATTATAAATATGTTTATATTATTTGATCATAACAATTATAATTATAATTTTAGAAATTATAATAATAATTATTATTATTATTATCATAAATATCATTGTTATAATAATTGTAATAACAAAATATCAACCCAAATTAAAATAAACATAAACCCAAATAAAGAAAAATATTAAATGAATCTTAAATAAACAACTAACTACAGAAGAAAACATACCACCTGAAACTTAAATAAACATTTACTAAAAGAAAGAAAAAACATAAACCACAGTTTAAATAAACATGAATCCAAAGAATAAATAAAATTCAATCTAAAACTTTAAACCAAAAAAAAATCAACCCAAATTAAAATAAAGCAAAATCTAAAGAAAGAAAACATTAACCCAAAAAATAAACAATGCAAACATGATTTAAAATAAACATCAACCTAAACAAAGGGGTAAAACACAAGTGAAGCATAAATCAGTGGGGAAAAAGTCACATCTATTTTGGTGGTGTTACTCAGGTAGTTAAGATGTAGATATTGGAAGTTTTGCAATTTAATAAGGGTAGTTTTCCCTTTAAGTACCTAAGGGTCCCTTTGGACTCCAGGAAGCTCAATTCTGCAAACCTCATGGCTCAAGTGGATAAGATCAATTCTAGGCTAAATCGCTAGTCAAACATGTTGTTGTCCTATGCTGGGAGAGTTAAACTTACTCAATCCATCATCTTCGGGATTACTATATACCAGAGCCAAGTTTATATGTTGCCTCAGAAGATTCTTCTGAAGATTGTTTCCATTTGTATAATTTTTTTGTTGACGGGGAAGGCAACTCCTAGTATGAGATATTTGGTTGCTTGGAAAATAGTTCTTTTGCCAAGGAAGGATGGAAGATTATGACTAATTGATCCCGTGATTTGGAATATTTCAGCCTTAGGTAAGCATATCTAGAACATAAGTTAGGGTAAAGAAACACTATGGATAGAATGGATTCATTCTTATTATATTAAGCAACAACCTCTTGAGAATGCTCATTTATCTAGTACTACTTCCTGGCTAGTTAAGAGATTGTTTGATCTCAAACCAAAAGTTCTCCATTGGTTATGGCTTCAACATCATGATTATAGATTTAGCATTGGGGATTTGTATGACTACCTCAAGGTTAAGTCTCCCCAAGGTCTCTTGGTGGAGAACAATATGGATTAATCTTTCTATTCCTAGGCATAAAGTCATATTTTTTGGCTTGTAGCATAGTCTAAGTTATATTCTAAGGATAACTTCGCAAGGTTCATGCCTCAGGTAGATATACAATGCTATTTCTGTACACAACTAGAGAGTACACAACATCTGGCACCACATTGCACTATCATAATTAAAGTTTGGAGGATCGCAAAGAGAGTGTTAGGTGCTAAAAGGCTAGGAAGGAACGAGAATAGGGATTTAAGGCTAGTAGGATGATCAATTAGAGCAAATAAAGCCAAAGTACAATTGCTTAAAGCCTTTTTCTATTGGTTTCTATGGAATTTGGAAGGCTAGAAATAACTTTTTGTTTTCTCATGTCAAGATTCATTGGCATAGACTTGTTATAAGCATTCCATATGCTGTATCTATTTTTTTGTAATCGTCCAAATAGGAGAGTCAAGTTTGGTGGTCTTTTGGGGTGCATAGATGAATTTTAGGCGATGGGTTGTAATATTACCTAGATGTAATTCTTCCTTTTGATGATATAAAAGTATTGATTCTAATAAACAAAAATGAACTGTTCGATATTATAAGGTAATATCAGGATGGAATTAGGACTTTGAAATAAATCATTTAATTGTCATGAGCCATCATTTTTTCCTTCTTCTTGAAACTCAAAAATGAATAGTTGATTGAACCAAATTATGTGTGACATGCTTAGCACTTCTATGAATAGCCACTGCATGGAAATTCATATTTACAAATACTTGCAATCTGCCATAGGCAAGCTTGTATTATCATCATTTAATTTATTGTGAATTTGTATCAGAAGAGATGAAGATAGTAGATGATCAACCATAACAAAATAAAAAAAGAGAGGTATATGTGAATATTGTATTATAAGTCACTTTTTTTTACTTAAATATTAATAATTTGTACTTCAAATACACCATATAAGGTGTACGTGGATGTATAATAGAATTTGTAGATTTTGGTTGATCTTGGATTGAATCCAAAATTATATATGTTGGTCTAGAGGTCAGTTGAGGGTTGAGCTAACTCTAAGGAGCTGGTTGCAAAAGGAAGTTGTTCTCATCCACTAAATCATTTAGATAACTTAACTATTTGTTGTTAAACAATACCTATATATTTGAAATGCAATGTTTTTGTCTCCAAATTAAACTCATTCCATGTACCATGAGTAAATTATGAGTATATGATCTAACACAGATAGGAATGCTAGAAAGAACTTGACATGTCTAGTTAGAGGTGAGTTACCTGAATATAGAATTTTCTTAGGAAATTTATGTAACACCCCATAATTCACTACTGAAAAACTTCGTTCAAATTAAGATCTAGCGGAAGCAATTAAATTAAAACTTGTGAATTTCAGAAATGTTACCGTCGTGATTAGTACAAGCCCGGCACACGGTCGTTTCCGTACTAACCACAAGGCTAAAAGAAATTTAATAACCATCATAAATCAAACCCATGCAATACTTCAATTAAACATTAAACAATTATAAGATAGAAATCAGAGTGCGTGAAAAAGAGTCATAATCTAAAGTACATAGTCAAAGTTCCTTAAAAGGAATAAGGTTTACAAACAGTAAAAATTAAGTCTAGGAAACCCCAAAACAAAATTAGAAAGTCATAAAGGAAAATCTGGCTACGCCACTCTCGATCTTCATGCCAAGTCCATACTCAACACTCAGCCCGCCTTGATGCTTCGTAAGCATCGAAGGCATCGAAGATACCGTCTCCTACTTGCACAAACTCAGGTGGGTCATCTACTCGTGGGAATGAGCATCACCCATAACAAAGGTGGTTAGTATGCTACGTACTGAGTAAGATAACCATTTACTAAGACCAAAATACACAAAGGCACACAATCCAAGCATGATAATATAATAGCCATAGTATTAAAAACCGGACTGGACCGGCCGGTTGAACCAGTAAACCCGCGAACCGGTGATAAAACCGGGTGTTACGGTAGTTAAAACCAGTTTTACAAAAAAACCAGAGATTATGGTAAAAACCGACCGATTTTTTATGGAACCAGTGCGGTTTTGTTTTGAGCTCAAAATTACCTTTTCGCCCTCAAATTAATTTTTTAGTGTGCTGTGTGTTGAGGGGTAAAGATGTCTTTTAAAAAAAATTCTCCTAACCCTAAACATACCAAACCAAACATAGGACAATGTTCGGCAGTCCTCAGTTCACTCCCGTCCCGACATTGCTCATTCCGGCAGTTCATCTTCAACCTTGGCAATTCGCACATTCGGCTGCACTGCCAATTGCCATTGCTTGTCTTCGATCCAATACACATCTTGTTCGCACATCCTTTGCTGTCCTTCGATTCAATGTTGTTCGTTCGTCTGCCATTGCTACTTTGTAGTCCAGGAGATCAACCTTCTTCTTCGCGCTACCGAGGCTGAGGAGATCGACCACCATCGTCTTCAAGCTGCTTCGATTATTCTTCAATCTCAGGTCATTATCTTGCATCATAATCTGCTTTATTTTTTGACTCTTTGTTGTTTCAATTTTAATTATGTATTATATTAATATAGCTTCTGCAATCTGCAGCCTGCACCTGCTGATTGAGCTGTTACTCTGTTAGCAAACGGTAAGGGGAAGCTAATTTGTAATTTTTTGGTCCCGTGGGCTTCAGGTTCTAAAGGGGCATGGTCATATGTGGTCTTCCCGAGTCTGCATTCGGGTGTGCCGTTTGACCCATGTTAAGACTTAAATTTATTTTCCCAAATAATATAATCAGGGAATTAATTACACATTAGCTCACATAGTGATTGACATCACTGAATGTTAGACTGTTAGTATTCTGAGCTGCACCTAAAGGACAAATGTTAGAGAAACCGTCTGTATTATTGGTAATGTGTTTGCTTGAAGAAGAGATTTTTTAAGTTGGCAACTATTTGGGTAGTGTTTTTTTTATTGCAATGTTGTTGTTTTGGCTGGGATTTATAACAATTGGATCAAAGGAGGTGAGGAGTCATGTTGAGTGTCGATTGTTAAGTTTTAAGCAATGTTTGTGGCTGAAGCTGAACCTGAATCAGTGAATCGTGAGTTCTTGGTTGAAGTTGGGAAATTGATTGTAGTATGGAGTATGAACTATTATTTATTGATACTGCTTTGTCATATTCCATCAAAGCTGATTGGAATTCTTTGAAATCATAAATTTTTGCGGGAAGGATATTGCTGGGATTTATGCTTATCTTATACATGGGATTTTTTCCTATCTTATAATACATCAATAATTTTAACAAATGAGAAAAATGTAATTGGATTTTTACCTCAATTGATTCTGTGCAGATTTTGTGTGGCCTTAGGTAGAAACTCAAAGGCTAAGTTGATTTGGAATTTCTAAAATTCTAAAATTCTCAAGTCTCTAGTATGTTTAGAAATTATGGTTGTACTTTGTGCTGCTGAAAATTTCAAAATATTTGAGAATTGATGTGTAGCTTTAGGTTTTTGATATTTAGTTTGTAACTTATGATAAAATTCTCACCTAACTTAAGTTTGTAACTTGTAATTTCTTCTTTTTGCCTTAAAGATGTCTGTGGAGGCTAGTAATACTTGCTCTACGCCAAATTCTTCTCAAAGTACTTCTAGAGGAAAGAAGGATCCAGCATGGGGTCATTGTAGAGAAGTTGAGGATGCTAATAAGAGAAAAAAGTTACAATGCTTATATTGTTCTAAGCTGCTTTCTGGGGGTGGAATCCAGCGTGTCAAACAACACTTAGCTGGTGTTAAAGGTCAAGTAGAGAGGTGTAAAAAAGTTCCTCTTGAAGTTGGTTTTGAGATGAATGAAAGTATTGAAGAGTTTTTTAGAAAAAAAAAAAGAAAGGTACAAGAGCTTTTAGCCGAAGATAACCCATATTGTTCAATGGACTTTCCTTCACACCAAGAGCCATGTTTGATACCTCCTCATACGATAACTAGTAGTTTCAAATCAGGAGAGAAATTAAGGTTCTTAGATAAGGGAAAACAAAAGACTATGGGGTATCATTTCATGCCAAGAACAACTGCAGGGGCACAACCAACACTAAAAAGTGTGTTACAAAGCAAAGATGCTGTTGAGAAAGTTGACATTCTCATTTCTAAGTGGATGATTGATTCATGTATCCCTTTTAATGCTGCAAATTCTAATTATTATCAGTCTGTTATTGATGGTATAGCTCACATTGGTCCTGGTTATAAGGGACCAACTGTTCATGCTCTTCGCGGTTATTTGTTAATGAAAAATGTTGAAGAGGTGAATAATTATGTTGAGACTTTTCGTTCTCATTGGAAAGAATGTGGTTGTGCTATTATGGCAGATGGGTGGACAGACCAACATAATCGAACTTTAATTAACTTCTTAGTTTATTGTCCAAAGGCTACTGTGTTTTTAAAGTCCGTTGATGCTTCTGATGCTTCAAAAACTGCTGAACTATTGCATAAGTTATTTAGAGATGTTGTTCTCTATGTTGGTGCTGAAAATGTTGTGCATATGGTGACTGATAATGCTGCGAATTATGTTGCTGTTGGAAGGTTGTTAGAGCATGAGTTTAAGTCACTTTATTGGTCTCCTTGTGCTGCACATTGTGTTAATTTGATGCTTAAAGATATGGATAAGTTGGATGAGGTGGAAGACATTGTCAAGCATGCCTAAAAAATAACCAAGTATATCTATAATCATTGTTATGCATTGCATTTGATGAGAAAGTTCACGGAAGGAAGAGAGATTATTCGTCCAACTCCTACTCGGTTTGCTACTAATTTTATTGCTTTGCAAAGCATTTTGACACATAAGAATGCTCTTAGGACGATGGTTGTGTCTAGGGAGTGGACCTCTTGTGCTTATGCTAAGGATAGGGAGGGTAAGAAGTTTGTGGAGAATGTGTTGGATACCACATTTTGGAAGGAGTGTGCTATAATTGTGAAACTTACCGAACCTCTTATACGTGTTTTGCGATTGGTGGATAGTGGAGATAAACCATGTATGGGTTATTTGTATCAAGCATTTCACAAGGCTAAAGATGATATGGTTGCTAGATTTCATAGGAGAAAAAAAAGGGTAGAGCCTTATCTTCAAATTATTTCTTCTTGTTGGGATAATCAACTCTCAAGGAACTTACATGCAGCTGGTTATTGGTTTAATCCTCGTTTCCAGTACTCAGCTGAATTTTCTCAACATCAAAATACTGTGTCTTCTGTTATTGATGTCATTGAGAGATATGCAAATGGAAATTTCACATTGAGGTCAAAATTAACGATGGAGATGAGTTCTTTTAGAAAAGCAGAAGGTGATTTTGGAAGATGATCTGTTGTACAAGATCGTTGTGTTTTTGCTCCAGGTATGATTTTGTTACTTATTTCAAGGTATTATCAAAAAATTTTATCTATTTACATTTTTTTAGTTTGTTTGGTAAATTATTATAATGATTTTGTAGATGAATGGTGGGCATTATATGGATGTGGTGCTCCAAATCTACAAAAGCTTGCCATTCGTGTTTTAAGCCAGACTTGTAGTGCTTCTGGTTGTGAAAGAAATTGGAGCATATTTGAGCATATCCATTCGAAGAAAAGGAATAGACTTGAGCACCAAAGACTCAATGATTTAGTTTTTGTGCACTCTAACTTGAGATTGCAACAAAGGTGTGAATTTAATTTGTTGTTGTCTTACTATTGTAAATCATGTGTAAAGTTATTTATTTATATGATAATATTACCAAGATTGTCCAATTTTGTTTTCTTTTGTGTAGAAATCGATTTAAGACAAGTTATGACCCAATTAATTTTGAAGAGTTTGATGCAATAGGCTCTTGGATTCTTATGGATGAGCCATCTAATTTGAATAACGAGGAGCTTGAGTTGCTTAGAAATGAATTAGCTTTTGTCACTATTTAAGACAATCCTAGTGAAGGTACGAGGCTCATACCTTTTATAGCTTATATAAGTTGATATAATAATTTAAGTAATTATTCTTATTCTATTTTTGTAGACGTATTGGATGAAATTAACGGAAATGAAGATGATGAAGTTGAAGGGGAGAGTGGAGATGATGATGATGAAGATAATTGCATGCATGAAAATGTCATTCCTATATTTTCTAATGTTGGAGATGATATAGATAATCTATAGGATTAGATGAGTAGCTCTTTGATCGAACCATTTAATTTATGTAATTGAATTGTAACTTCTAAACTAATGTGTTTTATTTTAAGTTATTTATGAATATGTAAGTGACTTGATGTTGGATTATGTTATTTTGTAATTGTATTTGATATGTAGGAGACTTTTAATATGGAATTATGTTATTTTATGATCTTATATGAATATGTAATGATCACTTTAATTGACTTTAATTATGTTATTTTGTAATATTAAGTATTAAATACTTAAACTATATTTTTAAACAAATACGGATAGATTTGACTTTAATTGAGTGAACCAGTTGAACCACTGGTTCGACCAGTTCAAACCACTGGTCCGACCACTAAACCAGTGAACCAGTAATCCGATTGGTTCGATGACCGGTTCGGTTTTTAAAACTATGATAATAGCATACAATCATATCAGATAAGTAAAGGCCAAGTTATAGTCCAGTTTAATTAATTATTTGATCTCTGATCGGTACTCATTTATCATCATGCTATTTATCAAATCCATGCGAGTACGGGAACCCCACTATTTTAGTCGGTGGATTGGTCACTTGCAGGGCAATATGCATCTGGCCACTATTATACGCCGGTGGATCGGTCTCCAAGTCAAAATACTCCTGACTATTATTATTTACTGGTGGACCCGTCTGGCCCCGACTCTCATGGTGTTCCACTGTAAGTATTTAGTGTCTTTTATATGTCTTATCAAACTTAGGGTTTGGTTTATTGAGTTCGGGATCCCCCACTAATATAGTTGGTGGAGAGGTCACTTATAGGGCAAAGCGCACCTAACCACTATTATAGCCGATGGATCAGTCACTTATAGGGCAGAATGCACCTAACCACTATTACATGCCGATGGATAGGTCTGGGCCCAGCTCAATAATCTTCCACTTTACATGATTAATGTTTTACTGTGTCTTATTCAAAAGTTTCACCCTATACATGCATGACAAACTCCATCTACACTTATCTTCCTAAGAGGGCCTGTCCTATATCTTGAGACTTCTGCACCTTCTAACTCACTCTAACACCCTTACCTCCTTTCCTTAACTCACACTAGAAGCCCAACTCCTAAGGGTGCGGGTGAAGGCCCACTACTTTACACCTTCAAGCCCAATCACTGCCTTACCCTAAGATTTTCTCTAGAAACCCTAATTTGGGCCCATATGGCACATCCTTCTCCACCTCACACAACTCAAACTATTTTAACACCCCACACATCACAACCCTTGTATTCGACCCTCATCATCTCACTTTACTCCCCAAGTACATGTGTGACCATGAAACCCTAGGTAACCATACCAAACCCTAGCCGACCACGCTAAACCCTAGAATCTTCCTTTCCACATATTACCCCTCCATTTCACACTTTCTATTTTTATTTTTCTATGATGCTCATGTTCATCACTCATATAATAATCTTCCATCCTCGTCTCATACTCCACTCACCCTCATTTATTTTCCCTTTTTACCACCCTCTCATATTAGGGTTTCCCTCCAAACCCTAGCTCGATCACCTATGCACCCTTATACTATCCCACATACTATTTTTCTCCCAAGTCCTCTAATCACCCAAACAACTCTTCTATTACCTTCCTCACACCCCAAGCCAACTTTCCATACGTAAATTTCACCCCCATGCAAACCCTTGAAGTTTTTCATGCAAAACCCTTAAACTCCCATGCAAAATCCTAGATTCTCCCATACAAACCTTAGATTCTCCCATGCAAGTTTTATCTACTTTATTTTGCCTAAATTCACCCTTTTATTCTTCCTCTCATGGATCATGTGATATTTAGGTCAATCCTACATTCCTTAGTCAACTTACTTCCCCATTTTCCTTTTTTATCCTTTCACCCTATATCATTACATTACATATCCTAGCATGCATATCTTAAAGGGTCACAACACATCACATCATAATCATAACATATACATATAATACACATGCCATAAGATACATATGATTATACCTCAACTCGAAGCTACGCTACACATAAAATAGTTATAACGATAAGCATAAGTTACATAACATATCATGATACATGGCATACAAGGCATATAAGGCACATAACACACATAAGGCCTTAGCTACTTCCTTACCTAACATGACACCAGTCTTAAAGCACGCACCTACGCCTCCTTAGAGTTTTTAATAGTTTCACCTATAAGAGGAAAAAACTAAGGGTTAGTTTCCCTCCTACCAAAAATACTATTATTTCCTATTTTATTCTAAGATTAGGGTTACTATTATTAAAGGAAACTTAATAAGTGAAAATAGGGTTTTTAATAATATTTATAGCCATACTTATATTATTAAATCTAATAGCTTATTTCTAATAATAGTACTAACACTAGTTATAGCAAAATAGCGATATTAATAATAATAGTAATACTAATACTCCTAGTAATAGAAACCCTAGTATTTTTAAGGCTAAGACTAATAATAGGGTTAGGGATAAAATAATAATATGATAATAGTAACACTAACAAAATACTAATATTGCTAAGGATAAAAGTAATAATAGTAATAATATTTTTACCATAATAATAATAGTGATACTAGTAATAATGATGATGATGATGATGATGATGATGATAATAATAATAATAATAATAATAATAATAATAATAATAATAATAATGGTATTAATCAAAATAAAGAGAAATAGGGTTTCAACCCTTCATTGTAATAATAATAATAATGCCACAATAGGGTTTCGACCCTTAATAGTAATAATAAAAATAAAATAATAATAATAATAATAGTAATAATAATATAATTAAAATGAAAAGGCTTAAATAATTATGATTTAAGGGTTGAGAGGGTTTAGGGTACCATCTAGGGTTGGTGGTGACTGGTGGCACCGACGCCGGTGTATGACAGCAGTAGTGGTGGGAAAAAGGGGAGAAAAGAGAGATAGTTGAGTGATGGGAATAGGATAGGAGGGAATGAGGGTGGAAGTTGGGGTGATTGAGGTTGCCCAAGTTGAGAGGGTTGGAATGAGGGTGGTGGTACAGCCAAAGGTGGCGGCGGGTGTGGTGGCCGAAAGTGGTGGAAAGGGAAGAAGGGAGGAGGAGAGGGAGGAAGGGAAAAGGAGGGTAGGGGAGGTAGAGGATGGTCTGCAGGTGCTTTTGGGAGGTGGAAGAGGTGGTGGTTGCGGCGGGAGTGGTGGTGGATGGCAGTTCAAAGGGTAGTAGAGCTTGAAGTGTGGCTGCTTAGGAAGGAAACTTTGCACGGCCAGGGTGGCTCATGTAGGGCAAATCGAGGGTGGAGGGTGGCTTAGTTTGGTAGAGGATGATGTAGGGAGTGGTGCTGCGGGTGGATCGAGCGGCAACGACAGAGCAAACGTCTGATTGGGAGGTGGCGTAAAGGAGTGATTTTTTGGGTTGGAATCAAAAGCTCAATCAAGGCTGGTTATGGGGGTATTTATAGGGCCAATAAAGGGGGATAAGGTCAGAGGGGAAAAGGAAGAATAGGGGCAGGTAGGTTAGGGCTCACCGGCCGACTCAGGTCTGTTCGTGGCAGGGTGTGATTAGCCAGGGGGAAAGAAATGACACACGAGAAGGAAGGAGGGTTGGTTGGGTCGAATGACAAGTGAGTCACCAGGGAAGAGAGAGGAGAGATGGCTGGTCAGCGAGTGTGATCAGCGGTGAGATTTATGGCGCAGGTAGGGGAGGGAGTTGTAGGTTGACGGAGGAGGAAGAAGAAGGAGGGGAGTGAACCGGGCGGTTCAGGAAAAGAAAAGAAAGAAAGAAAAAGAAGGGAACTGGCCGAGCGACGGGGAAAAGACGAGGAAGAAACGCGGCGTATGGGGCTTGGGCCGCGCCGAAAGAAAAAAGAAAAGGAAGGGGTTTGGGCCGTGGGTGAGTTGGCCCAAATCTAGAAGAAGAGAGAAAAAGAAAAGGGAGAAAGGAGAGAAAGAAAGAAAAAGGGAAAAGAAGGAGAAAAAAGAAGAGAAAAGAAAAAGGGAAAGGAAAAATAGGTTGGTTGGGGTATTTGGAATATTTTGGTATTTTGGGATATTAAAAATAATGATATTTTAATAAAATAATATTTAATTCCTTTTTAGGCTAATTTGATATTTTTGAAAGATTTTTTCTAAATTCCATTTTAATTAGCAAAACACCCAAATTTTTTCTAATTAAATTTTTTATTCTTTTCTTCTTGATCTTCCTTAATTAATTCCCTTTTATTTTAATAAAATAGTTTACTTAATTATTTTTCCTAATAAAATTATTAATTAGCTATAATTCTTAAAATTAGGATTTTGGGGTATTTCAATTTATTTTTCATATACTACTACATGTAGTTAAATATGCAAGCATAAACCTATAACCTTATATTGTAGTATCATTATTCAGTATTAATAATATAGTTTTATATGTTAATATTACATTAATTAGTTATCAAATATTATGCGTCAAATTATTAATCTTTCCTAATATTTTAAAGCTATAAACTTTGTTATTGAAATATTTTTTTAATAATATTTTGTGATCCTGCAAAAGTTAGAGTTATTTTAGTTAACTAATCAATGAAAAATTTCATATCTTATAATTCAAAGAAGAAACTAGGAAATGCATATATAAAAAAATGACCTAAAATGTAAAAAATAAATTTTACAATATTGATGAGAGAATGGAACTAAAAACTGAAATTATATGCACTCTTTGTTTATTGAATTGATTGAAAGTAAGTGAGCAAACAAAAAGATAAAGATTTACAAACTTATATTGAGAATCTAATGAGCATGCCCTTTTGTTAATTTATTACATACATATCATTTTTATTATTTCATTTAAATAAACATAATTTAATTGTATTTCTCTTAACAAAAATATTGTAATTTATTTCACTTATTTTATTACTATTTCTATAAAGTGTGTTGAAATAAGAAGATATTGAGCGCTATGATAAAAACAACGATTGTGTGTCAACTTATTTCAACTTTATTTTATCTCACTTTAAGTTCCAAATTGTGTAGATTGTGCGTATGTTTGGAAGCACAATTTGGGTTCAAACATCTGATTTTTAAATTTTATATTATTTTTAGTAAACTTACTAAGACACTAAAAACAATTGACAACAATAGTCAACAACCACCACTTTTTCCAACATACAACTATACTTTCTTGGCCATTAAATTTTTTTATTTATTTTAAGGCTCGGGTAAATTATAGTTATTAGCTATTTTAGTCGATTTAGAAATGAAATTGCTAAATTTCTATGAAAATTCAAAAGTCGAAACCATACTTTAAAAAAAAAAGTCATCAAACCACTATTATTACTATGATATTGTAATAATAGTGGTATGACACACAAAAATATTGTAATTTATTTCACTTATTTTATTACTATTTCTATAAAGTGTGTTGAAATAAGAAGATATTGAGCGCTATGATAAAAACAACGATTGTGTGTCAACTTATTTCAACTTTATTTTATCTCACTTTAAGTTCCAAATTGTGTAGATTGTGCGTATGTTTGGAAGCACAATTTGGGTTCAAACATCTGATTTTTAAATTTTATATTATTTTTAGTAAACTTACTAAGACACTAAAAACAATTGACAACAATAGTCAACAACCACCACTTTTTCCAACATATAACTATACTTTCTTGGCCATTAAATTTTTTTATTTATTTTAAGGCTCGGGTAAATTATAGTTATTAGCTATTTTAGTCGATTTAGAAATGAAATTGCTAAATTTCTATGAAAATTCAAAAGTCAAAACCATACTTTAAAAAAAAAAGTCATCAAACCACTATTATTACTAATTCATCAGTTTAGTAGTCATATTAGTTGTTTTGACAGGTCAAACTAGTAGTACATATTAAGTTAAAAAAATATCAAATATGTAAAAAAATTAAACTACATATGAATTTAACTAGTTCTCAGTTAGTTATGTTTGGATAGTTTTTATTGGTTCATAGACTTAGGGAATCGTTACATAGAATTTCATTAATGGCTCAACCAATTAGCTAATTCTACCAATCAGAATGGTTAGTCCAGTTTAGTTGAACCAACCTTCTCAACCATACCTAAATACTAAAAAAATAAACTTTTACAAGGTAGCACATCAAATATTATTTTCTCTCTGGCAGAATTTGGATATGTCATTTTCTTATGGTTAAAGAAGTTTATTAAGCATACAAATCATCATACAAATATCATAATTTCCATAGATGCATATGGTAATGATAAATAAAATATTCAAATATGATATCTAGGTTACCTAATATCATAATCTTTAGCACTTAATTGTAATCTTATTGATAATTTGAATGGGAAATATATACAAGCTATCATCAATAACTAGTATGAAACCTGAAGAGGTATAAGAGACAGAATGGCAGGTGACCATCGTCGCTTTTCAAGAGGCATTGAAGAAGTGGTGGCATGAAATGAACATTGAGATAAATTGCTTAACCTTAGTCTAGTTGATCTAAGGAGGCAACATAGGCTGATCTAGGCTTAGCTTTATGCTACGTAAAATTAGGTTCCTGTTTGGAAAGATTCTATGCTTAAAATTGAGTTATACCCCTAAGTCTTATAATAACATAGCTTATACTATTGCTAAGCATGTAACTGATCGTATGGAGGATGTGTGGGTTGATGTACTTCCACGTGAGGTTTTTGATGGACTAAGCCATCTCACAAGCCTATTTATCTTGGTTAGTTAAGGGCTTGACTTGTTTGCTTAGGTAAATGAATAAAGCTCAAGTCTTATTTTTAAACTTGTTCGTCAACCAAGCTAGCTTGGTTTAGGGTCGTTCGTTAACTTGTTTGTAGACCTAGCTCATTTGTATATAATTTACTTAATAAATAAGTTAAATACTTAAAGGGACCATTGATCAAGATGAATGCTTAAATAAGTTGATTTAATTTAAATTTCAAACAAGTTATATAATTCAAATAATTTAAGGAATCGAATTAAGATAAACAAGTCAAACTGAAAAGTTTGAAAGCCTTTTAGAGCCGAGCTTGAGTCGGGATCATTTGACTCATTTCAAATTCAAGCCTTAAAAAACTAAAGTATTCGAGTTTAAGCTAAGGGGGGTTTGGTTCGTCAACAACCCTACTTCTCTCTAAGATTGGTTTAGCTTTGATGTTTGACCTACAATAATGAAAGTTTATGATTCTTCTACTAAAAAAACTAGTATGTGAAACAAAACAATTATATTCAAGGGCAATCAATTATTGTATGAGCATGTTTCAAACATGTGATTCTTTTATTTATAAGAAGCATGCGAGGACATGTTAAAAGTATCATATTAGTAGTCATAATAATCATAAAAATGTTATGGTACTTAGAGTAGGAAAAAGGATATATGAACCTGAGATCCCTAATATCCTTAAACCAACCTTAACCAGTAACCACTAGATGATTACTTAACACACTTTGAATACATGACTGACTAATATAATTTAACTATATTGGTTGAATATAGGATTATTCATGGTTCAAATATCGAATATTTTCGATATCTGAAAATAATATTTGATATTTGATTTAAAATTTTGGATATCTAAAAGATTGGATATTTAAAATTTTGGATCAGATATCAAATATAACCAATATTATCTTAATAAAATTTTAAATATACAAAAAACTACCAAATCACAAATATATTTAATATTATCCAATTTGTTGAGTAAATATCTAATTTGCTTAGCAAATATTCAACTTACTCAATAAATATCCGATGTTAAAACTAAAATAAGGAAGGGATGGGTGGGGTCTATCAGCACACACAATATTTTTATTTTCTAAAAAGAAATTATATTAAAAATATAATTCCAACTAAATTAAATTTTGGTTCAAATAACAAATCAAGTAAAAATTATACACACACACACATCTAAATTTATTTATATACATTATATATGAAATAAAAAATTATAAAAAATGTATAAATATTTTTTTCAGATCGGATATTATTTGTATTTGTTGGATTAAATATTTGGTTTGTTTGACTTTTCGTTGATCGGATCAGATATTTGATTTGAAAAAAAAATTGGATCAGTTGTTTGCTTTTTCGAATCGTATCGCTTTAGATATTGGATCAAATAAACATATATCAAATAACATGAACAACCCTAGATGAATATAAATAATAAAAGTGTATTTAAAGGCATAAATATTTTAGATTTGTTATTATAAAAGTATAAACATTTGTTAGTTTTTTCGTAAAAGGACAAGTGCTTAAATATTGTTCCCATTAAGGTAAATATATTTTAAAAATAATTTTTTAATCCTTTAAGGTATACATATTAAGTTTTTATTCCCACTAATATATAAATAGAATGATTGAAATTACCTTACATTTAAAGCTTTGAAAACATTATGTGTTAATAAGAATAAAATTTGAATGTTTGAGACTTTAAAAAAAAAATAAAAAATATTCTTTGATGAAAATAAATTAAAAATATTCGTGTCTCTATATATACTTTTGTCCAATATAAATACATAATCAATAAAGAAAAAAGTTGAAAAACTTCCTGCACACTCTAGTTATAACCCATATGGCTATTTATAGAGTAGTTTAGTGACCCTGATTGCTTATTAAGATAATTATATTTTTATAAAAAAGAAAGTTATTTTAATAACTTGTATACATTTTAAGAAAGTAATAAAAATAAATTTAAATTATACTTACACTATTTATTAAAAAATTAATAAAATATATGGTGTTTATTATTAAAAAATAAGGATAAAAATAAAAAAAATAAAATTTTTAAGAATAATCTATTATTATATTAAAGTTTAATAATAGAATACTTTTTCTAATACTAAAGAATATATTAGTTGATGAAGCAGCATTAAAGGAGACACAGAGTCGCCAGCAAAAATAATAATATTGTCGTAAAAAGAGTAAATTAATAAAAATAACTTTAGACCGTCCGCCCCCACAAGTACAAGATGCTGGTTCACGCGTCGCCAATATTTGTGTCCCAGAATCAGGTCCACCTATACACCAAAAAGAGAAGGCGGGGAGAGGGAGAGAGGGAGAGAGGCAGAGAGCCCACGTTAACGAGGTGGGTCACCGGCGAGGTAACAAGAAAACATTCCATAGGAACATCGCCACCGGTTTATAGACAAAATGGAGGCATCTTACGCATCACAGAGCTCTGGCAGCCTGGTTAACTTAGAAACCACCGCCTTGAGCAATGTGTTAAATTAGTTAACATAAGTGGCCCTTGTTATTTAAAGTATGACCAAATATAAAAGGTCTAATATGATGGTCGGTTGGGCATAATGGTAATTTGGGTCATTGGGTTTAAAATCCCTCCACTCTCCCTATTTAAAGATAACAGTTACAGAAAAGTGGGGTAATTATTTTTCATCACAGATTTTCGGTTTCTCCACCATCAGAGAAACCATAACAGAAGAAGGGAAGAGTAGAAGAAATTTATCAAGAGCAAAACCGGAAGAGCATTCTCATCTTCAATATAGGAACTCAACATTATGGACAACGGTATGTCAAGTTCATTACGTTTTATATATATTAGTATTCACACAAATAAAAAGATCCTGCATCATAGAAATTAAGAACTCTAAGAAACGAAAACTTTTAACAAATGGTATCAGAGCGGGTTTGTGAATACCATGATTTTCTATGAAAATTAAAGTTGCTTCTGTCCGTGGAGTATCTATATTCATTCATTGAACTTTCCGCAGTACATTCATGCTTTACGAATATACTATGCGCCATGTGTGATGTTTACGTTGGTATTAAAGATTTGTATCATAAAAATCAAATCTGAAAATTTTGTACGCATGATCTTTCAATCGTCATTAAGATTACGGAATGTTGTACACCGACTATTAAAACGGTTTACGCTGCCAGTGTATAAAAGAGATATGGCCGGCATTGGGAAAATTGAATGTATGCCGGCTACTGGAAGGTATACGTTGCCGGCGTTTGACCGGCGCTGGATGTCCGCAGAATAAATTTTCTTATACGCTGTCCCTATGCTGCCAGTTTACAATTGAATATTTATAAGTGCATATATGTATATATATATATATATTATATTATGAAATTGTCTTCTACATTACTGATAGTTGATTGATATTTGTTGAGATCATGTTACTGTAAATCAAATGTTGAAAGTTGTTAGTCACCAAAGTGGCCTAACTTGGAAAGATTTAAATATTTAATTGTGAATTTCAATTGTTCATTTCTTTAGATGCTAATAAAAATGTTGTACAGATTTGAAATGAACAATTGTGGTTATTAATTATAAGGCTAGGAGATCATCCAAAGATGGATCATTGCTTATAATTAATGATACTAAAAGAGATTCATTGATATACTGAGTAAATATGATTGCATATCCAAAGATAACATTCATGTTAACTCCAGTATGATTAATTGATCTATCAAAGTATGTCTAAATTAGCATCATTATTGATTGAAGTTATGTATTCGAGGATCACCCAAAGGTGAACTTAAATACATAATCAAAGTTTGTAATGTACGTATCTGAATCCATTTGAGTTTATTCAAAGCATTAATGTGTAAATTTGGATTATGTTTACAGCTTCCAATAATTTATTCGCCTTGGGCAATGCGATGATCAAATTCAATGGGCTGAACTATGTAGAATGGTCAGAACACATTCATTTTCATCTGGGTATTTTGGATTTGGACTTAGCAATCATCTCAGATGAAAAGCCTGCTGCCATTACTGAGACCAGTACAGAGTCGGATAAGTCTCTTTATGAGGCTTGGGAACGGTCTAATAGGCTGAGTTTGAATTTGATGCGAATGACAATAGCTGAAAATGTCAAGCCATCGATGCCTAAAACGGAAAATGCAAGGGAATTTATGATGAGAATTAAGGAGTACTCACAATCAGATATAGCTGACAAATCCATTGTAGGGAGCCTAATGAGTGAGCTAACGACCAAGAAATTTGATTGGTCACAGCCTATTCATGATCATGTGACTAGTATGGCTAATCTAGCAGCAAAGTTGAAGTCAATGGGTATGGATGTGAGTGAATCCTTTTTAGTTCAATTCATCATCAACTCACTTCCTCCTGAGTTTGGTCAGTTCCAAGTGAATTATAACACTATCAAAGAGAAATGGAACCTGCAAGAAATTAAAGCCATGTTAGTTCAGGAAGAAGGGAGATTAATGAAGATGAAGGATCACTCTATTCATCTTGTTGTTCATAATGATGTTGGCAGTAGCAAGTCTAAACCATATAAGAAGAATAAGAAGAAGGACAAAGCTTCTATGAAAGTCACTGGAGGTCAGATCCATAAGGATCAGAAATGCTTCTTCTGCAAGAAGACAGGTCACTTCAAGAAAGATTGTCCAAAGAGAAAGGCTTGGTTCGAAAAGAAAGGTATGTACTGTATATCAGTATGTTTTGAATCAAATATAATTGAAGTACCTAATAATACTTGGTGGTTAGACTCTGGAGCTACTATTCATGTGTCACATATTATGCAGGGATTCCTTTCAATCCAGCCCATAACAGGAACTGAAAAGTTCCTTTACATGGGAAACAGAATGAAGGCACGAATAGAAGGAATAGGGACATACAGATTGATTTTGGATACTAGGTGTCACCTGGATCTAGAAAAGTGTCTCTATGTTCCTGAATGTGCTAGGAATTTAGTTTCTGTTGCAAAGTTGGATGAAGTAGGATTTAACTTTAAGATTGGAAACGGTATATTTTCATTGTATAGACATTCATACTATTATGGATCTGGTACTTTGGTTGATAATTTGTACCGTTTTAATCTTGATGTTATGTATGCTGATTCTCTATTTCTTGTTGAGCATAATATAGGTAACAAACGTAATGCACATAATGATAGTTCTGCCTTCTTATGGCATCAAAGATTAGGTCATATATCCAAAGAAAGGATATTGAGGTTGATAAAAGGTGATGTCCTGCCTCAATTGGATTTTACTGATTGGGAGGTATGTGTTGACTGTATAAAAGGGAAACAAACAAGACACACATCAAAGAAACCAGCCATGAGAAGTAATGAACCTTTAGAACTGATACACACTGATATTTGTGGCCCCTTTGATATTCCAACATGGGGTGGTGAGAAATATTTCATCACGTTTATAGATGACTACTCACGATATTGTTATTTATATCTACTGCATGAAAAGTCTCAGTCAGTAAACACCCTAGAGGTGTTTATTAATGAAGTGGAAAGGCAGTTAGATAGAAAAGTGAAAGTGATTAAGTCAGACAGGGGTGGTGAATATTATGGTAAATTCAATGAAAATGGACAATGTCCTGGTCCATTTGCAAAACTTCTTGAAAGTCGAGGCATATGTGCACAGTATACAATGCCTGGTACACCACAACAGAATGGTGTAGCAGAAAGGCGGAATCGCACACTTATGGATATGGTTAGGAGCATGTTAAGTTACAGTACTGTACCTTTATCCTTGTGGATGCATGCGTTAAAAACTGCTGCATATTTGCTAAATAGGGTTCCTAGTAAGGCTGTCCCTAAGACTCCTTATGAGTTATGGACAGGTAGGAAACCCAGTTTAAGACACCTTCATGTTTGGGGTTGTTCAGCAGAAGTAAGGATATATAATCCACATGAAAGAAAGCTTGATGCAAGAACCATTAGTGGTTACTTCATTGGCTATCCTGAAAGGTCCAAAGGGTATAGGTTCTATTGTCCCAACCATATTACTAGAATAGTTGAGTCTGGTAATGCTCGGTTCATTGAAAATGGTCAATTCAGTGGGAGTGGGGAATCACGAAAAGTGGATATTAGAGAATTACAAAATGAAAGATCCACAGTAAGCACTTCTACTCAAGTTGTTATGCCCACACCTAGTGTTTCTACTCAAGTTGTTGTTCCTTTTGTTGCATCACAGTTACGCGATATGCACAGACAACAAATTGATATTCGAAACATACAAAGTGAACACATAAGAGATGAACCAAGTGACAATGTGCAAGATACAAATGAACAAGCGATACCACAAGAAATGGCATTACGGAGGTCTACAAGACAAAAAAGACCAGCTATATCGAATGACTATGTGGTTTACTCACTTGAGCATGAATCTGAATTAAGCATTGATAAAGATCCAGTCTCATTTAAGCAAGCCATGGAATGTAATGATTCTGAAAAGTGGTTCAATGCCATGAAGGAAGAGATAAAATCAATGGATGTAAGTCAAGTCTGGGAACTAGTAGAGTTGCCTGAAAGATCAAAACGAGTTGGCTGTAAGTGGGTCTTCAAGACCAAGCGAGACTCAAAAGGTAACATCGAAAGGTATAAGGCCAGACTTGTTGCCAAAGGTTACACTCAAAAGGATGGTATTGACTATAAGGAGACTTTCTCTCCGGTTTCTAAGAAAGACTCCTTAAGAATTATTATGGCTTTAGTGGCTCAATATGACCTAGAGCTCCACCAAATGGATGTAAAGACAGCCTTTTTAAATGGTGACTTAGAAGAGGAAGTGTATATGGACCAACCTGAAGGTTTCATAACCACAGGGCAAGAAAATTTGGTGTGTAAATTAAAGAAATCGATATATGGATTGAAACAAGCCTCCCGACAATGGTATATTAAGTTCAATAATACCATTATGTCATATGGTTTTGTAGAGAACACCGTTGATCGGTGTATCTATATGAAGGTCAGTGGGAGCAAGTTCATTATATTAGTCCTATATGTCGATGACATTCTTTTGGCTGCTAATGACATAGGTTTGTTACATGATGTCAAGAAATTTCTTTCTGAAACTTTTGAAATGAAAGATATGAATGAGGCATCCTATATGATAGGAATAGAAATACTTCGCAATAGATCACAAGGATTGTTAGGATTGTCTCAGAAAGGCTATATCAATAAAGTATTAGAGAGATTTAGAATGGAAAATTGCTCTACAGGAATAGTTCCAATTCAGAAAGGGGACAAGTTCAGTGAACTACAATGTCCAAAGAATGATTTGGAAAGAAAATCAATGGAATCCATTCCCTATGCATCACTGGTTGGAAGTTTGATGTATGTTCAAACATGCACTCGGCCAGATATTAGTTTCGCTGTTGGAATGTTAGGCCGATATCAAAGCAACCCTGGAATAGATCATTGGAAAGCTGGAAAGAAAGTACTTAGGTACTTACAAGGCACCAAGGATTATATGCTTACTTATAAAAGATCAAGTCATCTTGAAGTAGTAGGCTACTCGGATTCAGATTATGCTGGATGTGTAGACTCGAGAAAATCTACATTTGGTTACATGTTTTTGTTGGCTGGAGGAGCAGTTTCATGGAAAAGTGGGAAGCAGTCTGTCATTGCTACTTCCACTATGGAGGCTGAATTTGTAGCATGCTTTGAGGCTACTGTTCATGCATTGTGGTTGCGGAATTTTATCTTAAGGCTCGGTTTGGTCGACAATATGGAGAAGCCGTTAAGAATTTATTGTGATAACTCTGCAGCTGTTTTCTTCTCTAAGAATGATAGGTATTCTAAAGGTGCGAAACACATGGATTTGAAATACTTATCTGTTAAGGAAGAAGTGCAAAGCCAAAGAGTGTCCATTGAGCATATTGGTACTGAATTGATGATAGCGGACCCGTTAACTAAAGGTTTGCCACCGAAAACATTTACTGGACATGTTGAACGGATGGGCATTTTGGACAGGTCATCATTCTCTTGAAAATTAATGTGTTGTACTGCTCGTATTATTGTGACACTTGTGAATTCAATTAAGGTTATGGTTTTGTTTGCGTTTTGTTATCTACATTAAGTTGTATACAGTTATGGTTATGAGATAACTGGTAGCATATTTAGAAATGACAATTTAAAGTTTCAATGTTCCTCGATTAAGTTATTATGAATTATGATGATTATGTGATACATGGAAGGATTCATGTCGCTAAAAGATATGTGACCGCCATGATCCAATCATTTTAATTCAATCAGGTATTATGGTTTGATGATTTCAGAGTATGGTGCACACTTATTCGTTATTGATTCATCATGTCATAACATGGGCCAAGTGGGAGATTGTTAAATTAGTTAACATAAGTGGCCCTTGTTATTTAAAGTATGACCAAATATAAAAGGTCTAATATGATGGTCGGTTGGGCATAATGGTAATTTGGGTCATTGGGTTTAAAATCCCTCCACTCTCCCTATTTAAAGATAACAGTTACAGAAAAGTGGAGTAATTATTTTTCATCACAGATTTTCGGTTTCTCCACCATCAGAGAAACCATAACAGAAGAAGGGAAGAGTAGAAGAAATTTATCAAGAGCAAAACCGGAAGAGCATTCTCATCTTCAATATAGGAACTCAACATTATGGACAACGGTATGTCAAGTTCATTACGTTTTATATATATTAGTATTCACACAAATAAAAAGATCCTGCATCATAGAAATTAAGAACTCTAAGAAACGAAAACTTTTAACACAATGCACTAGGTACTACACCGGTCTCGGCACCACGGCCAGTCAAGGTTATAGCATTGCAGCATCCGACGACTTCGACGACGTCGATTTCACTTGCATCATCTTTGAAATCATTTTCCGTGAAATGGAAGATGAAGTTGAAAGTGATGACTGTAACTGAATGGATCTCTCTGTTTCTTCCTTGTTACCGTTGGATTCGAACCTATCGGTGGCGTGAGTATTTTCAGCATGATGTCATCGCTGGTCTAACTGTCGGAATTATGCTCGTGCCTCAGGTGATACTATCGTTTCCGGGCTCCTGTATTCATATTTTGGATTTTATAACTCTGATTTTGCTTCCTTTTGGATTGGAAATTTGATTATGATTAAATTTGCTTGTTTTCTAATTTCTTTGGTCGAGTTTGCTTTTGCTTATAAATGATTACAAACAACAGGTTTCTAGAATCAAATCTGCGTAGTCTTGCCATGCGTAGCATCTATTTTTATCTATGCATTTATCTTTCGCTTTCCAGATTTTATAATTTCATTCATCAGCTGATCAAGTAAGATTGATGTCAGCATTTCAACCTGTATGGCTTACTACTCTCAAATGAATACCGAAAGTACCTTGCCAGTTACCCCTATTCATTTATTGTTAAAATGTGGTCCGGTCGTTTCTCAAGTTATTTCCTATTTGTTTGAACAGTTACTTTGTTAGTCTGCGAGAAGTAAGGTTTTTCCGTTGACTGATAGTCTTAATTAATGGCAGGCCATGTCTCATGCCAAGCTAGCTGGGCTCGATCCAATCTATGGACTCTGTAAGTTTCACGATCTCTGTAAGCTGTAATGATATTTACTGCACGACATCTTGTATGAATTGGTCACATGAACGTTTATAATTTGTATGATGATGGTATCTGTTAAGGCATACTAATTTCCGTTCTTTCCCATGTATAATACAGTTGTGTGTGGAGGGAGATTAATGGCTGCCTGCACTAAGTGTTCTTCGATTTGATCTTCGTTTTTTTCATATATATATATATATATATATGCATCTATTTCTGATGTATTGTTCTATCTCATCCTTCTGACCCTTACTCTTGGGCTGATATGCAGATGCTGGCACTATGCCTTTGTTTGTGTATCCATATTTGGTTCATGAAGGCAGCTTGCTGTTGTGCCAGTAGCTCTGGTTTCCGTCTTGGTCTCTAACATATTGGGTCAAATAGTTGATTCATCTGATGAACTCTATACAGAGCTTGCAATTCTCTTAGCTCTCATGGTTGGTGTGTTGGAGTCTATTATGGGTTTGTTAAGGTACTTGTAATTTTCTTTTGAGGTAGGGAATATGTTGTTGTATGTGACTCATTTCCCTATTCCTTTTTACTAGCAATTTGCAGTTTTTCTTTTCATTTATCAAATATATCACTTTGTGCCTTCGGATTGCATATTTATCTTCTTCTATTTTCAATACAGGCTGGGGTGGCTTATTCGTTTTATTAGTCACTCTGTGATAACTGTCTTTACCACTGCATCAGCTGTAGTGATTGCTTTATCTCAAATTAAATACTTTTTAGGGTATAGCATTGAAAAAAGCAGCCAAATTGTGCCCCTTATTAAGAGCATTGTTGCTGGCATAGATCAGGTATCTTGGTTCTTACTGTATTGCTCGCATCATTGACATAATACCATAATATTGCCTTTTAATTGTATAGAGGATACATGCTTCTCTTTTTTCCTCTTAACTGGTACCAATGCCAATTGAACAATGATTTTTCTTAAAAACATGAAGTATTAGTCTTTTTGAACACATGAAGTAAATTGAAGACATGATGTATTAATCTTTTTTATCTCATACCATGAGATGTGTTGGTCGCTCTATTATTTTGCTTGATGTGCAACTCATTGTAGGTCCACTTATACAGTTGTCTCTTTCATATTTGTTCTTTTCTCATCTGTCTCTGAATCTTTTTCTGTATTTATCTTGTCATTTTATTCCTTTCTTTACTTATCTGTGGCTCCTTTTAACCACTGGTAGTGTTTGTTTGTTTTTTTTTTTTTTTTGGCCTCCATTAGCATTGGGATCTGCCATCCTTTCCGTCCTTCTAATCATGAAGCACTTGGTATGGGCTTGGCATCGAAATTTATCATGTCTGTTGTTTCCAAGTTGACTTGGAATGGTCTAATATAACCATGTTACTCTGATATTTCAGGGTAAATCGAGAAAGCAGCTGCAATTCCTAAGTGCTGCAGGTCCTTTGGCAGGAGTTGTTCTGGGTACCACCATTGTCAAAATATATGGCTCATCTTCTATTAGTGTGGTGAGAATGACACTGTGTTACGATCAGTGATATACACACTTCCCAGCCAAGATGATGAATATGCGTAGAGATAATTTTTATTTATAATAGATCAGGAAATTACAGAGTCCAGCCAAGGTTTCGAGGACCTTGGAACCTCCCTCTCTGCACTCTATTTTTCCCCCCTCCTACTTAGCCCCCCTCATTCCTATATAAAGCCCGACTCCTATCCAAAGGAAAACCGTAGCCTCCAAAATACGTCAGAAAAAATCCTAACAGACTCTATGACTCAGCAAAAGGAATAACAGAATTTAAAACAGAAAAAGATAGAGAACAATTGCTAATCGGTCCCTAAATAATTTCAGCCTTGGACCCTCTTCCCGACTCACTTCCACCCTTACTCCAACCTTTTCTTCCTCCTTGCATAAGTAAACTTAACCAGTGGTTTATCATTACTCCCCCCCAAAAGTTTCACCTTGTCCTCAAGGTGAAAGTCAGGAAATTGGGCATTCATGACTTCAAAACTTTCCCAAGAAGCTTCAAATTCTGGAAGTCCCTGCCACTTGATGAGTACTTCCAACTGTCCCTTGGCATTATACCTCAAATCCTGAACCGATTCAGGATTGACTCTCCATTCTAATTCTTCAGTGAGGGCTGCTGGAAATGGCTGAGGCTGCTGACCCTTTCCAAGAGCAGGCTTCAGCATAGAAACGTGAAACACTGGATGAATAGGAGTGGTAGATGGCAATTGCAGTCGGTATGCCACCTGCCCTACCTTAGCCATAACCTGATAAGGTCCGAAATAACGGGGTGATAACTTCTCATTGAGGCGTCTAGCTAAGGACTTGTGACGATAAGGTCGTAGTTTGACATAAACCCAGTCACCAATGTCCAGAAACACCTCCCTTCGCTTCTGATCTGCAGAATTTTTCATGCGCTGTTGTGCCCTGCCCAACTGGTGTTTGAGCTCTTCCAGGATTAAATCTCTTTCCTGGAGTTCCTCATCCACAGCTGCAAGATTGGCTGTACCCCATTCATACCTCACCAAGGGGGGTGGGTCTCTTCCATACAATGCCTTGAAAGGAGTCGTTTGTATTGAAGAGTGGTATGAAGTGTTATACCAATATTCAGCCCAAGCTAACCAATTAACCCAGCACTTTGGTTTGTCCCCAATAAAACAGCGCAAATAAGTCTCAAGGCCTCTATTGACCACCTCTGACTGCCCATCTGATTGGGGGTGATAAGCAATACTATAATTCAAAGCAGTCCCCTGCAGCTTAAATAATTCACTCCAAAAGGTGCTAAGGAATACCTTGTCCCGGTCAGACACAATAGAGCGAGGAATTCCATGGAGACGGACTACCTCTTTCACAAATATGGCAGCTACCCCCCTTGCAGTGAACGGATGCTTTAGGGGAATAAAGTGGCTATACTTGGTGAGTCTATCTACCACCACCAAAACACAGTCATACCCATGGGAACGTGGCAGAGCTTCAATGAAGTCCATTGTTATGTCTTCCCAAACTTTGGCCAGAATAGGCAAGGGCTGGAGGAGCCCGGCTGGGGACAGATTTATAGATTTATTTTGTTGGCAGACAGAGCACTCTGCTACAAACTTCTGCACTTGCTCTCTCATTTTTGGCCAGCACACTTCTTGAGCTAACCTTTTATAAGTTTTCAGCCCTCCACCATGGCCACCCATCGCTCCACCATGAAATTCTTGCAAAAACAGTGGTATTGAGGTGGAATTCTTGGGTAACACTAACCGCCCTTTGTAAAACAGGTTGCCTTGGACCAATTGGTACCCTTCTTTACCCTGTGAAGTCAGCCTCAGTTCCTGTTTGATTGGACCTAGCGTCTGATCCTGATCCACCTCCTGTTGTAGGACCCCCCCAATCCTTTATCCACACAGCTGACAGGGTGAGTAATTGAGGGCCTCCGGTTAGCCGGGACAGGGCGTCTGCTGCCTTATTTTCACACCCTGGCTTGTACTCAACATCAAAGTTATAACTCCATAATTTGGTAACCCATTTCTATTGCTCCTCCGGGATTACCCGCTGCTCGAGTAAAAATTTTAGACTTTTCTGGTCCATTCTTACAGTGAACCGTTGTCCTAGAAGGTAGTGGCGCCATTTCTGAATTGCCAAAACCATTGCCATCAACTCCCTTTCATAAATGGATTTTTGTCGAGCTTGTTGCCCCAGGACTTGACTGTAAAAGGCTATGGGCCTGTGATCTTGCATCAAAACAGCCCCCAGCCCAACCCCGGATGCATCCATCTCCACGATGAATGGCTTGCTAAAATCAGGGAGAGCTAAAACCGGCACCGATATCATGGCCTGTTTAAGAGTTTCAAATGCCTGCTGTGCCTCCGTGGACCACTTGAAATTATCCTTCTTTAGCTGATCTGTTAATGGGGCTGCAATCTGCCCATAGTTGAGAACGAATTTCCGGTAGTAGCCGGTGAGGCCCAAGAATCCCTTAGTTCTCGAACATTCCTAGGAACCGGCCACTCCTTCATGGCCTGCAACTTTGAAGGGTCTGCTGCCACTCCCTGGGCTGAAATGATATGTCCCAGATACTCCAGTTCTCCCTGCCCAAACACACATTTTTTTTCGTTAATAAAGAGGGAGTGTCTCCTCAACTCCTCGAAGACCATCTCTAAGTGCCCCAAATGCTCCTCCATCGAACGGCTGTATATCAAAATGTCGTCAAAGAATACTAACACGAACTTACGTAAATAAGGTTGGAACACCCTATTCATCAAGGCTTGAAAAGTGGCTGGGGCGTTAGTTAAGCCAAAGGGCATTACTAGAAATTCGTAATGTCCCTCATGGGTTCTAAATGCTGTTTTAGGGATGTCCTCGGGTCTAACCCTTATTTGATGGTATCCCGACTTCAAGTCTAGCTTCGAAAAACAGCAGCTCCATGTAATTCGTCCAGCAGCTCATCGATTACAGGGATGGGGAATTTATCAGCCACTGTCACCCGATTTAGAGCCCTGTAATCCACACAAAAGCGCCACCCTCCATCCTTCTTGCGTACCAACAAGACCGGGCTTGAAAATGGGTTGCGACTTGGTCTAATGATTCCAGCTGCCAGCATCTCTCGAACCAGCTTTTCTATCTCATTCTTCTGAAAGTGTGGGTATCTATAAGGCCGCACATTAACCGGAGTGGTGCCCGGCTTTAACTCAATCCGATGGTCCAGTTCCCGGGGAGGTGGCAGTCCCTGCGGAGGCTGCAGGACATCCGCAAATTGCTGGATCACTTCTGTGATGGCCCATTCTCTGTCGGGGCAGGTCAGGTATATTCCTGTGTCATCCCCCAGCGCATTGCATTCTATCAGTACTGCCTGGTCCCCTTTTTTCACCATTTTAATCAGTGATCTTAGGGACGTTTGTGATTGGCACAAGCTCAAGTCCCCTCTTAGAGTCACCGGTGTCTGCCCCAGCATGAACTTCATTTCCAGCTTCCTCCAATTGATGTGTGTCAGCCCCAATTTTTCCAGCCATTGCATTCCCAGAATAAGGTCTGCACTGCCCAGTTCCAAAGGAAGAAAATCCTCAATTACCTCAATCCCCTGTATCGACACCTGAATTCCCCTGCATATCCCTTCGGTCGTGACTGAATTTCCCGTTCCTATTAATACTCCATAAGCAGCCGTCGAGGTTATTGGGATCTGCAGCTGTTTTACCATCTTGAGAGCAATAAAGTTGTGAGTTGCTCCACAGTCGATGAGAACAACCACCGGCACACTGCCTATCTCCCCGCGCAGCTTCATGGTGTTCGGGGTGGTGATGCCCACCACAGAGTTCATGGATAACTCTACCAAACCATCTACAGCCTCGTCGTCCTCCTCCTCTGCCGCAGCAGGTTCGACCTCCTCTTCGGCCATCTCTGGTACGTGAGTCCCTTCGACTAACATTACCTGCAACCTTCGATTTCTGCAAACATGCCCTGGCCCGAACTTCTCTCCACACTTGAAACACAGCCCCTTGTCCCTCTGTCTCTGGAGCTCGTCGTCTGGCAGTCACCATCCCCCGGCGAGTCTGCTGCCAGATCCGGTGTCTCCCTTGGCTGGCAACGCAGGTGCGATCGGCCGACTGAGAGGTGGCCCGTTGAAAAGTCTGGAAGAGTTCCCAGTGCTGTTCGACGGGTGAGGAGCTCGACTCCCCCCACTTGGGCCTCCAGACTTGACCCATCCAGCTTGCACCACTTTATTTTTATCCTCAACCATCCTGGCTGCATCCATAATCTCCATCAGCCCATTGGGCCTCATCATTCTTACCTCTGCCTTAATCTGAGGCTTCAGCCTGTTAAGGAAAGTGCTCTCTAGCACCTCCCCCGATAGTCTTCCCTGCAACGGAGAGGCCAGGATTTCGAACTGTTCCAAAAATTCCTCCACGGTTGTTTCCTGCTTCACTGCTAAGAACTTCTCACAGATTGATCCTTCATGGCGCGATCGGAAGCGAAGCAGACATGCCTCCTTGAAATTCTGCCAGTTTTCGAACCCCTTGCAGTCGTCGGTGTACTGGAACCAGGCTAGGGCCTTGCCCTCCATTGCTACCGCCACAGCCTCCAACTTCTCCCTCTCCGTTAACTAGTTAATTCCAAAGTACCTCTCAACCCTGAAGATCCACCCATCCGGATCAGTTCCATCGAACACAGGAAGATCAAGCTGTCGAAAGGGTCGGGTCTCGCTTCTTCCTTCCGATTCGATCCTGACCACACTCGGGGGTACTGGTGTCGCCTCCCTCCCTAGTTGCTGTCCCGTCTCCTGGTTTGATGAGCTAGGCCTGTTGATTCGAGCTAATACGGCCAGCTGTTCAGCCATTTCCTGCATCACCTTCTCTATGGAGCCTAGCCGATCTTCCATTGCTGGTATCCTCTGAATCTCTCCTCTACTCTTCAAGACTTCTTCCTGGAGTGATGACAATCTCTCCTCTGTTTGATCATTCTTCTTGGCCATTATCCTCAGAATCGCACTGTTCTGATACCACTGTTACGATCAGTGATATACACACTTCCCAGCCAAGATGATGAATATGCGTAGAGATAATTTTTATTTATAATAGATCAGGAAATTACAGAGTCCAGCCAAGGTTTCGAGGACCTTGGAACCTCCCTCTCTGCACTCTATTTTTCCCCCCAACTACTTAGCCCCCCTCATTCCTATATAAAGCCCGACTCCTATCCAAAGGAAAACCGTAGCCTCCAAAATACGTCAGCAAAAATCCTAACAGACTCTATGACTCAGCAAAAGGAATAACAGAATTTAAAACAGAAAAAGATAGAGAACAATTGCTAATCGGTCCCTAAATAATTTCAGCCTTGGACCCTCTTCCCGGCTCACTTCCACCCTTACTCCAACCTTTTCTTCCTCCTTGCATAATTAAACTTAACCAGTGGTTTATCACACTGCTGTAATGGATTTGCCGATATTGACTTGAAAACTGTGGCATGAAATGATCTATTTCTCTCTCTCTCTCTCTCTCTCTATATATATAGCTTTTTTTCTCTTCTCATCCTCTTTAATTTTAAATTTCCTGCACTTTTTCTAGTCTTGGAAGAACATGCCTACTGCTTTTCATTCAACTTGATGCTTCAAGAGTATGCATAAGCTTTTCAAATTCACAGAAGTCTATATCCCAGGTTATCATTTCAGGCCAGCCTGCGAGTGGAGCTTATTATTGTTGGAACTAACATAAAAAACAGGATTCTAACTATTTACTTCTTTGGAAACTTGCATTTTGCAAATATCTTACACTCTATCAGACATATACTGCTAGTTGCTTGTGCTTGATCTCAATGTCAATCAGTGGGTTGTCTGTTGATACTCTTCTCTTGTTAACCGACCCTCTTAACGCATCCATCACCTTCCCAAATGGAAAAGAGAAGTTATGTTTTTTGTACTTAAAATGCAATTTGCCATGTTTAAAAGTTGCTGTGATGCCATTTTTCTGTATATAGGTTGGGGACATACCTCAGGGCTTCCCAGAATTTTCAGTTCCTGAAGGTTTTGCCTATATAGAGTCCTTGATTCCAACTGCACTCCTTATAACTGGTGTGGCTATATTGGTAAGAGAAGCTTCTTTAAAGTGCCCACTTGCATATGCTATTTTGTTTGAATTCTATCTTTTGG
Source organism: Tamarix chinensis (assembly GCA_030549775.1). Classification (NCBI taxonomy): domain Eukaryota; kingdom Viridiplantae; phylum Streptophyta; class Magnoliopsida; order Caryophyllales; family Tamaricaceae; genus Tamarix; species Tamarix chinensis. The sequence goes on from CM060172.1 coordinate 120,488,706, forward strand.
TCGAATGACTCGTCTTGTCATTTATCAGGAATCTGTGGGGATAGCAAAGGCATTGACAGCAAAGAATGGCTATGAGTTGGATGCAACCCAAGAGGTACATTTTTATGTAAATTGGCCTTTAAGGGGAAAAGGAAGTGGGACATGTATGGGACAAAGAAACCAAATAAGACACGTTAGAAAAAAAAAAAGGGGATAATCATTGACTTGGGGAATGCCTCATTTGTTCTAATTTCCAATGGGTAGCATACCTAAATTGACATAATAAACACATTGTTTCCATCTAAAACCTTCTCTAGCAGCCTGAAATCTAATGAACCTGTAGATTTTTACCCTGCTCCTTATGACCTATGCATATTGTTCGCACCAGGACAAAAAGGGAATTGCAGTTCGTTCATTTGATTGAAAAGAAACTGAATATTCTAATGATGACCTTTATGTCTGATTGTCCGGTCTGCTGTAAAATTATCATTTATTGGTTCAAGCTAAATGCTTCTGTTCTAGGAGCACACTAATGTCTGAGATGTGTTCCTAGTATTGTTCAACGTTAAACTTTCCTGCTGTCTTGTTGTTTAATCCAAGCCTTCTTTTGTAATTTTTCAAGCCTGCCATTGACCCAGAAACCAAATTTGCAGGTACCCAGTGTCCTCCCTAGAGCCCAAAAGGGAAGCACTTGGTACTATTTCTACTGCCCAGTGAATCCATCTGGTTCTTATATCCAAGTCAATCTGTGGAACATCTGTTATTTGCAATCACTTATCACTAATCATTGCATTGGTCACTTTTAATTTCAAACTACAATGTCATGCAAGTAAGATGGAAACACAAACAGAACAGGAAAGAGAGAAAAAATCAAGAGAAGTTTTAAATTGATGAAGGGGTGTGCAGCTGCTCCCTGTTTCTTGGAGATGTTCGCAGTACTTGTTTAAATACTATTCCGACATCATCCAATGCAAATGATATCTTTCTACCATTGGTTTAATGCAGCTGTTTGGACTTGGAGTTGCTAATATTGTGGGTTTATTCTTTTCTGCATACCCTGGCACAGGTGAAATAATTTACATTGGGTGTTCAAACTTGGTTTGTGGTCTCTTTTTGATCAAGAGTGTTCTTTTGATGATTATCAAATGGTTCTAATTTTCATATGAATACGAAACCTAGGTACCTTATCTAGGTCCGCTGTCAACCATGAAAGTGGAGCAAAAACTGCTTAGCTGGAATTATAACAGGAGTCCTTATGGGCTGTGCTCTTATGTTTTTGACTCCATTATTTGAAGATATACCTCAGGTGCTGAAATATCCCCAAATCCTAATTTAGGAATTATGGCAAAATAGGGATTTATTAGGGGAATTAAGTAAATAAATTAACTTATTAAAAACTAAGTGGAATTAATTAAGGCAAAACAAGGAGAAAATAATAAATAAATTAATTAGGGAAAATTTGGACATTTACTAATTAAAATGGAAGTTAAGGAAAACTTGCCCCAAAATAGCCCAATTAATCTAAAAATGAATTTAACTATTATACTTAAAATAATTATTATTAAAACTAGATATCTAGCTTAAATAAATACAAAATACCCCAACCCAACCATTTTATCCTTTTTTTTTCTTTTTTTTTCTTTTCCTTTTTCTCCTTTCTTTTACTTTTCTTTCTTTCTCCTTTCCTTTTTTTTCCTGCTCCTCCCCGGTTTGGGCCAGCCCGCAGCCCAGACTCTCCACCTTGGCCCGTCTCGCGCGACCCAAGCCGCATCACCCTCCTCCTCCTCGTCCGTTCCGCCCGGCCGAGCCACGTTTTTTTCTTTTCTTTCTTTCCCCTGGACCGGCCAGTCCACCCCGCCCCTGTCTTCTTCTTCCTCACGCTGACTGCAACCCCGACTTGCAGTCTTGCGCCTGCCGATGACCACCCGTTCCATCTGGCTGTCCTCCCCTGCCACCCTTGTCGTTTTCCTTTCCATTTTCGACCCAGCCTACTCGTCCTCCCTCCTCACGCGTGTTGCCATCCTTTCCTTTTCCCCACCCCGAGCCAAACGTACCCTACAATTCGCAGGGCGTGCGACGCCTGCCACTGCCGGTCGGCGACCTGCCTCACCTACCCCTGGTTGTCTTCTTCTCCCTTTATCGTTTTCCCCCTCAATTAGCCTATAAATACACTCCCAGGGCAGCCATAATCGAGCTCCCTTTTTCGCAAGCCTAGAAACTTAGCTTTTCACCGCCGCCCAAATAGATCCTTACCTCGTCACCGTCGACGACCGCCGCCACAAACGCTGCCCACTAAAACCTTCCCCGCATCTCCCTTTACAAAACTGAGCCACCATCATCCCCTATTTTGCCTTGCACGAGCTGCCCCGGCCGTGCAAAGTAGTCAACCCGATCAGCCCACTCCAGCCCCTCGTCGCCCCTCACGCCGCCTTCCGCCGCCACTCCCGCTGCAACCAACACCTCCTCCATCCTCCAAAATACCTAAGGAACCTTCCCCTACCTTCCCATACCTTCATCTCCCCTTGCCTCCCTCTCCTTCTACTTTCTCCATCTTCCACCACCTTTGGCCACCGCACCAACAACCGTGCGCCGCCACTCGCGGCTGCAACACCACCTCCATTCCACCCCTCTCCACCTATTGCACCTTCCACCACCTTAAACACCCCTTCACTCCCTCTCTCTTAGCCTACATATCCATCTTTCCACCTCTCTCTCTCCTCCACCGCCACCGCCACACGCCGCCGCCAGTTCTGCCACCGACCTTAGGTGATACTCCAACTTCCCCGGCCCCTAAACTATTTTCTATAAGTGTTAATAATTTCTAGTAATATTAATAATATTATCTTTAATATTACTATTATTATTATTATTAGTGTTGTATAATCATTGTTACCCTTATTAATATTATTATTATGTATCACTCTTATTACCTAACCTAATTTCAAAAATATTTATAACTATGGTATACTAATTAAAAGGCTACAACCTTAGCATTAAAATAGTTATCTTTATTATTACTATTATTATTATTGTTGTTATTATTATTATTATTATTATTAATTACCCTAACTTTATTATTATTATTATTGGTATTATTGCTATTATTATTACCATTATCATTATCATTATTTCCTTGCTAATATTGTTAATACTAACTTTTTCAATTATCACCTTTATTTATTAATATAAATAATCGGACCTTTATATTATTATTATCATTTCGGTTACGATTATTATTGTTATTGTTATTATTATTATACTTAACATTATTATCATTATTATTATTATTATTATTGTTGTTGTTATTATTATTATTATTATTATTATTTAAACCGAAGTTAGCGTATTATCATTTTGTTGTTAAAGAAGAAGAATACTTAAGCCTTAGTATTTTTACTATTTAATATTCAAATATTGCTAATATTATTCCTAATGCCTTTGTCACTAACATTATTGCTATGGTAGCATTATTAGTTATTACTATTATTATTGTTATTATTTTATTACTATTATGGTGACAAAAACATTTGAACCCTTATATTATTATTATTCAAAATATAACTTTTATCATTATTATCTTTAGGAATATTTGTACTTTGTTGGTATTGCAAATATTATATTATTATTTTAACCCTAACACTATTATTAGACTTAGCCTTAAAAATACTAGGATTTTTATCACTATAAGCATTCGCATTACTATTATTATTACTATTTTGCTACAATTAGTATTAGTACTATTATTATAAGAATAAAGCTATTAGGTTTAATTATATAAGTATAGCATTAAATATTTAAAATAAGCATATTTTGGCTAGTGATATCTAGTAGGCTAACTTGAAGATAAAAACCCTAGTTTTCACGTATAATACTCCCTTTAATAATAATAATCCTAATCTTAGACTAAAATAAGGAGTAATGATACTTTTGGTAGGAGGGAAACTAATCCTTAGTATTTTCCATCTTATAGGTGAATCGAGCCAAAACCCTAAGAAGTTGTAGGACCGTGCTCCAAGCCCTGCGTTGTTTTAGGTAAGGATGTAGCTAACGCCCATGTGTGTTGTGTGACTTGTATGCCTTGGATGCTATATATATCATGCTATGTCGTGTATCATATGATTGTTGTTAACTTGTCTTATGTATAGTGCAGCTTGGAGTTGAGGTATGTTTATATGTGTTTCTTATGACATGAGTATGATATGTATATTTGGTGTTTATAGTATGATATGATATGACCCTCTAGGACATGCATGCTAGGACAATTGATAATATAATATGGGAATGAAAGGACGAAAAGAAAGAAATGGAAAGTGACTTCATTAAGGGGGATATGAGGTTGACCAAAATACCTCATGGTCCATGAGAGGAAATTAAAGAGGAAGGAATGACCAAAATGAATGAGAGATGGGAATCATGCATGGGAATCTTAAAATTTGCATGGGGACTTTGGGTGTTTGCATGGGATGGATAAAACTTGCATGTGGGTGATCTTTACGTGAGAAAAATTGACTTAGGGTGTAAATAAGCTAAGGGGAGAGTTGAGTGATTGGAGACTTGGGATGAAAAATAGTACGTAGGTTGATGTAAGAGTGTATAAGGGACCCGATTAGGGTTTTGGGAGGAAGCAGTAATCTGGAAAATGTGGAAGTGAAAATGATTAAGGGAGAGTGGAGTACAGGTTAAGAGTGAAAATTTATTGTGTAAGGGGTGAGTATGGGTACCATGGGAGAAAAGAAATATTGAGTAAGAAATAGAGAGGTTACTTGTGGGAAAAGAAAGGTACTAGGGTTTGAAGTGGCCAACTAGGGTTTTTCAGGTCACATGCGAAGTCGAGAGGTAAAGTGATATGTTTTGGGATTGGACCTAATTGAGATAAGGTCTAGGGCGAAGAATGAAGCAAAGGTAGTGTAAGTGAGAGGAAGTTGGGCCACATAGGTCCAATTAGGATTTTCAAGAGGGTGATAGTAGGTAGAGTTGATGTCGTGAGGTGTTGGGCCTTAACCTACACCCTCAAGAGTTGGTTTTTCATTATGTGTAAGCATAAGGGGGAATGGATGTCAGGGTGTGATAGGGGTGCAGAAGTCTCAAGATATGAGACGGGCCCCCTTGAGAGGATAGAAGTAGAACGTTGATGACATGCATGTCAAGGGTGTAATGTTTATCGAATAAGACATAAATAAGATACTCTCCACTTAAAGCGAAAGATTGTTGAGCCGGGCCCAGACCGGTCTATCGGCGAATAATAGTGGTCAGGAGTTGGGGTGTTCTGGAGAAGGTTCCACCGACGAATAATAGTGGCTAGGAGCGTTTTGCCCTGCATGATTTCCGGTCCACCGGCTATAATAGTGGGGGATTCCGTGCTCAACAAACCAAAGTAATGAAGCTAAGTCATGGAAAATACACTAAGCACTTACAGCGAAACACCATGTGAGTCGGGGCTAGACCGGTCCATCGGCGAATAACACAACAAGAAATATTACTTTGGGCAACAAATTATTTCGTTGCCTAACAAAAAAAATGTCGCCCAAACTTTGGGCGACAAAAAAATTTCGTCACAATTTTGTCGCCATAAGCCCGTTGCCCTTGCTTAGGGCGACGAAAAGAAAATTTTGTTGCCCTAAATCTATTATTGTGCAACGAATATTGTTTGTCGCCGTAAAACTCTTTTGTGCGACGGATATGTTTTGTCGCCCTAAACCTCTTTTGTGTGACGCAGATATTTTGTTGCCCTAAACCTCTTTTGTGCGACACATATGTTTTGTCGCCCTAAACCTCTTTTGTGCAACAAATATTTTTTGTTGCCTAGACCCACTTTTGTGCGACGAAGTCGTTTCATTTGTGGCCCTATTACTTGTTTTGCAACAAAATCAATTCCTAGTCTTTCTTCCAAGCTACAAAAATATTTTGTAGCCCAAAGACCTGTATTATGTATTTATAATAATAGATCATCCCGTAATGCATATCATTCATATAGATACTCCACCATATTTCATTACCCTGTAAAATCATATATCATTCAAACCATGCATAGATTACGATATCATTGTCCAAAAACAAATGTCATTCCAATTTCAAAGTATATGATACTGCAATATACAAATTGGCAAAAGTCATGCCTAATGGGTACCATAAAAATCAATTATGCTATCTAGCTTGAAGGACCACCAAAAAATGGATGATGTTATCTATAGTTCTGCATACTTAGCTTCATCAAGTATATTGCAGCGTCACAAAATATGCTTCAAGTTAATCTGCAATTCATGAAATAAAAAAATATAAATTAAGATTATAAAGAGATATGCAATGGTATCTATTTATAATTTTCCAATTCCCTTCAATTAAAAAAAGTTGTAAGCCATATTATAAAAATGAATACAAGAACTAACTTACATTCATAAGTCCAAAAAAGCTCATTGCCTCTAAAAGTCTTTGTCATTTTCTAAGTCCAATTAGAACTCCCAACTGTAAAAGAGAACAAATAATATAGTTAGAATACCTGATGCAAAAAGTCATCCATCTCAATTTCAAGACAATGAATATCACATGTCTAACATTGGCACAAACTACAAATTTTAGTTCCATAATTTGTCCACACTTATAGTGCAGAGTTCTAATGTTCAAACCATTAAAAATGGGAAATTTTGAATGGATTAAATATACCTCATACTAATTTAGTGAGTTGTGAAGATTGTTGTGTTCCTAGAAAGCCTGCAATTTGATCTCTCACAACTTGCATCATTTCGGCCTTCAACTTCTGCGTGGCCTCATCAGCATCTGCTCTAAGTTTCCTTTCTCGTTCCTCCGCTTCTCTTAACTTTCTCTCTCTTTCTTCAGCAATTTCCTTCATCTTTTCCATTTCGAGCCTTAAATTTTCCTCCCTTAAAGCATTTGAATGTTTAAGCTCCTCAATTTGTTGACGAAGGCTGGCCTCAATTTCATTATCTTTTTTGTTCCTTAAAGGCATAGGTCCAGCTCCTAGCCCTTTAATATAGCCAGAACGATGCTCAAATGCCTGGGTATATGTTTCTTTCACACTAAGATTATCAACTCCATACAACTCCTTCTGCTTAGCATGAAGTTCAGTCAACTTTTGGTATTTTGCATATGCACCATCTTAGGAAATCCTTTATCAAAGTTAAAGGCTCTATGCAAAACTTGAAGTAGCATATCAAAAGATTTATTTCTCCATTTATTAATCACTTTGATATGGAGTAAGTTAACCAAAAATTCTAATTTTGAGAACGTCTTACAACCTGCATATAACTCTGTCTCAGCATCTTTCATCAACTTAAAAAACTTCTCTAAACCAACACCATTTTCCTCAAGAGACTGACACCCTACTTCTGATTCAGTATTATCAATACCCATGGAAAATTGAACATTTGTCACATCTTGTACCAATGGATCCATATTATCAAGATCTGCCTCACCATCCGCATTAATTCTAGTCTCTTCATCATAAGTATTATGAATACTATTATTATCACCCCTGATACTGCTGCCATCACTTTCTCCATGAAAAATCCATGGATTATAATCATTCTTGATGCCATACATCATCAAATGAATCCACATAGTACGTCAAATATAATCAATGACTATCTTCAAATATAATCAATCGACCAAATCACTTCGATTACCTCAAATTGATATTTTTAAAATTAGGGTTTTAAAGCCAACGACACAAACTCAGGTAATTCAAATCAATTAATTCCAATTAAAGGCATTAGAATACAATTAGGATCATTTCAACTACTTCTATAAATTTAATTTTAGAAAAACAACTACACAATTAACCAATTTCATAATCTCACTTGAAATCTAGGGTTTTATGTCCGAAAATACAATTCGGTTGAATTCTATTAATTCAATCAAATTGAATGTTTAGAAATGCAATTATACACATTTTATAACATATCAAATAATCAATTACTAATAAAAGAAATACACAATTTAGCACAATTAGGGTTTTTGAGCCCGGAATGCAAATCCGATCAATTCTTGCCAAAACATATCAATTGACAGTTCAGAAATGTAATTAAACATATTCTAATGTAATTTATATAGTCAATTGAATAAAATAATCCGATTACATAATCCAATTTAAACCTGTGGGAGTTTTGACCTAAAAATCTAATTCCGATCAATTACGCACAATTTCCCAAATCAACACTTCCAATATAAAATTAAATACATTTTAAACGATATTATAAAATCAATTGAGTGGAACGACTCAATTATACGACCCAATTTGATCACACATGAATTTTGACCTAGAAATCAAATTCCAATAAATTCTGCATAAATTTCTCAAATTGACGGTTCCAACATGAAATTAGATACATTTTAAAACATATTGTATAATCAATTTCCCCAAAATAGCTAAATCGGACGAATCCGAAAAATTCGGGTATAACCCGGCCAAAAATCCAAAATTTTCAAAATTCCAACATAACCATACAATTAACCTATCCAAATCATTCTCGCAGCACATATATACATTATCAAACAATTAGTTTAGCTTATCACAAGCTAAATCATACTCAATTAAACGAATTAATATTAGGGTTTTTCAGAAAATTATACCAACGAAACCGACAAATCGGGACAAAGGAAGGCCAGGGAAGCTTCGTCGAGGAATGGGGACAGCTCGCCTGTGGTCAGCAGGGCCTGCCGTGGCCGGACAATGGCTCAACCAGCGCGGCTCGTCGCTGCCGTGGCTTGCTGCGGCTGCTGCTGCTGGTTGTGGTGGCTGGCAGTGGCGGTCGGAGTTGTGGCCGGCAGCGACTGGTGGAGCTAGGGAGAAGAGGTGGCTGGGGTGTGGGGCTGCGAACAGGAGCAAGGCGCAGGGGATGGGAGTGTCGGGACAGGGAAAGAGAAGAGAAAGGAGAGAAGAGAGAAAAGGAAAGAAGAGAGGGGGCGGCAGGCTGGGGCGCGGGTTTTTTTTTTCAAAAACACATAAAACAAAATACGAAAGTTTAAAAATTATTATTGGAAGATTTTATTTAAAATTTATTAAACAAAAATTATTTCGAAACAATCTGAACGCTTAAAATAAATAAATAAATCTTTTTAATTTAAACTTTCCAAAAATATTAACGATTCCTGGAAACGAACAAATTTAAAGTCGGAAATATTTTCCACGGATAGAATTAGTAAAATAAATTTAACTATTTAAACAGAATTTTCGTAATTTGAATAATATATTTCGTTAACGAATTATAACTCCAAAATAAAGTCAAAATCACACGACAAAGTTATAATCGAAAACGAATATAAAATATTAAAAATAAAAATACCAGAAAGAACGGAAATACATATTTTTAACCGAAAATCGAATTCATAAGAATATAATAAAATCATTGTCGTGAAAAAATTTATCTAGAATGGTTCGCAACGACAACGATTAATTAAATTCAAATATGAATTCGAATCGTCGATAAATCCATAAAACGAATCGAAATTAAAATAATTAATTGTTTATATTAAATTACACTAATAAAATCATTAAACTTAATAAATCTAGATTTTAAAAATATGGGGTATTACAGTTAAGGTTTCACGAAATAAAGAGGGAAGTTTGTTCTGTGTTGTTTCTGAAGAATTTTGGCCGAAATAAGAAGTCTGGCGGTAGGGGTAAAAATTTTGGGGGCCAAGGAAAAGAGTACCATGGGCGAAAAAATATATAATTGTTGCCCAAACTTATTTTTGTGCAACGAGACTAATTTTGTTGCCCCTGGACCCCTACGGGGGCGCGAAATTGAGCAAAAAAAATAACATATATAATTTAAACAAACACACTTTTCAACATAATCTTGAAATTTTATGTTTTCATTTGAGTATATAATGAGTGCACTTTCCATATTAAATACACCCTAAAGTGCTGATTTTAAAATTTTCTGCAACCATTTGCTAAAGTATGGGCAACAAAAAAATCATATTGTTGCCCAACACCAAATTATGGGCAACAAAAAATTTAAATCATAGCCCAAAAGTGAAGTATACGCAACAAAAAATTTAAATCGTGGTACAAATTACATTACGTGCAACAAAAAATAATATCATTGCCCAAAGATTTTTCCACTATAACAAAGGGCAACGATTATAAAAGTTTGTTGCCCTAAAGAAAACAAGGGCAACGATTATAAAAATTTGTTGCCTTAAAGAAAAAAAGGGCAACCATATACTTTCGTCGCCCAAAATAGAACCAAGGGCAATAAAATCTGTTCTGTCGCCCTATTATCATAGAAATCGTCGCCCAAACTTACTTTTCTTGTTGTGTAATAGTGGCCAGGAGCGTTTTGCCCTGAAGATCGGTCCACCGACGAATAATAGTGGTCAGAAGTGTTCTGCCCTGTATGTATTCCGGTCCATCGGCTATAATAGTGGGTTCCCGCACTCAGATGGACTATTAAAGAGTATGTGTGGAATGAACATATTGTTAAGGGGACTAAAGAATAAGTTATCCGAAAAGTAACCTGGCCTTATTACATGTATCATTGTATGTTGCCCATATGATCATTCTTATGTTATATGGTCTATGTGTTAGCCTTAGAGCATCTGTTACCTTACTCAGTACGTAGCGTACTGATCACCTGTTTCATGGGTGCTGCTCATTCCCACGAGTAGAAGACTTGGCTGGACTCTGTTTCTTTATTGGACTATGTATTCTTTTATTTTAGTTATGTGGTGTCAAACAATCCTTAATGTTTTGAAAAACTCTAGTTATGTACTCTTTGGATTGTAATCCTAAATCACACTCTGATTTCTATTTGACCTGTGTTTTACTAACGATTTGTGTTTTATTAATGACTTGTATTGGATGTTAACCTTGTTTAGCCTTAGCACTTAGTACTGGAACGGTAGGAGTGAACCGATCTGGTACTAAGTGTGGCAGTAATGCCTCCGAGTTTACGGTTTTATCTTTTCGCTTCCGTTAAACCTTTTTAATTAAATGAAATTTTTCAGTAGTAAATTTGGGGGTGTTACAGGTGCAGTTTCTTGTAAATGAAATCATGGTTTACTCAGATGTTTGTCTAACGAGCATTTCTTAATAAGCATGGTTGGATGGAACCAATTGCCCCTATGCCCTATTTTTATGGTCTTCAGATTGCATTGCATCACATTGTTTGAGTTTGATAGAAGGTGTAACTTCAACTGTTTTATGGCGACACTTGTTCAACTGTGTCCTATATGTTTTCATGTGCTATGATCTGCTGGTGCTTACAAAAATATTTTCTGTTTTTTGGCAGTGTGCTCTTGCTGCCATTGTGATATCTGCCGTGATGGGCCTGGTGAGAGCTATTAAATCTTACTGTGGGTTCTGTTTAAATATTCACTGTCTGGTCTGTTCATGTTGGTTGGCCTTGTAACGCTGGGATGGTAGACATAAACATTTTTGTTGGAATTTTACCCAGTTATATATGTGCTTTTTCATTATAGCTACTTGTTCATGAACATTATGGTCAGCTAGAATGATGGTGCAATCTTGGTAGTAGTGATTTGTTTGGTTAATTGTTTCCCATAGCCCTTCCTTCTGGTGATGTGGTGCGCATTGCACATTTTCATTCACGTGCTATTTTCTTTTTAAAAGTTTCCCGTATGAAGTTCAAATCCTTTTGCATATAATGATGCAAAGAAGGGATGCAGTGCTGGTTACACTGGCTATAATAATGCTTATTTCACTTTCTGTGTACAATCTCAGGTAGACTATGACGAACCAATACTTTTGTGGCGTATAGACAAGAGAGACTTTGTGCTTTGGACCATAACTTGTATCGCTACACTGTTTCTTGGTATCGAAATTGGTGTGCTTGTGGGGGTGAGTTGATACAGCTTCCTATTTGATCCTCAAAAAGTCCCAAGATTGCATACATGAAAGAATCAGAGAACACCCTAAGCGCCTTTATTTAACAAGCAACAGTATGATACAATACAATGTCAACAAACTAGATGAAAACTGCAAGACAGGAGAAGCGTAATGAACTAAACTGAACCTATTTGAAAAGCCATCTTCAATAGTCTTATCATCTTTCAGTTTCACGTCAGACACCGGTGACTGTCTTGAGCATTTAATAGCTTTCACCATCATTGAGTCGCATGAAGGTCTATTCCTCATAATAGCAAGTGTCTTTTGGTTGGCTGATGCAATCATGCACATAAGGTTTATGATGACAAAGCTACCCCTCAAATTTTATTTTATTTTTTTATTTTTTATTTTTTATTTTTTATAATTTGTAGGTGGGCGTTTCACTTGCATTTGTGATCCATGAATCAGCTAACCCACATATTGGTGAGTTGTATTAAACTTATTTGTTGTGTACTACATTTTAGGTATGCATCACTTGCTCTGCAAAATGTTGACCATTCAGTAAAACAAGTAGTCTTGTAGCCTGACACATTTTAATGCCTCTCGCACTCTTCAGTGCTCTAGTCATTTCTCTCTCTCTCTCTCTCCCTCCCTCCTATGGACAAATTCAGAGATGTTGATCAGAGGTGGGAGTAGTATGCAGTTGCATTTTTAACCGAACTTCTCTTAAGCTATGCTTTGTAGCCCTACTCTTGCCTCATCAGTTTGGACTAAAATACCCTTCCAGCAGAAGACTCTCATTTCTGAATATTGAAAATTTAGTTATTCGTCCTCAAAATATGCTTTTGGTTCCTATATTTCCTACTGTGCTTATAGTTTACCTGCCCAGCTATAGGGAGCTTGTTTTCCCATCTCATTTGGCTTATTTAAGTTGTCGATACAATCCAACATCCTACAGCTGTCCTGGGACGTCCTGGCACCGCAATCTATAGGAACATTGAACAGTATCCTGAAGCATACACTTTGGCATTGTGATAGTTCGAGTTGATGCACCCATCTATTTTGCCAATACAAGTTGCATTAAGGATAGGTAAGGTACCATGATACTTCATTGTTAAGAGGCATTGCATGTCATCTAAAGATTTCTCTATCTGGTGAATGTGTCCTCCCCCCGCCCACACAAAATAAATAAACAAATCAGAGACCAAGTTGAGTTCGTGTTTTTTTTTTGTACTTGTCAGGTTGCGAGAATATGAAGCCAATATTGATGGATCCATGAGACATGGGCTAGAAGTAGACAGTGTACTACGTTATTGTTGATTTGTCGCGTAAGTTACATTTACCCACACTTTTACTTCTGCTGTACATCATGGTATGGAAGATATTTTTGGTAGGACCGAGTAAGGTACCACCAATTGGGACATGGGATGACTTGGTTATGGCTATATATATGTCCAAACTGTACAGATCACTCAAAAGTATCTGCACAATAATTTCAGTAGAAAAAGTGAAGCCCAAACACAGTTTCCTGTGCCCAGGATTGTTCATTATATCTATGTTACATTTTGGACCTCCAAGATGTCTTAAGACTGAATGGCGAATGCAATGTTGGTAACATGTTGACAATTTCTGTCTTTTCCCCAGAGGTCACATATATGGATTTAAGTGCTGTTCAAGCTTTGAAAGAGTTATACCATGAATACAGATCTCGGGACATCCAGGTCTGATTTCCATCTCTTCGGGCATTTGCATTTCGTAACAAACTATGCAACAGCCTAAACATTTCAGCTGCTGTTTCTGTGGTTTCTTTGCAGATTGTGGTTTGCAATCCAAACGGAGAAGTTTTGTTAACGTTAACAAGAGCCGGGCTAGTTGCATTAATCGGTAGGGAATGGTACCTTGCTAGAGTGCATGACGCCGTCCAAATCTGTCTGCAACAGGTGCAAAGTTTAAATGAAATGGCAACATCATCCGCACCTTCGCTTGAGGAGAAACCAAGCTATCTCCATAGGTTACCGAGTCAGAGGAATGTGGACTTGGAATATGGTGACCTAAATCCATCACCATCCTCAAGAACCGACTCTGAATTAGAGCAGCCGTTGCTGCACAGAAAGCCGTGACTTGAGTGTGAGTATCAATTCATTTGCTGAAACCGTTGTTCCTTGCGTGATTGGAATCTTGCAAATCAATTTTTTTCTCTGATACTACCTCAGAAAAACTATTTTTCTCCGGTAATTGAGGCCCATTTGTCGTGTCCGACGTAATCTATAGTTGTGACCTTGATGGATTTGTAATTTACTATTGGCTGGCCTGATAAAGGCAACACTGGGGAGATGAGGAAAGGGAGAGCTGTGGGCATGGAAGATTACTCTTCCCACATCGTAAGGGGAAAGAAACGCGGTAGCCATTCTTGTTTAAGTAGTCGTCTCGGTGCTGCTTGCCTCGCCGACTCATTTGTGCGCAGTAATTTAAGGAGGGGTCATAGGCTGGCCGAGTGCTGACGCTGCTTACTTTGCAGAACTCGCTCGAGCGGGCCTCTCAATCCCAACCCCTAAGCCTGAGTCTGGAAATTTGATTATGCAGGGAAGCGAGGTTTCGCGAAGTTTTGCTTGCCGCCTGAAACAAGAGGCGACAAAATTTGACTACCGGCTATCGGTGTGCCTACTCTGAGAGCAATATGTCCGTTAATTAGGCACGGAGTTTATTACGTCCTCCGGGAGAGTATTCTACTGCGGCGCATCACAAAACTTGCGTGTAATGCAACCTCAACCTCACATGACTTCTATGCGAAAGTGTCAGAAGTGCAATTGCTATTAAAGATCTTTTATTTGCAAATGAGGTGGGGGAGAAATTGACTACTTGGGATCTCTTGGTAAAAGAGAGACTGGAATTACTACTAGCGTGTTATGACTTGGGGTCTCTTGGTAAGATATTGCGATTACATGCTAAGGGCGTGTTATCATACTATGCACAAAGCTTAACTTTTCAGATGAGATTCCGCGAGTTATCTTATCTATGTCTTTTATTGTAGACAAGGGCCAGGGATTTAATCCAAAAGATTGTAATCCATGGAAATAATGAATGATAAGGTAGCTCAAGGCGCGAGATTACGTATATCACTATAGTCAGATTTTGTCCGCGCTGGAATCCCTGAGGATTATCGTTGCTGTTCTTGCTTTCATTTAATTACAAAGACCTTACGTATTTCAAATCAGTTTTTGCTTTATTCTTCCAAACAAATTTCTCGGCCCCTGCACAGTGCATCGTTTCAGAGTAAAAATATATAAAATATTCTTAAAGTAGAATTTGGACTGCTAGTATTATAAATTTGTTTACTATCATAAGAGAAACAAATATAATAATAAAATGATATCAATAGAGCATTAAGAAATCACAAGGCATAAAACGTTCAATAATGCCGGAATACAAACTACGACATCTTGAAGGATCAATAAATTCAAGTAATTAATTTTGACAAATTCAATGTTCATACAAATTACACAAAGATGCATAGAAAATGCATTGCAAAAAAATAAAAATATATATAATCTTATTAATATTATAAGACAATTATACTAAGACTCAATGTGTGCGTCTTAGTGGGTGAACGAGTTGTTAAAAATAAACTGTATTGAATCAATGACTAGTCGGTTATTTTGTTTGTTGTATTAGATGCGGCATTGCACAACTGAGGGGAAATAAAAAACATAGATAACAGAGAAATTAAAGATACATTTTCTCTCGAAAATGATATAATTGTTAAGTAAATGAGAAAAGTTTGATGTTTGTTTTTATTAAATGAGAATTTATTTTTTTTGGATGTCTTCCGATTATATTATTGCATTCTTGGAAAATCGGATGCTTGTAGCAGCATTATGCAAACACAAATCAAGCCTGTGAGTGAGGGGGGATGCAACTTATGCAAACCAATGGGAAACTTCTGAGCTATAAGAGATAGCATATCAACATACATGTTAGCTTTGTGTTAAACATGACACACTTCAATCTCAATTTCAGAGTTTAGGATTGATTTGCACTCATTGTTCAGTCTAAACAAATTGTCCAACAAACGCTTCCTAGTAACTACCTCATCCGCCAATAAGGAATCCAACTCAAGCACAATCTTGGAGAACTACAACTCCTTAGCCAACCTCAACAATAAAAGAAGAAACATTTAAATGGGATGGGAGAGATGAGAGATGTTAGAGAATATATATAGAGAAAACACATTTCCTCTACTATAAGAAATGGGATTGGGGTTACACTATTTGTTTGTTTTATGCCGCCCAAAATCAATAACTCGATCCTTAGAAGATTGTTTTAAGCATATGGAGAGGTTAGAGATATATATGTCCCACTAAAGCCATGAAGGAACCGGTGTGACCGTAATCGGCATGCAATTTAAACCCTCTTGTTGTCAATTGTAGCACTGGTAAATAAGGGTATCGTTCTAGCCGGGGATTGAGAGGGCTCACCTCTATCTAACTAGCTTAAACTAAAATAAAAATAAAACTAAAAATAAAAATCCTAAATAACACAGAATAAATAAATAAGAAAAATATTAATGGGGGTTATAAAAATAATAATAATAAAAGGAATAAATAAAATAAACTAATAATGAAAATAATGGGAAACCGCATATATGAGAAATATGTTAGGGAAATAAAAATTCATCACTAGATTAGGTTGTAATATAATATTTATTTCTAAGTCATCTTTTAATCGTAAGAAAGAGATCGACCAAGTTGCACACCAAAAGCAGGTCCATACACCTTATATTACTTCCCTTAATTAATTAATACGACAAAGCGCCAATATTAACCCTATTAAATACTAGCAGTATAGCAGCAACAAGCGGCTCCTATATTTAACTAGATTTATTGCATTAAGTGTAAGTGGAAGACTGTCAATCTAAGTACCCAAACTAGTACAAAAAAGCATGTCTAACTGTATTTCCTTTCCTTGACCCACATGTATCGAAACGTTTTACCACTTCGGTTAGAATCACAAAACGATTAGGTGAATTGTTATCTAACCTAGCTGCAATTTATACATATAAATTCTAGTATATTTAGATGGCCACCTAGCAGGCAAATAATCCTACATACTGTCACTTATGAGGAAACCAGAACAAGGCATGCACCAAATAAACTATACTGACAGAATCATACATATAAATGATAGCAATTAACATAGAGTCAAGAAACAATCTCACGAAACAAAGAAAATAAAATTATAATTCAAATCATAATCTAGGGTTTCAATTCATTCCCTAACAATAAATATTCAGCCAACCATAATTGAAGAATTAATTACACAGAAATATATATCTAAAATATAAATTAAAAATAAGAGAAAGAAATAACCGGAATTAATTTTGGATAAAAGATCAAGAATTTATTCAGATAAAAATTAATTTTATCTGAAATAAATTCTACCGGTATAAATTTTCTCTTATTTTTTTCTTCTCTCTCGGCTTTGATTTCCGTGCAACAATTTCTTTTTCTTTTTCTTTTCCTTCGGCTGACGCTCGCTGCCTCCTTCGCGTGACGTGCGGCTCTCCCTCTTTCTGCCGTGGTTTTCCGTGCGTCGCTGTGCTGCCCATGCGTGAGGCCACCTCCAAACACGCCCTTCTCGCCCTGCGACTCTCCTCAGCGTCGAGCCTTGAAGGCTCTCGCTTGCTTTTTTTTCTCTGACGCACGCCCCCTTTTATAAATTTCGTGCGCCTCCTCTCTGTTCCCATATGGAAGCTTTTTCTTCTTTCTTTTCATAAGGCTGCCATGTCAGCCCTTCTATGTGCGGCTGACTGCTGCTGGCCCTGTCTCAGCTCTCCGTTTTCCTTTTCTTCTTCTTTCCACGTCAGCCCTACGCTGACTTTTCTTCGTTGCTTCGTTGAATCCGTGCGGCTCGTTTGGTTCGACGCCGCTGCTTCGTTCTCTGGCCTTTGGGCCTTCAGCTGTTGGTCCAAAGGTCCAATTTATTTATTTTTTTTTTAATTTTCTTTTATTTAAAAACAATCCCTGCAAAAATAAAATTCAATAAATATTAATAAATGATATTTTATTCTAAATTTACTTAATTTATATCATTTTAGCTCAAATAATAAAATTTATGTAATTTTTACCACTTAAGCATAAAACAATAATTATTCCCCTATATTAGCCAAATAAACTACCAAAAACTAAGATTATAAGGATATAAAATGTGTCAAAATATGAACTCATCAGGAACTGGCGTTATCGATATGTCTTTGTCAAGTTTAGTAGGGAGGAAGAGGCGAGTAAAGCCATACAAAAGGAGAGGTTAGAGAATGCTTGGGCAAAACAAATCTTGGTGCAAATAGCAAAGTATGCTAGGACGTAGAAAGTTGTAAGGGGGGAAAATTAGGGAGAGTCGATGTTGATGTAGGTTCAAGGCACAAAGTAGGAGTGTAGAAAACAACCAGAGATGATTATAGTTACAAGGAAGCCTCAATAACAAGAAGTGACCAATTGTGTAAGGAGACATACTAGGAAGAATAGAAAAAAAAAAGAGAGGAGTTTTTGTGATAGTTAGTATGGTGAATCATGATTGGCTAAGCATGAGTTTATTAGGAATATCAAGTTCTTATGCCTCACCAAGAATTATTGAGTCACACATTTATGCTCAAGGTGTCACTGAGATCCTATTTACCACCATAATTATATAGTAGGATAATGCTATTTTTGCATTTTTTTTCATAATTCAAGTACATTTTATGCTCTCCTAAACTGGTAAATTTTATATGATGGCACATTAGGATTTTTGTGTTTGAAAAATGTTAAGTACGAGTCGTTATGTTATAATTATATTTTAGCTATTATATCTTGAAAATTAGTAAAAAGAACATGTTATTTTATGTAAAATATTTAAAGTATAAAATTATGGCAAAATAATCTCTCATGATTAAGTATGAAATGCATGGAAAATGATAGGACGAGCATGTTTAGATATAATAATCATGGATGTGTGTCCTAGGGGTAATTTGGTCATTTATGTGTATTATAATTTTTACCATGACAAGCATGTATAATATGTATTATATGTTGTTAAGCATATGATTATTTGATCATGGATATATTAGATATGCATGTTAGGATTTTATATGCAAAACCTTGTATAAGGGCAAAATGATCATTTAGCTTATCTGATAACTTAATTGTATGATAAATTAATTTAATTATTTTGTTTTAGCCTTTTCATGACAAACCTATAAATAAAATGGATTTAGTAATTAAAGAGGATGTTAGTGTGGTAATTTTAACCTCAAGGATATTTTAGTCATTTTTGGCCTAATGCACCCAAAAGTAAATAATTAAGACTAGGATGACCTTAGTATATTTTTATGAATGACCTTGGTAATGATCTCATTTATGGTTGTCTTAGAATAATTAGAAATGAGTAAAACGGTTAATCATGGAAATTAGATCTATGTGATTGTATAAAATTTCATGGTCACCTTATTAAAAATACTAATACTTAAAGTGAAGGACCTTGAGATTAGGAATGGTGGCTTTTTAGGGGTCGCTACCCTAAATAAGTGGTTTAGCCCACAGTTGAAGATGGATTTTTTTCTGGTGTGCTTTAATGCCCTAGCTAGGCCCTATATCTTACTTTATTTTGTTCTATGAACTGATAGGAGGTATCCATAATTATATATTATGTGTCCTTGTTGGTAGAGTATTGTGTTACCTTTATGTACTAGTGTGACTAGGGTACCTTTGCATCCTTAGGTTGATAGTCGGTAGGATATTGTGCTGCCTTGGTGTGCCGGTATGACTGGAATACCTTAGTGTCTCTAGATTGATTGATCTTACATTGAGTAAGTAAAAATAGAAATGATTGATGGATTATTAGATTGGTCGGCAACAACTTTTGTACCTACCTGTGTTTTGGTAGCAACCTTCGTGCATACCTATATTTAGGTAGCAGCCATTGTGCCTACCTGTGGTTTGGTAGCATCCTTTGTGCCTACATGTGGTTTGATAGTAGCCCTTGTTCCTACCTATGGTTCAGTAGCATCCTTTATATCTATCCGTCATTCGGTAGTAGCCTTTGTGCCTACCTATGGTCTCGTAGTAGCCTTCGCGCCTACTTGTATTTTGGTAGCTACCTTAATTCCTACCTATGATGTGATGAGTTATTACTGATCTATGCTTATGAGCCTACTTGTATCATGAGATTTATTGAGATTGATAATGAGTTATGTGACATGTGGTTATTATCTTATTTTTGGGATTGATGTTGTTTCTAATTATATTATAAATAGCATCTCTTGGATGTGCCATTGGTAAGTTTCAATTAATTCCAAATGAACGGGCATGAATAGTATATGGCCCTGATGGTATGTGGTTATATGAATGGTTATTGTATTTCAATTGATACATGTACAGTTTGATGTTTTATACCATGTATTATGGTGATGCCTTGCATGTGTTCTACGCTATTTTTATTTTATTTTATTTTAGTATAAAGGGTTGCTTAGTATAGTTGTACTAAAGGGTTCCTTTTGTGGGCCCTTACCTATTTAATTGGTTGTGGTCTTTGTAAGTCAGCTTTTAAGTTCAGTCAAAAGTTGACAGGTCTTTTTTAGAGTCTAGGGCTATCTGGTGTATTTTGATATACTTGATTTTGGTTGTATTTGGACCCCTATGTCCTTTTGTATTCTTTCTCTTTGAGTTTTGTAAATCACTAATGTTTCTTTTACGTAGCACACCTTTTGTTTCCTCTATTCCGTTTCTTATAGTCATGTTATAAATATAAGTAGAGTAATGATTTTAGCCTTAGCACTTAGTATGAGAATGGTAAAAATAACTAGACTTGTACCAAATGTGGTGGTAACACCTTCATTTTTATTGCTCTAACTTCCATGCTTAACTCTGTAAATGAAAATTTCAAGTCCTAAAAATCGGGGTGTTACAAGTAAACATACAGTAGGAAGCCAATAAGTGTGGTGATAACTAGATAAAGGAAGATGATAGGTCCAACAACAAAGATGATGAAAGTAAATAGGAGGAAGAAATGGGTGTCCCGTCAGCCAATAGATTTAATGGGAGGAGTCGGATGATCATAATGTAATAGCATTGGAAAATAGAGAGGAGCAATGTAGAACAGACTATCATTTTCAAAGGAAGCCTCTTTTGTTGAGGATTCTTTTGGGGGGGGGGAAGGGGAGTTCAAAATGGTTTGATGATGGCAGAAATGAAACCTAGTGCAAGGGTGGGTGGGTACTCACCATGTGAGGACTATGTGTTGAGTGTAACTATAACATCCCAATTTTTTACTATTTTTTTTTGTTTTTAAAACATTATGAGAGTGGGAACACAAATTTACTCTTATAAAAAATGGGGTGCTTCTATTGTATCTGACATAAGATAGATGTCCCATCATCCATCCCCTTCTAGATACGAGGATGAATATCCAAACTAAATAAAAATTAAGAGAAATATAGTGCAAAAATAGTATAATAGCTAAAGAGTTTAGGTGCACAACTAAAGCCATAAAATCCTAAAACGATATTAAATACAAGAGAGAAAGGAAATCAAAGAAAAACACATCTCTAAAACAATTTTTGGTCATAAGGGACCCTCAAAAGAGAATAACATGTTTGAATATAATACCCCAAAATTTTAAAATCTAAAATTTAATATTTAACTCCTTATTTGGAATAATTTGATCTTAAATTATTAATTTAATTATTTTTTGGACCTTTGCTTTATAAAAATAGATAGGATTATTTAATACATTAAAATAAATATTTTATTATTTTATCATACTCTTTTTATTTAAATAAATTCCCAAACCCATAATTTTTCTAAAATTATCATCTTAAATTAATACTTTAAATTTGGATAAATTAATTTAATAAATAATTTTTTCATTAGCCTAATTTCTAATCCCAACTCTAAAAATAATTTTATTCTTTCTTTTTCCCTTTCCCCCTTTTCCTTTTTTCCTTTTCTTTCTTTCCTTTCTCCCTTTTTTTAGGCCAGCCCGTCCCCCTTCCTCTTCTTTTCCTTTCCTCCTTCCCCGCCGGGCTAGCTCAACACGCCACACCTCCCTCTCCCTTCTTTTCTTTTTTTAATTCCTTTCTCCTCCATTGGGCCAGCCCAACTCCCTCTCTTTTTTTTCCTTTCTCCCTCGCACAGGTTGGCCTGCCCGTTCCTTCTCCTACCTCACTTGGCCTTATTCATCCTTCCCCTTCTTCCTTCTTCTACCCTATAATCCTCAACCAAACAACCCCTCCCCTTGTACCTCACATGCTTTACAACCACCAGCCCCTTGCACCTGCACACCCAGCCTGCAACCCCTCTCTATCCCATCCCTTTCCATCCATTTTTTGCCATGCACACCTCCCCTGCACCCTTCCCAAATGCCCTTTTCTTTCCCTCTTATTCCTCTCTTACCACCCCTGCACGTCGCCTGCAACGCCTCTTGCACCCACCAAACCCCTACACCAAGCACTCCTATCTTGTCCTCTTCTTTTTCTTCTCCTTCTCTTCTCCTCTATCCTATTTCTCTCGCTCAAACTCCCTTCCTTCCTGCCCGAGGCTCCCCTTCTTTCTTTATTCCTCTTCTTCCATGTTTTTCTTGGGCCGCCCTCTCTGCCGTCTCTATCATCCAACCAACCACCACACTAGCTCCCCTGCCCCTACTACCTCCCCGCACCATCTCAAGAAACCACGCATTCCACTAGCAACTAACTCCCCCTTCCTTTTCTTTTCTTCTCCTCTCGACCACCTCCTTGCACTGCCACCTTGCTCTACCGTCTCCCCTCTTTCGCTGTTGCGGAAGCCTCCCCTTAGCCACTTGATACCACCCCAACATCCACCTGCCTAATCCTGCCCGAACTCTCTTGTAAGCC
Organism: Tamarix chinensis; assembly: GCA_030549775.1. Classification (NCBI taxonomy): domain Eukaryota; kingdom Viridiplantae; phylum Streptophyta; class Magnoliopsida; order Caryophyllales; family Tamaricaceae; genus Tamarix; species Tamarix chinensis. Next base: position 120,511,376 of record CM060172.1, read on the forward strand.
CTCCTTTTCTCCTCTTTCTTCCTCTTCTCCCTCCCTTCTTTACATCCTCCTTATTGCAGCCGCCACCACCGTCTCCTCCACCCTAAGCCGCCACACTTCGACCCCAGCCACCACATACACCCTACCATCCCTATTGCACCCAACAACCAGCCATAATCCCCTCCATCACCTCCTCAACCCCTTACCCAAGACCCTATACCCCTTGGTTGAATATTCCCTTCCACCCCATCTTATGCATGCATGCTCACGCTACTCATGCAATGTGAGTCATGCTGCATAATTTTTAAGTAATTGTCTAATTTTGAGGTAAAATTTAATTTAGTAATAATATGTATTTAATAAGCATTTTTGATAAAAAAAATCATTCTTTTAATTATCTACTACTAATATGTTACTTGTGACATTATTTTTAGGTACAATTTTACTATTAGAAGTTTAACGAGATACTGGTAAAGTTTGGTTGTTGTCAGAAATAAGGTAACCGTTATACCCTACTAAAATGTATTGATTTACGTATGTTAGCACATTAGGGTTTTGGCATGTGTTTTATGTGTATATGATATTTTGCTAATCATCTCATGATTTCTAATGTCATATTGAAAGATAGGAAGAAAATCATGCTATCTTGTATGTAATGTGACATGTGAGGAAATGGTGGTTAAGAAAGGGGATTGATGTTAATAATGATTTTATGTGCATATGCATGCCATGCTACGTGAATATGGACACTTATAGTAGAAATAATGCTAATATGAGCCCTAAGGGCAATTTAGTTTTTTGGATATATCATAATGTTTAAACCTACATGAGATGCTTAATGTGTTATATTTGATGTTAAAAATGAATATGGAAGTTGGTGGAGTATAAATATAAGTGTTAGTAAAAATATCCATATTTCATGACCTAAGGGTAATTTGGTAATTTTTATATATGGTGTTGATTATCTTAATGAAACTGCATGCTAAGTGTTGTGGGATGTGGAAAATGAAGATAGGAGTTTGTAGTATTGAAAATACTTGTTCCATCATGCAAAATAATATTTTATGCTCTAGAGGCGTTTTAGTAATTTTATATGTTCATAGGGAGTGACCTAAATAAATGTGCATGGTAGGTGATAATAGGCATTAAGAATAATAATAAGGGTTTGTGGTGTTAAATAATGCATGTGGGCTATGGATATTAATATTTTATGTGCTAGGGGTATTTTAGTAATTGTACAAGTAAGAAGGATATTTTGAGAATTTGACAAGTAAGAAGGATATTTTAGTAATTTGACAAATAAAAGGGAATCTTGGTAATTTTTACAAGTAAAAAGGGGAATTTTAGTAAATTGTAACTAAGAAAGATATTTTAATAATTTTGTAAGTAAGACGGGATAATTTCGTAAATTTTCATGTAATATGTCAATTAGTCTTATGAACCTTCATAATAAGTAATAATTGATGCTAGATAAGAGAATAAGGGTTGATGACCTTAGTATCACCTACTTAAAGTATAATCATGAATATTATAAGGATAGGGGTATTTTAGTAAATTGGAGCGTATCATAATGAGTATACATGGTCTAAGGGTACATTGGTAAATTAGGGTGTGTTATGATGTTATTTCCACGAATATGCAAGAGGTGCCTTAATTACTGAATATGCATGGGAATGTGTACTAGTTGTCCTAGAAGTGTATGTTAGGGTTTATGTGTTAAATGATCTTTGGTGTGTAGGGTACCTTAACTACATAATCAGTTGTATAATCATGATATGTTAACCTATTATGGCATGTTGGTAAATAAAAATGAATTATGTATTGGAAGTGGATAGTAAAAGAGGTAGCCTTACCATTAGGGGCATTTTGGTCATTTTGACATAAGGTGCCTAAGTATGAGTATTGGAACCTAGGATGACCTTCGTAGACTATTTAAGTTAACATTGACAATAATATTGATATTGGTTACTTCATAATAAAGGAAACAAATAAAAAATGGCTAAGTATGTAATTAATGTGTTTCTTGTGGTCACCTTAATTAATATACTAATACTTAAAGTAAAAGACCTTGGTATCAGAAATGGTGGCTCCTTAGGGGTCACTACTCTAAAGATGTGGTTTAGCCCACGATTATTTTGGATTTTGTTGGTGTGCCTTAGGTCCCCAGCCAAACCCTACATCTTACTCTATTTAGCTCTATGGATCTACTTAGAGGGTATACATACTTATGGATTAGGTATCCTTGTCGGTAGGGTACTATGTGTCTTTGTGCACCAGTGTGACCAGGGTATATTTGAGTCCTGGGTTGATAGTTGGTAGGATACTGTAATGCTTGTATGAGCTTGTATGAGCCAGTATGGCTGGTGTACCCTTGTGTCTCTGGGTTTGTGACCTCTCCCTCGAGTTATTAAATGAAATTGGTGTGCTAATTAAATGGAAAGACACTAACCACTTATAGTGGAACCACATAGGTCGGGATTGTGTGAACAATATCATATGGATCGGTTCATCGGTTATAATTAGGGATGTAAACGGGGCGGGTTCGAGTTGGGTATACCATACCCGTATCCGTACCCGATAAGAAAATCCGTACCCGAATCCGTACCCGTACCCGAACGGATATCCGTTGACATATCCGTATCCGTATCCGTCGGATATCCATTACCCGACGGATTATCCGTTTACCCGTTAATGGATATTATCCGACGGATAAATCCATTACCCGACGGATAAACCCATTTATAGTTAAGCCAAATGACAATTTTAACCTTAATTTATACTATATTTATTTTAAAATTAAGGGTAAAAGGGTAATTATATATCGGGTAAACGGGTACAGATATGGATACGGGTATGGTTACGGGTACGAGTATGGATATCCCATACCCGTATCCGTACCCGAACCCGACGGGTATTTTTTTCTATCCTCCATATCCGTATCCATATCCGTTTATCCATATCCGTTTAAGTATCCGCCGGATAAAATCCGTCGGGTTTCGGGTAATACCCGCCCCGTTTACATCCCTAGTTATAATAGTGGTCAGGTACATTTTGGCCTGGGGTTATATATATGTACTGGTACACCAGTTATAACAGTGGCCAGGTGCATTTTTTTCTAGGGTTGTATATCTTGTGTCAATCTACTAGTTATAATAGTGGGGTCCCCAAATCTACGTGAATATAATTCGAGAGATGATTATGATTAATATCTAATTTATGGCTTAAGTCTATATAATATTGATTTTACCATTATAACCCGTTGATAAGTCATGGTAGTAGCCTTGGTGCCTACCTCTAAGTTGAGTAGTGGTGTATATGGTTGAATATAATGTTGTCCATTTAATTATACTACATAGAGCTTCGCTTAGATGCTCTATTGGTACGTGCCATTAATTCTAAGTGAATGAACCTTGTGACATATGATCTTAAAGTACATGTCCATTCTAATGATTATTGTATCTCGTTCTATATATATGTGTAATTTATTATTCATGTGTTTGATTAATGTGTTACATGCGGGCCCTACCTTTTAGTTCTGTATAAAGGATTGCTCAGTACCATGGTACTAAATGGTTTCTTTCGTGGGCATCTGCCTATTCAATGGACAATGTTATTTGTAGGTTAGCCGTATGAGTTACCCATGCTTTATTTTCGAGTTGAGAGCATAGGACTATCCAAAAATATTTTGGTATTTCCCTAAAAACTTTTGTATTCCCTTGTTCAATGATTTTTATTCTTTAACCACTAGTAGTAGATTTTAACTCTTGTAATTTAATCTATCGTGTGTTTTAGTTTTCTTGAATTTGCTAAGTGTGGCAGTAGCTGTAACACCTCCAAAATTCACTACTAAAAAATTTCGTTTAATAAAAAGGTTTAATGGGAGCGAAATAACAAAACTGTAAATTCTGGGGATATTATCGCCACACTTAGTACCAGACCGGTTCACTCCGACCATTCCAGTACCAAGTGCTAAGGCTAAAAAGGATTATTGTTAACTTAAGTCAATACTTAAACCAAAAGTTCATAAAAAGAACTAGAAAGATCATAACAAATAAATCAGAGTACGTGTAAAAAGTTTACAATCCAAAGGAGTACAATCTATTATAAGATAGAGATCAGAGTGCGTGAAAAAGAGTCATAATCCAAAATACATAGTCAACGTTCCTTGAAAGGAATAAGGTCTACAAACAATAATATTTTATTTCTAGGAAATCTAACACAAAAGGAATAACATAGAGAAATAGAAGAACATAAAGAGGAAATATGTCCACGCCACTCTCGATCTTCATGATAAGTCCATACTCAACACTCATCCTCGCCCAATGCCTCACACTCATTAAAGACACCAAAAATAGAATCACGAATCTGCACAAAGTTAGAGGGGCCTTCTCCTCGTGGGAATGAGTATAACCCATGAAAATAGTGGTCAGTACACTACGTACTGAGTAAGGTAACCATGCACTAAGGCCAATATACAAAAGCACATAATCTAAGCAGGATAACATAATAACATATGATCATTCAAGTAAATACAAAAATGCCCAATTATAGTCCAGAAAAATTAATTATTTAATCTCTGATAAGTATTTTATTTCACACCATGCTTTTTATCAATCCATGCGAGTATGGTAACCCCACTATTATAGCTGGTGGACTAAAAACATATAGGGCATAAAGCTCCTAACCACTATTATTTGCCGGTGGATTGGTTTTCAGGGCAAGATGCTCCTAGCTACTATTATTCGTCGGTAGACCGGTTTAGCCCCGACTCTCATGGTGGTTCACTATAAGCACTTAGTGTCTTCCCATGTCTTATCACAATTATGTTTAGTTTGTTGAGCATAGAATCCCCCACTAATGTAGCCGGTGGACCGAAAACATACAGGCATAATGCACTTGACCACTATTATTCGCCGGTGGGTCGGTCTTCAGGGCACCAGGACTCCTGGCCACTATTATTCGCCGGTGGACCAATCTGAGCCGGGTTCAACAGTCTTCCTCTTTAAATGATTAGTGTCTTACCGTGTTTTATTCAAAAGTATCACCCTAGACATGCATGATTAACTCCCTCTACGCTTATCCTCCAAAAGGGGTCGTCCCATATCTTAAGACTCTCCTAACACAACCCATCATCCTCTCCTTCCTTCCCTAACTCACACCAGAATTCCAACGCCTAAGTGTCTGGGTCAAGGCCCACTACTTTATACCTCCAAGCCCACTCACTGTCTTACCCTAGGATTTTCTCTAGAAACCCTAATTTGGGCCTATGTGGCCCCTCCTTCTCCACCTCACACAACCTAAACTATTTTAATTCCCTACACATCACAACCCTTAGATTCAACCCTCATCATCTCACTTTACTCCCCAAGTACACGTGTGACCATGAAACCCTAGATGGACACACCAGACCCTAGTTGGTTACTCCAAACCCTAGCATCCTCATTTCCATATGTAACCCCTTCAATTCTCACCTTTCACTCTTATTTTCCCATGATGCACATGCTCATCCCTCACATGGTACTCTTCCATCCTCATCTCATACTCCACTCACCCTCATTTATTTTTTTCCCTTTTACCACCTTCTCATATTAGGATTTCCTCTCAAGCCCTAGCTCGATCTCCTATGCACCCTTATACTATTCCACATACTATTTTTCTCTCAAGTCCTCCAATCACCCAAACAACTCTTCCATTACCTTCCTCACACCCCAAATCAACATTCCATACGTAAAATTCACCCCTATGTAGATCCCATGCAAATCCTCTAGATTTTTCATGCAAAACCCTAGATTATTCTATTCATGGATCATGAAATATTTAGGTCAAACCAACATCTCTTGGTCAACTTATTTCCTTTTCGTCAACTTACTTCCCCATTTTCCTTTTTCATCCTTTCACCCTATATTATCACATTACATATCCTAGCATGCATGTCCTAAAGGGTCACAACACATCACATCATAATCACAACATATACATATAATACACATGCCATAAGATACCAAAAATACTATTATTTCCTAATTTATTCTAATATTAGGGTTATAGATAAAAAATAATATAATAATAGTAACACTAACAAAATACTAATATTGTTAAGGATAATACTAATAATAGAAATAGTGGAAAAGATGATAATATAATTTTTGAAGATTTTATCCTAATAATAATAATGATACTAATAATGATGATGATGATGATGATGATGATGATGATGATGATGATGATGATGATGATGATGATGATGATGATGATGATGATGATGATGATGATAATAATAATAATAATAAAAATAATAATAATAATAATAATAATAATGGTATAATTTGAAATAATATGAAATAGGGCTTCAACCCTTCATTGAAATAATAATACTAATACTACTACTACTACTACTACTACTACTACTACTACTACTACTAATAATAATAATAATAATAATAATGGTATGAATTGAAAATAGGGTCTCGGCCCTATATAGTGATAATAATAACAACAACAACAACAAAAACAATAATAAATAATAATAATAATAATATAATATAATTAAAATGAATAAGGATTAATTAATTAGGGTTTAAGTGTTGAGAGGGTTTAGGGTACCACCTAGGGTTGGTGGTGACTGGCGGCATCGGTGGGGAAAGAGGGAAAAGAGAGGGTTATATGAGTGTTGGGAATATGAGAGAAGGAATGTGGGTGGAATTTAGGGTGGTAGAGGTTTCCCAAGTTGAGAGGGTTGGAATGAGGGTGGTGATGCAGCCAAAGGCGGTGGCACACGGTGGCGGGTGTGGTGGTCGAAAGTGGTGGAGATAGGAGAAAGGAGGAGGAGAGGGAGGAAAGGGAAAAGGAGGGTAGGGGAGGTAGAGGAAGGTCTGCAGGAAATTTTGGGAGGCGGTGGTTGCGGCGGAAGTGGTGGCAAATGGTGGTGCGAAGGGTGGCGGAGGTGGAAGTGTGGCTGATTGGGAAGGAGACTTTGCACAGCCGGGGTGGCTCATGCAGGGCAAATCAAGGGTGGAGGGAAGTATAGTTTGATAGAGGGTGATGTAGGGAGTGGCATTATGAAATGCCCCGAAAATTTCTAAATTTATAAATTATATTTAAATGAGGTTTCATTTGAAAAATTATTTAAATAAATTATTTTTATTAAAATAAAAGGGTATTTAATTAGGCTAAATCAAAAAGAGATTTATAAGTATTTTAATTAGGAGGAATTTGGGTGTTTTAACTAATTAAGGATTTTATTTTAAAAATTAACTAAATAAATTATTTTATTTAAAATAAGAAGGAAAAAATAGTTTCAAATTAATATTAATTTTATAAATAATTTAATTGGAAAAATTTAGGGTGGTTACTGATTAAAATGGAATTTATGGAAAATCTTTTAAAAATTCTAATTTAGCCAAAAAAAGGATTTAAATATTATTTTATTCAAATATTATTATTTTTAAATATCCTAAATTTTAAGACTAATTTAATTGGCCCTAACCTAATTATTTTTCTCTTTTCTTTCTTTTTCTTTTTCCTTTTTCTTTCTTTTTCTTTCTTCTTCTTTTCTTTTTTCCTTTTATCCTCGCCGAACTGGGCCAGCCCGGCGGCCCAGTTCCTTTTTTTTCTTTCTTTCCTTTCGTTCGGCGCGGCCCAGCCCGTGCAACGCAGCCGTTTCTTCCGCGATCAACGCGCTGCGTTTTCTCCGTTTTATGCCCGCAACTTGTCGTTCCATTTAAGTTAGTTTCGACGCCGACCGCCCGGTCTCCTCTCCCTTACTTTCTTTCTTTTTCTTCTGGATCGTCGGTCCATCCCTTTTCTTCTTCCCCAGCTTCGCACTCCCAGCCCTGACACCGTCGACCGCACCTGCAACGTTCGGCGCCCGCCCTGGTTTTTCGCCGGCGATCTCGCCATTTTTGATCGGCCGTTCTCCTCCCTTTCTCTTCCCCTTGATTCGGCGACCACACAGACCCAACCAACACTCCCCTATTCTCGCGCGATTTTCTCTCTTTCCGCCAACCCACCCTTGCCCCAATTTGCTGCCGCCGACCAAGCGTCGCCTCCGGCGACCTGAACCCTACATTCCTTACCCCGTAACCGAACCAAAGAACCTTACCCTATCTTATTTTTCCTATAAATACCCTCATAAGCAGCTCTGTATCGAGCTTTGGTTGTTGCCCAGAATTCTCCAACCTTACCACCGTCGCCCATTTAGACGCTTCGACCTCCGCCTCCGGCCAACTTCACTGCCATCCCTGGGTACCCGTGTAATCCTTGCATCTTCCTCTAGCTAACCAAAACATTCATCACCCTTGATTCTTTCTGCACAATCCTCCCTGACTGTGCGAATTTCCCTTCTCGACCAACCTGTCTTCCAGCCCCCGCCACCCTTCGCGCCGCCCTTAGCCACCTCCTCCGCCGCTAAAGCCGCTTCTTTCTCCTCCCATTCTGTGCTGCAGACCCTGCTCTATCTCCCCATACCTTTAGTTTCCTTTTTCTATCTCTCCTCCTCTCTTTTTCTTCTTCTCCTCCATTCGGCCACCACCGCCGCCGCCTTGCGCCGCCACATTTGGCTGCGCCACCACCTTCATTTCATTCCTCTCCCTCTGGGCATTCTTAAATAGCCCAAATTCCACCTCCATTCTCCCTATCTTATTCCCAGCATGCAACTTTCCCCTCTTTCTTTCCCTTTTCCGGCCACCGCCGCCGCCACCGTGCTCCACAGCTGGTGTCGCCTATCCCCACCAACCTATGGTTGAACCCTAGACCCTCTAAGCTATTTTTCATATTTTTATAACCCTTAAATTATTTTATTTCTATTATTTGCATATAAATACTATTATTATTATTTTTAATATTTATATTTTTAATATGCATTATTATTATTATTATTAGTATTAATATTTTTATTATTATTTATGTTGAGGGCTGAAGCCTAATATATTTTAATTCGATTTTATTATTATTATTCTTATTATTTCTATATTTACTATTATTAATATTAAAATGTTATAAGTATAATAATAATTATTATTTTCCTATTTCGAATTTCCATTATTATTATTCCATTATTATTAATACAAATATTTTAACATTAGTTTTGCTAATAATGTTTTTGTTGTTGATATCATCATCATCATCATCATCATCATTATTAATATTATTATTATTATTATTATTATTATTATTATTATTATTATCATCATCATCATCATCATCATCATCATCATCATCATCATCATCATCATCATCATCATCATCATTATTATTATTATTATTATTATTATTATTATTATTATTATTATTATTATTATTATTATTATTATTATTATTATTATTATTATTATTATTATCATCATCATCATCATCATCATCATCATCATCATCATCATCATCATCATCATCATCATCATCATCATCATCATCATCATCATCATCATCATCATCATCATCATTATTATTATTATTATTATTATTATCATCATCATCATCATCATCATCATCATCATCATCATCATCATCATCATCATCATCATCATCATCATCATCATCATCATCATTATTATTATTATTATTATTATTGTTGTTATTTCTAAATTTGGTTATTTAATTTACAAATATTATTTTAGTATTATTTTGGTAAAGGGTCTGAAGCCCTTATTTCACCTTATTTTTGAGTAATGCCTTTTTATTATTATTTCTACTATTTTTATTAATCTTATTAATATTAATATTGATATTATTTTTGTGCTTTTGTTATTATTAGTTTATCAAAAGCCTAGTCTTATATTACGTTAGTTTTTAATATTATTTTGATAGGAGAGAGTCTAATTTTAGCTTTTATCTCATAATAGGTAAAACCAGTTAAAGCCCTAAGGAGGCGTAGGAACGTGCTCCAAGATCGGTGTCATTTTAGGTAAGGGGTGCTAAGGCCTTTTGTGTGCTTATATGCATTATGTGCTTCATATGCTATGTATTCTATGTTTATGATTATTAATTATTTTGTATGTGGTATGACATGGAGTTGAAGTATGTCTTTGTATGGCATGTGTATTATGTGTATGTGACGATATCTGTTGTGACCCTGTAAGACATGCATGAGAGGATGTCGATGCGGTTTGTGTGGGAGAAAGGATGAAAAAGGAGGATGGGGAAATAAGTGGACTAAGGGAAGTGAGTTGACCTAATTTTATGGTTTTATAAGGAATAATCTTATGTATGGTTTTATGTAGAAGAATATAATTTATGGTTTTATGCGGAGAATATAATATATGATTTTATTTGGGAGAATCTAATTTATGATGTTATATGGGAGAATTGAATTTATGGTTTGTTTGGGAGAATCTAATTTATGATGTTATTTGGGAGAATGTAATTTATGATATTATATGGGAGAATCTAATTTATGATTTGATTGGGAGAATCTAGTTTATGATTTGTTTGGGGGAATCCAATTTATGGTTTTTCTTGGGAGATTCTAATTTATGATTTTATGTGGGAGAATCTAATAAATTGTAAGGTAAGGATGAATCTTCGATTTTATGTGATTTGAATCTAGGATTTGGTAAGGATGAATATTTGGTTGGTATGGATTGAATTTAGGGTATTGTATGACGGAATCTTGGGTTTTTCATAGTGGTGTTAGGGTTTTGCATGGGAGTTAATGATTGCATGGAATTTAGGGTTTGCATGAAAAGTTCGAATGGTCGCATGGGATGTGTAAAGTCTGCATAGGTGTAAAATTTACGTATGAAAAGTTAATTTGGGATGTAAGGAAGGTAATGTAAGCGTTTTTGGGGTAGTTAAACACTTTGGATGGAAAATAATACGTGGAACATTACCTGGGTACGTAGGAGACGAAGCTAAGGTTTGGAGTGGCTAATTGTGAATTGTCGGGTTAATTAAGGTTTGGAATGGCTAATTATGGCTGTTATGGTTAAATAGATTTTGGAGTGGCTAATTGTGAATTGTCGGGGTTAATTAAGGTTTGGAATGGATAATTATGGTTGTTATGGTTAAATAGGGTTTGGAGTGGTTAATTATGGTTTGTGGTGGTTGATTAGGGTTTGGTGTGGCTGCTTAGGGTTTTTGTTGTATCATGTGTTTTTGGTGATTAAGGTGTAACTATGAGAATGGGACCGATGATTTGTAATGTGTGGAGTGTTAAAATGATTTGGGTGATGTGAGGTGGAGTAAGAGGGGATGTTAAGGCCTAAATTAGGGTTTCGGGATAAAACTCTAGAGTGAGATGTGGAGTAGAATTGGAGGATAAGTGTAAAGGGAGCGATTCATGCATGTCTAGGGTTTGGTGGTAGCACATGTGTACTTGGTGAATAAAGTATGATGATGAATATGGAATTTATGATTTATGATTCGTGCATGTGCATGGTGGAGGCCTTTGAATAAAATATTTAAGACACTAATTACTTAAAGTGGAAGATATTGAGACGGGACCAGCCAATCCACCGGTCAGTAATAGTGGTTAGGGTTTTACCCTATGTGCGACCGATCCACCGGTTAAAATAGTGGTTAGGGTTTTACCCTATTGTGACCGATCCACCGGTAATAATAGTGGTTAGGACATGATGTCCTATTGTGACCGGCCCACCGATTATAATAGTGGGGGATCCCGATCTCAATGAAAATAAACCAAAGTTTTGCTAAGGCAAATAAAAGACATTAATTACTTACAGTGGAACACCATGCGAGGAGGAACCGAACCCATCCACCGGTTAGGAATAGTGGTTAGGGTTTCTACCCTATATGTGACTGATCCACTGGTAATAATAGTGGTTAGGGCATGATGCTCTATTGTGACCGATTCACAAGTAATAATAGTGGTTAGGGCTTGATGCTCTATTGTGACCGGCCCACCGGTTATAATAGTGGGGTGTTCCTATGCTCGCATGGATTGATAAAAGGCATGGTGTGAATCGAATTCTAATAAGAGATTCATTAAGTGATTAATCTAGATTATTCATGGGCCTTTGTACGTACTCTTACCTGGTTGATCATATGCATTTCTGATTATGCTCTTTTATGTTCCGCATGATTTATGTGTTTATGTGTTGGCCTTAGTGCTCGGTTACCTTACTCAGTACGTAGCGTACTGATCACCCATTTCATGGGTGCTGCTCATTCCCACGAGTAGTATGCCCTTCTCACTTTGTGCAGGTGGGCAAGATATCAATCGGGGCTGTGTGTTGAGCATGTTTGGCTCAAGTTTGAGAGAGTTGTGGCCATATTTCAGTCTTTATGTAATTCTATTTATTTTTGTTAATCTTTTATCGGTTGTAAGCTATTTCTCCTTTTAATTTGAATAATAATTCTTTATGCGTACTCTGACTTTTGTTTTACAACCATTTAATGCTTTCGGAGTTTAGTTGTCTTGATTTATAATTGATGGATTACTATTTTCTTTAGCCTTAGCACTTGGTACTGAAACGGTCGGAGAGAACTGGTCTGGTACTAAGTGTGGTGGTAACATTCTCAGAATTCACAGGTTTTAAGTATTTCTATTTTAATTGCTTCCGCTTTTCAAAAAAAATTAGTGAATTTTGGGGTGTTACACATTATGGGTGGCTCGAGCGGCGGCGTTGAGCGATGGTAGTGGCAAGGGCATCTGAAAGGGTGGTGGCGCACGAGAAGGGTTTTTTGGGCTGTGAAGTCAAAATCTCGATCAATGCTGCATATAGGGTATTTATAGGCTAATTGGAGGGGATAAGGTCAAGGGGAAAACAGGAGAATAGGGGCAGGTAGGTTAGGGTTCACCGGCGGCGATGGAAGGCCGGCGTAGGCCTGTTCGTGGTAGAGTGAGATTGGCCAGGGAGAAGGAGAAATTGCGTGAGAAGAGGGGAGGAGTGGTTGGGTCGAAATGGCAGGCGAGTCAGTAGGGAAGAGAGAGGAGAGATGGCCGGTCAGCGGCGTGGTCGATGGGGAGTTGCAATTCGATGGGGAAGGAAGAAGAAGGAGGGGGAAGAATATAGGGGTGAACTAGGCGACTGGAAAAAAAGAAAAGAAAGAAAAGAAAAGAAGAAAATTGGCTAGGCGACGGGGGAAAAACGAAACACAACGCATTAGGCCGCGCTGAAGGAGAAGAAAGGAAAAGGGGAAACAGGCCACTGGGCTGGCCCATGTCGGGGGAGGAGGAAGAAAAAAGAAAAGAAGAAGAAGGAAAAAGGAAGAAAAAGGAAAGAAAGAAAAAGGAAAAGGGGGAAAAGAAAAATAGGTGGGTTGGGATATTTAGAATATTTTGGTATTTTGGGATATATAAAAATAATAATATTTTAATAAAACAATATTTAATTCCCTTTTTTTAATTTAATTTAGGATTTTTAAAAGATTTTTCCTAAATTTCATTTTAATTAGAAAATCACTCAAATTTTTTCCAATTAAATTATTTATAAAGTTCCTATTGATTTGGCCCTATTTACTCTCTCTTATTTTAATAAAATAATTTATTTAATTAATTTCTAAAATAAATACTTAATGGCCATGGTAATGGTCGTGTTTGGATTTTGTGGGATCACCAGATTTACCATATCACCGTAATTTAGGCCATGCATCAGGGCATCCACTATCATGTAATCAACAAATCCCTTAAACAAGAATTCTACATGACAATGGTTTATGCTCATAACACTGGTAGCCAGAGACATACCCTTTGGGATTGGGTGCAAAATCTGGGCCACCGAATAAACTTACCTTGGCTTGTGCTTGGGGATTTCAATGTGGTATGTAGGGCTGAAGAAAAACAAGGGGGAAGGGTTGACATGGTGGATATTGAGGACTGTGTAAAATGTTTTCATGAATGTGGACTGGATGATATCCATTTCAACGACAGCCTCTTCACATGGCATAACCAATAGAATCCTGATAAGAGAATCTACTGTAATCTAGATAGGATTCTTAGCAATGAATTATGGCTGGATTCCTACCCTTAGGGTTATGTTGATAATCTTCTTAATCCCTCCTCAGATCATAATCCTCTCCTTTTAAATCTTAATATTAAACAGCCAGTTAGGATGAAACCATTCAAGTTTATTAATTTCCAGGCTGATAGAGAGAACTTCATGCAGATAGTTAGAGAATACTGGGGCACTCATATTCAAGGTAGTTGCACATTTTAGGTTTTGTCCAAACTTAAACTTCTTACGCAGAGACTCAGGCACTACAATAAGAGCAATGGTCATGTTTCTATCAAGACTCACCAATCTTGGCTTCTCTGGGAGGAATGTAAGGGTCAAAAAAAATGCTTGATCCTCTGAACAATGATCTTATTAGTAAAGAAAGGGAGGCTAGTAAATTCTAGCACAAAAGAGCTGCAGAAGAGGACCACTTTTTTAGACAAAAATCTCACATTCAACATGTCCAGCTGGGTGTCCAAAACACCAAATACTTTTATGCCAATGTTTAGTTGAGAAATAACAGAAATAAAATATATAAGTTGGTAAATGATTCAAATAAGGAGCTAACCAGCGATAGGGATATTCAAGAGGAGATTGTCTTGTTTTATAGGAATCTCCTAGGTATTGCTACTACTACCCTTCAGAGGATTGATGCTGAAATGATAAATGAAGGCCCTCGTCTTTCTCCTGAGTCTGCTGCTTCCCTCATCACTGATCCTTCAAGGGATACACTATAGAAGGTTGTCTTCTCCATGAGGGATTGTAAGGCCCCTGGCTTTGATGGTTTTAATGTGTATTTCTATAAGAAAACACGGGAGATGTGGTGGTTGCTGTCCAAGAATTTTGGTAGACTAGACACTTGTTGAAATAGATAAATAACACTAATATTACCCTCATCCCTAAGACTCCTAGGGAAAACAAGGTGAAGGAATTTAGAGCTATAGCTTGTTGTAATATCATTTATAAAATATTTTCTAAAGTGCTAGCTAATAGGCTAAAAGGGGTGATGGATACCATCATAGATTCTTCCTAGGCTGCTTTTATAAAGGGTCGTATGCTTTATGATAATGTTCTCATGGCTGCTGAGCTTATCAAACATTATACAAGAAAAAATGTTAGTTTGAGGCTCCTTCTTCAAGTGGACTTGCAAAAGGCTTATGATTCTGTTGAGTGGAGTTTCATTAAGCAGGTGCTAGAAGCTATACACTTTCCCTGGCCATTTATTAACATGATTATTCAATGCATTTCTACTATCAATATTTATATAAATGTGAATGGTGCTCTTACCAAGCCTTTTATGAGTAGAAGATGGCTAAGACAAGGTGATCCTATATCTCTCTATCTCTTTGTTATTTGCATGGAATATCTTCATAGGGATCTGAGATGTTTATGGAAGCATCCTAGTTTCCATGGGCACCTAAGGTGTAAAGGGATGAAGATTATTGATTTGAGCTTTGCAGATGACTTACTTCTTTTCTGTAGGGGGGATGTGAATTTTGTGAAACAGCTAACAAGAACCCTATCTCATTTCTCCAAATGTTATAGTCTAACAGTTAATAACAACAAAAATTCCCTGTTCTATGCTAGGATCTATAGTAGAATGAAGGAGGATATCATTGGTATTATTGGTTATCCTGAGGGGTCTTTCCCCTTCAAATATCTAGGGCTTCCCCTAGTCAGAGCTTGTATGGGCTCTCACCACTATCAAAGTATCATAGATCATCTGCTAGTAAAAATAAGAATCTGGACTTGCAGGTACCTCATCTATGCAGGAAGAGTTCAATTGATCTCTTCTGTTCTTCAAGGAATCATCAGGTTATGGGCTCAGATCCTTCCTCTCCCTACTGGTATCCATTCCTACATTAAGAAAATATGCAGGAGTTTCCTATGGTCTAGATCTGTTGATGGTCATAAATCTCTTGTTGCATGGAAGACTGTTTGTCTTCCTAAGGATGAGGGTGGACTTGGGTTGATAGATCTTAAAATCTGGAACCAGTCAGCCTTAGGGAAATGGATTTGGTTCATTATGCATAACAAAGAGAGCCTCTAGATATGATGGGTTCATGGAGTTTATATCAAAAATAATGATATCTCCACTGTTATCATTCATCCCTATCATTCCTGGCTATTCAAAAGTATTATGAAGATTAGACCCGTTTTGTTACAACACATTATAAATGGAAAATGTGGTATTGATACATATATGATTCACAAGGCCTATGATGTGCTGAGATACAAGGAGAATAAGAAGGTTTGGGCTTCCCTGGTTTGGAAACACTTTGGTATGCCTCACTATTCTTTCATAACTTGGCTTGCTTGCCAAAAGAGCCTCCCAATCAGAGATAGATTTAGCAAATGGAGTTCATAGATCCCTACATAATGTGGCATATGTGCTAAGTCCACTAAATCAATGGACCACCTGTTTGTGCAATGTGAGTTTGCTTCAAGAATTTGGAGGACTATCAGCTCTTGGATGGGTATGGATTTCTTGATTTCAAACTAGGATTCCCATTCATTACTTATCTCATATCACAAATAGGAAGGATGTCAGGGCTGAGAGTATAAAGGTGATAGTTGGAGCTGTTATCTATAGGATTTGGCACTGCAGAAACTCCACAGTGTTCAAGGGTATCTCATACCACCCAACACACATGGTGAAGGACATTATTAAGAGGTTCTACATTAGACTTCTTCTATTTAATAATAGAAAGGGGTGTATTAATATGCCAAACTGGGACATATTCCCCTAAGTTGTATGCTCTAGATACTTTCAGTGTACCTTCTCCTCTTTGGTTTTAATAATATTCATTATTAATTACCAAAAAGTAATAATAAATCCTTAATTAGCTATACTTATTAAAATTAGGGTTTTGGGGTATTTCAGTAGCATCCCTAAAATTTACTGTATTTACTTCCACTCATTTTTTTTTAATTTTTAGTAGTGAATTTTGGAGGTGTTAGGTCTTATCTTTCGATGTCCTAGCCCCAAATGAGCATATTACCTATTGGCCATCCACCACTACTTGTATAAGTTTTTCTACTCAAGGGATTGAGCAAGGGGTTGATAAAATGGACATATCAGTCGTTGCATATTGAGTAAGTGAAGTTACCCAATATCAAATTCATGAACCACATAAGGTTATATAAACTATACCCATCACGCTAACTATGCATAAACTCATGCTTATGAATTAAAATGCTATGGTGATGTACTATACTCATACGATTCTCATGACATGATACACTTGCATAAGCGCAAGAACATTGAGAATATCATGCTAACTACGAGACAAAATATCATGAAGGGTCACATGTATCACATGGATTATGGAGCACATACATTGTTATGAGCCTTGATAGATAAGCAATACATATTAGATAACACATGAAGACACAAGAGGCCATTCATTACCATAAGAGATTATTCCAATTATTATCTAGGCATAATGGTAACTACATAATTCACATCCATGTAGAGTTATAAGACTTTTCAAGAATTGATAAGAATTTTGAGAGAGTGCTCAAATTTTTCATCATGGGGCTTAGCCTTGATAAGACACCAATAATCAAGGTTACTAAGTAACCATATAAAAGTAACCACCATCACCTACTACTCTTAGACATGAGTTAAGATATCCAAGGTATCCTAACCCTTAAGTATCAAGTCCCCCTAAATATATCAATGGTGTAAGTAGAGTAAGAGAGGTACTAGAACCTATACAAGTTCCCCTGCTCGTAGGCGAACCATAATCTAATAGCTACCCCTATTAGCTACTCTAAGAGCCAAAGAAACACGGGATCAATTGAATTATTTTCCCCTTTAAGTGTTTAGTATCTCATTATTTTAAATTTTAAATCCATACCAAATGTGCTCATACCTTATAATCCAAACATAACCATTAAAGGTTTTACAATGTTCCATACTCCCCATTAAGGGTAACCAATATGGTAATTACTATTGATTAACCAATTATACCATGAAGATAAAATTCATAACCATACCATTCATTCATATACACATGCATAATCCACCACCTAGTTTTTAATTATTCTTTTTTATTCACTAACCAAAGTTTAGGTGAATCCTAATAGTAAGGTCAAACCTATAGTCAACCAAAAAAGCATGATGGTCAAACATGCCCAAACAGGTCTTAAGGAACAATATTTTAAACCTTGGACAAGAATCAGATTGCAAGATCATACCAATATTGAAAAAAGGGTAATCGATCAATCGAAAGGGTGTAGCAGTTACCCAATGGAAAGGCATAGTCCATTGACTAATAAGGTTTATCTATTGACTAGCTAAGCATATAACACATACTAGAATAAGCATAATTATTCAAATGAACGATAATATTTTTTGACTGATAAAATCACCATCAATCCACTAAAGTTTCCCAATAGTTAATGGGGAACATTGACACATTGATTGATGTGGCACATTAGTCGATTGAGAATAATAATGTTGCAACATTAACTTTGAAAATCAGCTTATAAAATTTTCTGACATTTCTACCGATTAATTACTTGGACATGTATGCATTATAATCATTCTAGATCTTCTAAAATTTCTTCATACTTTAAAACCATTAATAAACACAAATCATGCTCATATGTCAAAATCACCATTCAAGCACACAATTCCTAGAACATGCTATCTATACCATATGCTTCCATATACTTCATCAAGCCATATTCTTATTTGTGAATTTACTAGCATACACATTCTCAAATATCTCAAAAAATATGAAGCATCACCAACCCCATGCCCAATCATTACACTTAAGAGGCTAGAATAAATTACCAAAAGTCAAGCTAGAAAGATCCACAAGAAAATAAAAAAGAAAAGCATAGCTTGCAACTCTAGAATCTTTGACACCTTATAGAAGATGATTAAAATTATAAAACCTCCTTAAATTTTCACCAAAATAAAATAAAAAGAGAAATAGAAAATCAGAAACAAAACCTCAAATAGGAGAGGAAACCAAGGTGAGCATGACCTCAAAATTTCTTAGATCTAATTATGTGGTGTGATCTGGTGGGAAAAAGGGGTAGAGGTGTTGTGTAAATTGAAGCCCTAAAACCTAGCTTCAATCCTAGTCAAATGAAATGAATTTTAGAGGTTTATATATCTAATGATGAAATATTCCAAAGTCTGCACCTTATAAATTTAGGTGCACAAAAGAGGAAATGTCAAAAAGAAGATTAGGACAAATGATTTTGTGGCATAGGATTCCTTAGGATTAGATTTAACCATTCAACTATGCAAAGAAAAGAAAAAGTGGAAGGAGGAGACAAAATGTGATGAGGTCACCTTTCACTAATTTGGAACCTTTACCCCTCAAACCTAGCCTTGGGGCAGGAAGAGAGTTTCAATTATTCATAAAAATTTAAAAAATCTAGATAATAATCATAGAATATAAATTACACACCAAAATAATTTGGAAAATTTTTGGATTTAAAATAGAAGCAAACCAATTTCAGCCTAATAATTAGTCAATTGATATGTAATGTTGGTTGACAGATTGTTCATCAGCTTGAAATTTATAGAAAACATGGTGCACATTGATTGGCACCTCATGTAAGTTGACAAATGTATCTAAAATCCCATTGCACCCCTTTTTCCAAAACTTTTCAAATTAGACCCAAACACACATCAAATCAAGATCAAATACAAGAAGCAACACATTAAAACCCAATTTTATAAGGTATTACAATAACAATTGTAGTAATTTGGGAGGATGTAGCTTTAAGGTATGAAACAAAGAATTATAATGAGTTGGGTTCGACCCAATACCTAATAGAAAAAGGAATAGAAAGTGAAGGAAATGAAATAAGTATCAACGGTATAGTTTCCACATAAATTTTAAGCTCATCACTTCCTCCAAGCTTTGAGGAACATTCTCCAACTCAACTGAGAGTAGATCATGAATAAAAAAGAAGAAGAAGAAGAAGAAGAAGAAGAAGAAGAAGAAGAAGAAGAAGAAGAAGAAGAAGAAAAAGAATATGCAAAGGAAAAAAGGTAATAAGTCAGTGTGGTGTAGAAAGGACAATGATGCATGATCATGATGAACCATTAGTAAAGAAGATAATGGAGGTTGTAGATAAACTAGGCCTTGTTTTGAACATGTTAAGTGATGAAGTGAAAGTATGGATAACAAGGATAATGGAGGATAAATATAGGGAGTGGTTGGAGGCTCAAAAATAGTGAACCAATAGTTGAAGGTAGTAGATAATAAAGTTTGATCATGAAATCTTTTTCATGGAAAGTGAATGGGTTGTGTTTGTAAATGCAAAAAAGGTGCAGCTAGGAGAAAATTTAGTAGCTTGCAGCCTAAGGTTATATGTCTCCAAGAAATGTAGATAGATACCTCAATAGGGGTATACAAATAAATGGAGAAAGGATGGCTTCAAATGGGTAGTAAGTGTCTCATAAAGATATTCAAGGGATCTTTAGCTAGGATCACAAATGAAGTATTTGAAATTATCTAGTCCATTGTAGCAAAAATAAAGTAAGTGTCTCATAGTCTATTTTTTTAAACCAATGTTAATTTTTTTTTATCATTTTTATTAATGACATAAATTTGGGAAAGCTAAACATTAGCTATAAAGTTGATGTGGGAAGGTGAGAAAATTTAAGATTTTAATCCCTTAGGTGAGAGAGAAAAGTAAAAAAAATTTATGTCATTATTCTTTTCAACACAAGTTGATCTAAAGTCATTTAGCATTGGACCTTGCTAATTTTTTGAGACAAGATTTTCAAGACACCCATAGTGATTCTGAAAGGTGTAGATCTAATTTTGAGCTCTCTTAATCAGGTTTCTATTGTTATTTAGTGGGAATTTTTGTTTAGGTTAGTTTCATATCAATTTCCATTTTAGATTTGTTTGAGTTGTCTTTTTGCTTGGTTTTAGCTGATAATTGGTGAGGTTACTATTACCATATTTTTGTTGATTAGTGTAAAAGGGATATCTATTTTTTGGCTTTTATATTGACCTTTGGATATGCTTACAACAACTCTATTTTAGGATCACAAAATATTCTCTCTCTTTGTGTTGCAATTGTTATCTAGCTGTGATATTTTAAGTTGATGAGTATAGTATCCAATTAGCACTTGAATACTAGACTTTATATCTTATATTTCTTATAGTGAAAGTTTTATAAGTAGATTGAAGTGTACCATGGTTGATTCCCTTTCTCATCGGAAAGGTTCTTCTATGTAAATCATGTGTCATTAATTTGTTATTGTTTATATTTTGTGGTTGGTGTTGTTGACCCATTCTCCCTTTACCCTATCAAAGTGATATTAGAGCTTAATATAGAGGTTAGTATAAGAAAGATGGCTTCTTTGAATATGTCTAATTACCATAGATGGTAGGGTAAAATGAAGGATCTCTAGTATATGAAAAGTTTGCATCTACCGATTTTTGCTAAGGATAAACCAATAAATAAAGCATATGAAGATTAGAAATTTGATCATGAATAAGTGTGTGGTTTCATTCAAAAATGGGTAGAGGATAATGTCTACAACCATATTGTGAATGAGGCAAATTAAAAGACAATATAGGATGAACTAGAAATTTTGTATGCCTCGAAGATCGAGAACAATAAATTGTATCTCTTGAAGAAATTTATGAATTTGAGATAAAAAGATGGTTCTTTGGTTTCTACTCATTTTAATGACTTTCAAGGTGTGTTATATCAATTATCAAGTATGGGCGTACAATTTTAAGATAAGGTTCAAGCATTGTGACTTCTTAATACTCTACTAGATTCTTGGGAGATATTTTAGGTCTCACTTACTAACTTTGCCCCAAATGGTTAGGTGACTATGGGGTTTTACAAGAGTAACATTTTGAATGAGGAGATGAGAGTAAGGATTCAAGGGTCATCTTCATAGTTAGATGTTTTGTTTACCATAAATAGGGGATACATAAGGGAAAAATTTAAAAGGACAAAGATAAGAGCCGTGGTAAGTCAAGAGGAAAGTATAAGAACCTTGAATGCTAATATTTTTGGCAAAAAAGGGCATATCAAGAAGTATTGATACAAGTTGAAGAGAGATAACAGGAATCCCAAGCAAGAAAAGAATAATGATGATGATAATGATTGTGTTTCTGTTACTGCATCTGATGATCTTCTCATTTTTGTTGATGAGAATGTTGTGAATCTTATGAGTTATAAGACAAGTTGGGTTATTGATAGTGGTGCTTCATAACATGTTACTTATAGGAAGGCATTCTTCACTTCTTACAATCCTGGTGATTTTGGAGTTTCGAAGATGGGTAATGATGAAATGCCCCGAGAATTCTAATTTCAAAAATTATAGTTAAATAAGATTTTATTAGAATAATTAATTAAATAAATTATTTTTATTAGAATGAAAGGTAATTAATTAGGGTTATTCAAGAAGAAAATAATAAATAATTTTTATTAGAAAAGTTTTGGCATTTTAGCTAATTAAGGATTTTATTTTAGAAATTATTTAAATAAATTATTTTATCTAAAATAAGAAGGAAAACTATTTCCAAATTAATATTAATTTTATAAATAATTTAATTAGAGAAAATTTGGGTGATTTGCTAATTAAAATGGAATTCATGAAAAATCTTTTAAAAACCCTAAATTAGCCTAAAAGGGATTTAACTATTATTTTATTTAAATATTATTATTTTTAAATATCCCAAATATTTTAATTAATTTAAATATCCAACCTAATTATTTTTCTCTTTTCATTTTTCCCCTTTTCCTTATTCTTTCTTCTTTTTCTCCTTTTCTCTTTCTTTCTTCTTCTTTTCTTTTTCTTCTCCTTCCCGACCTAGGCCAGCCCGCAACCCAGTCCCTTCTCCCCTTTCCTTCCTCTGACGCGACCCAAGCCACATATTCTTCTCTTTCTCTAGCGGCCCAGACAACTTTTCTTTCTTTTCTTTTTCCTTCAGCAAATGGAACGCCGTGTTCTTCCTATTTTTCCCCAGGAACGCCGCGTTTCATTAACTCTTCTCCCTCACCGCACCAATCAGACCAATTTCTTCTTTTTTTTCTTCCCTAGACCGCCGGTCCATCCCTTCTCCTTCTTCTTCCTTCCACCTTCCCCGTCGACGTCAACCTACAACCCCCATAACCGCCCCTGGTTTTTTGCTGTCGGCCACGCCTTTGACCGACCGTTTTCCTCTTCTTTCTCTTCCCCTGAATTGCAGACTACCTTGAATCACCCTACCTCCCTTCCTTCTCACACGATTCCCTCTCCCAGCCAGCCATACCCTGCCACGTTGTTCTTAAATTTCGCCGGCAACCATCATCGCCGGCGAACCTTAACCCTACTTGCTTACCTCCTAGCCGACCCAAAGAACCCTACCCTCTCTTCTTTTCTCTATAAATACCCCCTTACACTACCTTGTATCGAGCTTTTGATTCTTACCCAGAATTTTCCGACCCTACCGCCGCCGCCCCTTCAGACTCTTCTTCTGCCGCCGTCGGCCAACTTCACCGCCCTCTCTTCCTACCAAACTCATCCTTGCACCGCCCTCTAACTAACTACACATCCCTTCTCCCTCGATTCTTCCTACACGAGCCACCCCAATTGTGTAAAGTTTTCTTCCCAACCAACCCTTCCTTTCATCTCTGCCGCCCCTCGGAACCACCATTAGCCACCTCTTCCGCCGCTCCTTTCACCTCCAAATTATTCTGCAGACCCTCCTCTATCTCCCCTTACCTTTATTTTCCTCTTCCTCCCTCTCCTCCTCTCTTTATCTCCTTCTTCCCCATTCGGCCACCACCACCACTGTCGTGCGCCGCCACCTTTGGCTACGCCACCACCCTTATTATATTCCCCTCCTTCTGGGCAACCGTAGCCACCCTTACTTCCACCCTCTTTCTCTTTCTCTTTTTCCCAGCCCTAAACTTTTTCCCTTTTCTCCTCTTTTTTCGGCCACCGCCGCCCCTCCATGCACCACCGCCGGTGCCACCTGTCACCACCAGCCTAAGGTTGAATTCTAAACCCCCTCAACCATTTTTCGTTATTTATACAAGCTTTAATTTATTTTATTTCATTTATTTGAATATATATATATACTATTATTATTATTATTAATTTTACTATTAATAATAATATTATTATTATTATTAGTAATGATTTTATTATTATTTCTATTGATGAGGGCCGAAGCCCTATTATATTTTTATTTTGATTTTATCATTTTTATTTTTATTTTTGTTATTATCTTTATTATTAATATTAATATGTTATTATTATTATTATTATAATTATTATTATTATCATTATTACTATTTTGAAATTGTCATTATTATTATTATTCTATTATTATTATTACAACTATTTTACCATTAGTGTTGCTATTGTTATTGTTATTATTATTATTGTTGTTGTTGTTATTGTTGTTGTTGTTATTGTTGTTGTTATTATTATTATTATTATTATTATTATTATTTTCAAGTGTTAGTATTATTATTTTATATAGGGTTGAAACTCTGTTGTGCCTATTTTGAATTATAGTGGTAGTATAATAGATATCAAGTCTTATTATTATTATTATTATTATTATTATTATTATTATTATTATTATTATTATTATTATTATTATTATTATTATTATTTTATCAATAGCATTTATTATTCTTATTAGTGTTATTTTTATTATTATTATTATTTAATAAGTTTATTATTATTCAATGTAGGGTAGAAACCCTACTTTATTTTATCTTCAAATATTATCCTTACTATTATTACTATTATGATTATTATCATTTTTGTAATATTATTATGGTTTTTATCATCATCATTATTATTATTTCATTATTAATAGTATTACTAATTTTTTTATTTATTTTACCAATGTTATTATTAGTATTATTTTTGTAAAGGGGCTGAAGCCTTTATTTTACTTTATTTTTGAGTCATGTCCTTATTATTATTATTATTCTTAATATTATCATTGTTATTATTTTCAGTATCTTTGCTATTATTATTATTATTATTATTATTATTAGGGTAAATTCTTCAACCTTATATTATCAACTTTTATAATATTATTATTATTTCTATATCTTTAGCAAAGTTAGTAATTAGTTAATGTTATTTTATTAATATGTTATTATTTTATTAAAAGCCTAGTCTTATAATAAGTTAGTATTTAATAGTATTTTTGGTATGAGGGAATCTAATTATAGTTTTCCCCTCATATAGGTGAGACTCGTCAAAACCCTAAGGAGGCATAGGAGCGTGCTCCAAGACCGGTGTCATTTTAGGTAAGGGTGTTACTAAGGCCTTTTGTGTGTTTATGTGCATTATGTGCTTCGTATGCTATGTATTCTATGTTTATCATTATATTGATTTCATGTGTGGTATGGTGTGGAGTTAAAGTGTGTTCATGTGTTGTCATATGGCATGTGTATTATGTATATGTGATGAAATATTGTGGTATGTGACAATTGATTTGTGACCTTTTAGACATGCATGTGAGGATTTATAAAAGCAGTATTATGTGGGAAAAAGGTTGAAAATGGAAAATGAGAAGTAAGTTGACTAAAGGGGAAATGAGTTGACCTAAGTATTTTAATGATCTATAAGTGGAGGAATAAAATGGGGAATTTAGGGTTTCGTGTGGGAAAATCTTATTTACGATTTTATATGGGAGAATCTAATCTATGGTTTTGTGTGGGAGAACATAATTTATGGTTTTATATGGGAGAATCTAATTTATGGTTTCGTGAGGGAGAATCTCACTTATGGTCTTGTATGGGAGAATCTAATTTATGGTTTAGCATGGTTTTGTGTGAGAGAATTTAATTTATGATTTTATATGGGAGAATCTAATTTATGATTTTATATGGGAGAATCCAATTTATGGTTTTGTATGGGAGAATCTAATTTATGGTTTTAGATGGGAGTATATAATTTGTAGTTTTATATGGGAGAATTTAATCTATGGTGTAACATGGGATAATCTAATCTATGGTGAAATATAGGAGAATCTAATCTATGGTTTGTATGGATTGAATTTAGGGTTTTTCATGGAGAAACCTTGGGTTTTGTGTGGATGGAATTTAGGGTTTTGTATGAAGGAACCTTAGCTTTTGCATGAAAGAATTTAGAGTTTTGTATGGGTGGATCTAGGGTTTGCATGGTTGAATATAGGGTTTTACATGGGAGCTTAGGGTTTACATGATAAATTCGAATGGTTGCATGAGATGTGTAATGTTTGCATGGGCATGAAGTTTACGTATGAAAAGTTGATTTGGGGTGTAAGGAAGGTAACATAAGTGTTGTTTGGGTGTTTGAACACTTTGGATGAAAAATAGTATGTGGAGCAATATAAGGGTATGTAGAAGACCAAGCTAGGGTTTGTGTGGAAAATTAGGGTTTGGTGTGGCTGCTTAGGGTTTTTGTGGTATCATATTTATTTGGTGATTAAAGTGTAATTATGAGGGTGGAATTTATGAGTTGTGATGTGTGGAATGTTAAAATGATTTGGGTCGTGTGAAATGGAGTGAATGAACCACAAAAGTTAAAATTAGTGTTTTGGCGTAAAAACCTAAAGTGAGATGTGGAGCGGACTTGGAGGTGTGTAGTAGTGGGCCTTGACCCACATATTTCGGTGTTGGAGCTCTTGTGTGATTTTGAGTATAGAGGAAAGGTTGTTGGACAAATTAGAAGGTATAGGGTTCTCATGATATGATACGAGTCAATTGGAGGATAAGTGTAAAGGGAGTGATTCATGCATGTCTAGGATGAAAGTTTCTGAATAAGATACTTAAGATATTAATCAATTAAAGTGAAAGACTATTGAGTCGGGTCCCACCGATCCACCGATTAGAAATAGTGGTTAGGAAATCTACCGGCTATAATAGTGGTTAGGGTATGTTACCCTATGCGCCTTCGATCCACCGTCTATAATAGTGGCGGATTCCAAGCTCAATAAACCTAACACTTTGCTAAGACTTGGGAAAGACACTAATGACTTACAGCGGAAAACCATGTGAGCCGAGGCCAACTGATCCACCAGTAAGAAATAGTGGTTAGGGTATGATACCCTATGTGTGATCGATCTACCGGCTAATAATAGTGGACAGGAGCATTGTGCCCTACTTGTCTCCAATCCACCGGCTATAATAGTAGGGGCTTCCGTACTCGTATGGATTTGATAAAAAAACATGGTGTGAAATGAGTTTTAATCAGAGATTAATTAAATAATTAATCCGGACTATGAATAGGCATTTATATATCTACCTGAATGATTGTCCGATATTATGTTATCATGATAGTCTTTATGTTCTTTTATTCTTATGCATGGTTTATGTGATTTTATGTGTTGGCCTTAGTGCTCGGTTACCTTACTCAGTACGTAGCGTACTGACCACCCTTTTCATGGGTGCTGCTCATTCCCACGAGCAGTTGACCCTTCTGACTTTGTGCAAGTGGGCGAGACATCAGTCGGGGCTGAGTGTTGAGCATGTTTTGGCTCTAGGTTTGAGATTGTCGTGGCTATTTTCACTCTTCTTGTTATTTTATTTCCCTTATGTTATATCTTCTTGTATCGAATTTAAAATTTTTGATTTATTACCTTGCATTAAGTATTTCAATTAAATCTTTTATCGATTGTAAGAATATTCCCTTTGAAGAATTTTGATTTCGCACTCTGATTTCTATCTTATTATTGATTACAATTCTTTACACGTACTCTGATCTTTGGTGTTATGATCTTTTTAGTTCTTTCATGAACTCTTGGTTTAAGTTTAATGTTAATATTTTCTTAGCCTTAGCACTTGTTACTAAAACGATCGGAGAGAACCGGTTTGGTACTAAGTGTGCCGGTAATATCCCCATAATTCATAGGTTTTAAAATTTAAATTTTTTCACTTTTGAAAAAAAAAAGATTTAGTGAATTTTGGGGTGTTACAAATGATGGCTTGTGGCTCGTCTAAGGTGGTTGAAGTGGGAGATGTATGCTTAGAGACTAATATTGTGATAAAGCTTATTTTTAAGGATTTTCAACACGCACAAGATGTTCCCATAAATTTGATTTCATTTGTCAAACTTGATGATGAGTGTTTCTACATTTGCTTTGGTTCAAGCTAATGGAAGCTCACCAAAGGTAATCTAGTTGTGGTATGAATTAACAAATGTGCTTACTTACATTGTATACAAGCTCCGATTTCTAGTGATCATGTGAATGTAGTGCCAAATAAGGATATATCTGAGTTGTGTCATAAGAGGCTTAGTCACATAAGTGAGAAATAACTTAACTGCCTGGAAAAAAATATTTTTCTCTCTCATTTGTAGTGTGCCAAATTGGAGAAGCATTCTTATTGTATGGAGGGTAACAATGCAGGGATTTTTTCTATAAGAATCCCATTTAAGAAGATCCGAGGTTCTTGAATTGTTACATTCAAATGTTTGTGATCCCATTAAGATAAAATCTCTTAGTGGTGCACTTTACTTTGTCACTTTTATTATTAATAATTCTCGAAAGATTTGAGTTTATGCCTTGAAATCCAAACATGAAGTGTTTTAGAAATTTAAACACTTTCATGCCTCTATTAAAAGAGAGATTGGTAAGAAGTTGAAATGCATTTGTATTGATAATGGTGGTGAGTATTGTGATTAGATTGATAGATATCGCATTCAACATGGTATTAGGCACCAAATGAATCCTTCAAAGTCTTCTCAATTTAATGGTTTGACAGAGAGAATGAATAAAAATCTAATTGAAAGAGTTATATATATGCTTTCAGAGGTAAAGTTGTCTAAGTCTTTTGGGAGTAAAGATTTACTTAAAACTACACATATGATTTATTTAATTCATGCAGTTGCTTTGAATGGTGATGTTCCCAATAGAGTTTGGTTTGGAAGACATGTCTTATATAATCACTTGCATATGTTTGGTTGCAATGTATATGTTCATGTATCTAGTGATGAGAGGTCAAAGTTGGATCTAAAGACTCGTCGGTGCATCTTTTTAGGTTATTTTCATGATGAATTTAGCTACAAGTTGTATGATCTTGTGTAAAAAAAGTAGTGAGAAGCACAGATGTAGTGTTTATTGAAGACCGGACCATTGCTAACATTAGTAAATATGAGATGAGCAGAGTTGAGAGTGATGATCAACTAACATATATGGATCTGGTAAAGATGTAAAGGGTACATGAACTTGTTGATTGTGGAGTATAGGATGATTTGGATGAGCATTTGGCTCATGATGAGTAATAACATAATGATGATATTAATGCTCCAACAAATGATGTTATAGGTGATCACCAAGAAGCTCCTATAAATGAATCAACAACTCCACTTAGGAGGTCCATTAGAGATCATAGACCTTCTTTCAGATAATCTTCACAATAGTATGTGCTTTTGACTAATGGGGGATAGTGCGAGTTATATGAAGAAGTTGTTGAAAGTGGAGACAAATATAAATGTCTTGAATCAATGTATGAAAACCATACCTTTTAGCTAGTGAAGTTACCTAAGGGCAAGAGAGCTTTGAAGAATCTATGGGTTTATAAGCTGAAGCAAAAGGAGCATTTTTCATTCTCATGATACAATAATAGATTGGTAGTCAAAGTCTTCAATAAAAATAAAGGTTTTGATTTTGTAGAAATATTTTCTCTTATTGTGAAAATGTCTTCGATTCGAGTTGTGCTAATCTTAATTTAAAGGTTGATAGATGGAATTGAAGACCGCCTTATTGCACGGTGAGTTGCAATAAGAGATTTACAGGGAGCAAATAGAGGGTTTTCAAGTGAAAGAAAAGGAAGACCATATCTACAAGCTTAATAAGAGTTAGTATGGATTGAAATAGGCATAAAGGCAGTGGTATAGGAAATTTGAGTATGTCATCAAATAATATGGCCATAAGTAGACTACGTTAGATCATTGATTTTTTATGTAGAAATTTGATGATGGTGATTTCATCCTTTTTTTTCTCTATGTCGATGATATGCTCATTGTTGGCAAGAACACTTCTAGGATTGAGAAGCTGAAGTAGGAGTTAAGCATGTATATGGTCCAACAAAGAAAATTCTCATAGTTAGAATCATTCTAAATAAAGGAGTAAATAAATTTTGGATATCTCAAGAGAAATACATTAAGAATATGCTTCAAAGATTCAAGATGGATGGACAATACCAAAGCCGTAGACAATCCTTTTTTCTCTTCAGTTGAAGTTGAGCTCTAAGCAATGTCCCTTTTGTGACACAAAGAAGAAAGAGATGAAGAGTATTCTTTATTCATCCTATGTGGGTAGTTTGATATATGTTATGGTGTGTACGAGACCTAATATTGATCATGAATTTGGATTTTTTAGCAGCTTCCTTTCTAACACGAGTAAATTGCATCGGAATGTAGTGAACTGGATCTTTAGATATCTCTGTTAGACTACTAGTTTGAGACTTTGTCTTTAAAGTGATGAGCTAGCCATTAAGTTATATACTTATTTAGATATATCCAGGGATGCCGACTCAATAAAATCTACTTTAGGTTATTTGATCACTTTTGTAGGGGGGAGCAGTGTCATGACATTCTAGACTTTAGAAAATGTGTTGTTTGCCGACTACCAAAGCCGAGTTCATTTCTATAAATGAAGATAGCAAAGAGTTTCTATGGATAAAGAAATTTCTTTGAGAGATTGGTTTTGTTCAAAAAATATATGTGTTATTTTGTGACAACCAAAACACTATACATTGTGGTAAGAAACCTACCTTCCATTGTAGATCAAAATACATTGATACACAATATCATTGGATTGTATCATTGGATACAAGATGTTTTGGATGCTAAGTCGTTAGAGATTTAGAAGGTACACACTAATGATAAGGGGAAAATATGTTGACAAAATACTTACCAAGATGGAATTTTGAGGTTTGTTGCATGATTGTTGGGATGGCTATCACCTCCACATAGACAACAGGAGGAGAATTTATTAGGCATTTAAGCTCCCTCCTATATGGTAAAGTATATTTTTTAACTAATGTTATTTTTATCATTTTTATTAAAGACTTAAAATTGGAAAGGATAAACATCATATAAAAAGTTGATGTGGAAGGTGAGTAAACGTAAGAAATTTTAAATTTTGAACTCTGTAGGTGAGAGAGAGAGAGAAGAACAAAATTTCTGCTACTATTCTCTTCAGTACAAGTTTGATCAATTCAAATATCTGAAGTTATTCATCGTTGGATCGTGTTTATTGTTTAACACAAGCTTCTCAAGACACCAATCTTAATTCTCAATGGTGAAGATATGATTTTGAGCTATCCAAGTTAGCTTTTTATTGGTACGTAAGTGGACATTTTTGTTTAGGTTAGTTTTAGATAAATTTGAATTTTGGCTTTAATTAAGTAGTCTATTGTGCGCATTTTGGCTGCAAATTGGTAAGGTTGCTTTTAACATCTTGTCATTAATTACTGTAAAAGGGATAATTATTTTTTGGACTTTAAATTGACCTTTGGATGAATTTACAATAGATCTGTATTAGGGTTACAAACTCATCTTTTTGGGCATTTCATATGTCATCTAGTTATACGATTCTAGGTTGATGCGTGTAGTATCCATTTAGTACTTGAACCCTAGACTTTATATCTCATATTTATTATGGTGAAAATTTTCTAAGTGGACCGAAGTGTCCCGTGGTTGTTCTCATTTCTCCTTGGAAGAGTTTTTCCACGTAAATTGTGTGTCATCAATTAATCTATTTTTTCCTATTTTATAGTTGATCTTTTGACCCATTTTTCCTTTATCCCTTCAAAAATCAGAACCGCAGTTTAAGGTAAGGTAAATATCGATCATTTGAATGTTTATCTTTATTATATATGGGACCTGTGGAAGTAGATGTGAAAGGAGAGGGGTGGAAGGAGATGTATGATTGTAGGGAGGAGACTAGTGTACCTAGTCTAGTTGTATGAGATTTAAATGAAGTGGTAGAGAAAGATGATAAAGGGGTGCATACAGATTGGGACTAGAGGTTTTGGAGATTTTGAAGATAAATTGTAAGTTGCTTGTAATGCTGATTAGTTGTAGCTTGTCAAATGTGATCCAACTCCAAGTGGCTATAGTTTGAATATGATAGTGTGGCTTGTTTAAGAGAACACCTGTGAGTAGGAGTCCTGGTGTATTAAAGGATTGCGTCTTTGATGTAATGGGTGCATAGTTTTTTTATGGCTTTATAGTTCCCTTGGTTTTCTAATGTACTTGGTATTGCTCCAGTAAGGTATTTGTGCATTTAGGAAAAATAGTGCATGATTCTTTGATAGTAAACCCTTAATTTGCATTAATAAATGACTTTAATTATATATTTTTTTCCAATCAAAGAAGTACTTCATTAAAATAATATGTTTTTAATATAAATACTATATTTTGTTTGTTATAAACATATACATAATTTAATATACTAATTAACTACAAATTAACTAAATATATATTTATTTTATTATTTCTTTAATGTTTTAGTAAAAAAGTATTAATCAACTTTTGAAAATCATAAAATTTGAACTTAAAAATTCAAAATAACTAAATCTTATGTGTACTCTTTTTTTTTTCTATTTGTTATATTTATAAATTAAATATTTGAATATTTATAATTCAATATTTTAAAATTATATTTTTTTTTAATTTTTATTTACATACTTTTAGATAGGATTATAAATGAATAGAGCCGGCTTGCAAGCTTTTTTGGGCTTAGCTAGTTAGGGACTCAGCTCTGCTCGTTTATTTAGTCAAACGAGCCTAAAGTGAGGCTCGAGTTTGACTCGTTTAATAAACAAGCCAAGCTTGAGTATGAAAATTTTGGATTCAAGCTCATTTATAGTGCAAAAGCTTGTGAATTTGGTTCATTTGCCACAAAATCTCACGAGTCGGCTTGGCTCAAATCCTTTATAAACGAGCCGAGCTCTAGCCTTATTTTTAGGTTCATTTATTAAACGAGCCGAGCCTGAGACCGGGGCGGCTTGACTCCTTTACAACCCTACTTTTAGAAACTAAAAATAAATGAAACATGCTTAATTAATTTTCACTTATAAGTTTTATTTCAAGATTTCAATTTTACTTCTAATATTCATTTTTTTAATTTTCTTTAAATGTTAAATTTATAGATTAATAGTTTTTAAAATTTTAAATCTTCAAATATTTTATCTTTTTAAAATATATGATTTTTGATTTTTTAGCTTTTTACTTTTAATTTTAAGTTTATTTTTTATTTTTATAATATTTTAAGTTTATAATTTTAATTTTAATTTACAAAATTAATGAATGTATGCGCGCACGCGTGCACACAATTAATGTCCATCTAGTTTGTAGTTAATTGATATATTCAATAAGCATTAATAGTTGTAATTTCATGTATATTATTTAAATGAAGAACTTCCTCAATTGAAATACATATCAAATGTTTCTTTCTTTATTATAAACTCAAAAACATTTATTTTTCATTTGGAATAAACTATACAGACTATTTCCTAAATTAATAGTTATTTCATTTTATAGATAATATGCTTATGACTTTTATTTTCTATTTTTATAATTAGAAGATACGATCTTACAATTTGTGAATAGAATTGGAACATTAGACTATATTTTTTAAGTTATCATCCTCATCATCGTCATCATAATCATTAATTATATTAAAATTCACAATATTTTCAATATTATCACTTTTTATAAAATTAATAATAATGATAATAATATTATTTTAATAATAATAATAATAATAATTGTTGTTAATATTAATATGTTATTATTATAATGAATAATAATATTATTATATTATTCTTATGGTTTATAGTTTAGAAGAAGATAAACCATGTTTTCAAAATTTTAATTTAAAATTTAGTTTAATAATATAAATGAATGAACACATCTTTCATGCTTCTAAATTATCATAGAGATCTACAATTGTATTCTTCTTAGAACGAAGATGATTAATGAAAAACTATATTCCAAAAAATAAATATACTCTATTATTTTAAAATATAACATTTTAAGGAATTCAGATGAAAATTAAGAGTGAAAATTTATTTATTTATTTTGTATTTTTTTGGTATGTAATGAATAAATTGAGAAAATTTGGAAAATTAAGTCTATTGTATTTGATATATAGAAATTAGATTTTGAATAAAGTATTTAATTTACCAAAATATTATTTTTAAATTTATAATATTTCTTTATATAATTATGTACAAGATTTTTTTAGAATTATTTTAGTATTTTATCTTTTTGTATACAATTTCCTAAAATTTTAAAATCAAATTACTAGCCCTTATTGTCATTGATAATAGAAGTTGAAAAATAAAAATATTTATTTTTATTCACATTTTTATACCCATTCCCTCTAAACAATTATCAAATATTTTTAAAAAAATTACATTAATTTTTTCAACTATCTATTTTACCCAAACAAACACCCTCCCACAAATAAAATTTTCCCGCCAAGGTCCTCAACCTGTATTCGTTCACGGTTCACAGGAATCACAGCGCAACTTCGATACTCCCTCGTCATAGTGACCTCCACTGAAGCGGCAGCACCAACCCTATGTATCTATGATAAGTCCCCCGGCGCCCCGCCCTCTCTGTAACAAATGGACGGGATCCTTGCAGTTGTAATTTAGGGTTTCATTTAATGAGAAAACTGCTAACTGTTGCAAGTCCTTTCCAATTGCTTTGAATTTCTGCGTCAACCGTCTTACTAGTGCAGAATTTTTCGTCTTTGCCGCGGCGATTTGAATGATCGTTGCGAGTTATTGTTGGTTTCATTAGAATTATTCCATCCGTAAGAAGGAAGGTGACCTTGATGATTACAATATCGAATAGTGATTTAAAATTGCCGAGATTGCAGGAAGCTAGAAAAAAAATCCCTGGGGCTATAAGTAGAAATCTTTCTCATGTCCTGTACATGGTCATGTGACTTCAAACTGCCAAGAAGGTTCTTGGTCCCTGATTCTGTTTTGATCAAAATTATGAATTGCATGATTCATTTATGTTCTGGTCCATGTCTGTTTGCTCACATTATATTATGAGTCCAAAGGTAATCGATTCCTGTTTTTCCTTCAACGCCATAGTGAATCCATGAAGTTGATCTGAGCTGTCTGTTATTGCTGGAGGTATGTATACTTGTCTATGTGATGCGTAGTTGATACTTCCATCTTTAAAGTTCAGATGATTGTGTATATATTATCATATATTGATAGGCGGTGTGTTTTTCAGTTCCCATACAGCGTAGTGCTTAAACTTTTAATCGTTACGACCATGATGGTGTATGATGATTATACCATGCAATATTTTCATGATTGGTTCTGTGTGAGCCTATGAATTAATTACGACGCCAATGGTATTGCTATTTTGCCCTGTCTGCGCACTTCTCGAGGACTTACACTGCTTCTGTTGGATATTCTGCATACTCGGTCCTACACAGTTTAAAATTTTTCTGGCTTGTAATTTTTTTAATTGGCTAGGCATGAACTGATATTGTAGCTAAGTAACCTAAGTTACAATAGTAGTGTAGATTGGCATGCAAAAGCAGACGAGGAACAGGAAAAGAAGAAGTACGTAAGGGCTTTTGTTTTTATTAATATATATGAAAGAAAGCCCCGGCCTTCACATTATATAGTGCAGCCTAGGAGTCTAGTTGTTGACTTAGCAGTAACAAAGAGGATTACGTCAAGTAAAATAAGCTAAAGAATAGGAGAATACACCGAAGGGATTTAAGCTAAGGCTAAAGAATTGGGGAGGTCGCTGCCAAGTCAAGTAGACTTCATTGAACTGCTGTGCGTAGATCTGCAGCAAACAAGACAGATAAGCGTTGCTTTTGTCAGGCCTGGATCAGTTGAGGGTGGGTACTTTAACAAGTAGACAGTATGAAACCTGATGGATTTTGTAAATATAGTCAGAACAATGTTGTGTGGACGTATATCGGGTGTGGTCTCTTTATGTACAACTTTGATGCGTCTTCTCCCGTGATAATTGTTCATCTTGTCAGGCTGAGATATTTTGGTCATTTCTGTATGCTCCAATCAGCTGAATTCGTTTTCTAGCATGGAGGTGGTCATGGAGGAAATATATCTGCAATTGGCTGGTTAGTTCCATTCCATGTTGCTTCATCACCGACAAAGCAAGGGATATGTAAGAGATGGGAACATAAATAGGGATGCCACGTAATATGAAATAGGGAAATATTCTTGTTAAGTTTCTTATTTGCATCGGGATGACTTGTGACCTAATTTTTTTTGTTACATTCATAAGTACTCCTGCAGGAGGTTATCATGCTGAAATTCTGAAGCCTGCTACAAGCTCCTCCCCTGCATGCTTGCCCTTCTTAACCCTTCCCTTGCGGGGGTTGAGGAAAGTGTTGTGAAGGTCATTTAATCTCGTGTCTTTTGATGCTACAAGGATTGTTATGCCGGTAGATAAGGTACCGACTTTCATGATCCAGTTTCTAGTAACTACCGTATCGTATTAACTGCAGAATTGTCCAGTTCACCGCCTTCTGGATAGGATTCCTGATCTTGTATGTATGGCTGTTGCAGTGCCAAATCAGGTTCTTTCCTTTTTATTATTATTTATACCACCGCTAAAGTGGGCTGGATGGCATTTTGTTTATCTTGTGTTTTCGATTTTTGTTGTACAGTTTCATTCCTGAGGGGATAGAGACTTGTGGTATCAGCTTTGTGATGGTTGCTGGATATACAAATTAATGGACTGTCAGGGATTATATGCTTGCACAGATCTGGATCTCTAGAGTCTGTCTGTGACAGAGGGAGCTAAAACAGCACTATAAACCGAGTCTAACACTACTACAAATATCGAGATCAAGCAACTGACTAGTGTTAAGTCTTGCATGTAAAGTATTTGTTTTGTTTCGTACTCTGCTCATTTTTGCAATCCATCGATCCTAGTTTACTGCCCTTGTGATTTTTGTGAGAGTGGATTGCTTGCATAAAATGTACGCCCATTTTATCCCTAGATCAGGAGCTACGCAATAGAAACCGCATTATCCCCTACAGAATCGCTCAATGATATTCAAGTCCCCTAATGTTGCCACATGTTATGATGCTATTGGTGGAACTAGCCTTGGAGGATCATTGGCAGGTACAGGGGAATGCCATATGGTATCGCACATTTTGTCCAATTGGAGATCATCTGTGGGAAGAAGGGCCCCTAATCACGTGGAGGGTGGCTGTCTAATGGAACCATAAAAGGACAAAAGATTTGATCATTTACAAATCTCCTCTAATCTTCTCCCAACCAATTATCATTTATCTCCCACGTGGGACTTTTGGCCCCATATTACCGGTAATTCTTTTTTCCTACGACTATATTATATTCCTTTTGGACCTTATGGTGTGATCCGTCATACCGTACCAATTCTCTTTCCCTCCTCTATATTGCTTCTTTCGTCCTTGTTCTTAGCTGTGTTGGAAAAATCGAGTACGTGCGGCGTCGATCATGGATGGTTCTTCTGCATCTTACATACACATGGTGACTGAAATTACCTAGACCTTTACTCCTATGATATCATATATATATATATATATATATATGCACCCATATTTTATTTTATTTTACTTTGTTGCAACCGAGTGGGATACTGACTGTATTTTGTTGCTGGCACGTGATGCCTTTTTCGAAAACTCGTGCAGGTGCAGCATCTGATAGAGAAGTGCTTGATCTTCCACATGAACAAAGAAGAGTGCATGGATGCCTTGTCAAAGCATGCCGACATCAAGCCAGTCATCACCTCTACTGGTTTTCTTCGCTTCCTTATTGCCTCTCAACTTGGTGTTTTTTATTTTTATTTTTTTGGGGTTTCTGTATGCATGGATGCGAAGCAGAGATGCATATGAGACTAACCTAAAATGGGAAGGATACTTGATGCCTTGATTATTTAATTACCAGCTGATTGAGCCACAACTTTTTGCTCCTATCAGCGTTGGAAACCTAGCCGATTTTCACTCTGTTCTTTTTCTCGCTGAGGATCAGTCCTCATCTTTGAGAGAAAAAAATGGAAACGTTTTCGATTTGGGGAACGATGTGATGTGAAGTAATGTAATGAATCCCCCCTCCCTCCCTCTCCAAATCGTTTGTCTTTCAAAGCGGCATGCCTATGAACCGAACGGTATTATACATCACGGAAATCAACCCAAAGATTTGATCAGCTGCTCGTATCTTTTTCTTGGCGTCCTTCTCTTGACCCCAATCATTAGCATATCGATGTGAGGGGGCTATTTGAAAGTTTAATTTTTCTTGCTTGATGTGACATCTTTATTTTAACCAATCATTTATGTCAGCCAGCCAGACTTGTTTGCTTTCAGCTTCAAAGTATATATCGCTGATTTTATTTCTGTTGTAATAATATTGTTTGTCGATCGTATCATGCAGTGTGGAATGAACTGGAGAAAGAGAACAAGGAATTCTTCGAGGCGTATACTCGGTCTCAAAGCAATAAAGATCGGATGTCTGAGGCAGAGACAAGCGAGTTGATTCAAAAGATGATAGCAGAGTCGTCCAAAGATTCTAAGGACTGAGCACTTACTTCCTACTGAAAACGATTGATCTCTTTTCCCTAGATATGTTTCCATCCATCACATCCCAGCCAGATACTCTATTATATAGTCAGGAAACGAACTGGGCGGGAAACTATATATGTGCATACCTGGTCTCCACTAGCTTAGGAGTTATGACTATTGATAAATCAAATATAAGGGATCAGTAAGACATTGGGACAGTTACTATGCGATGCGGTCGCCTTTCACATATCTCACGCCCCTATAATTTCGGTCATTGTTAAATCATAGTTGGCTGGTAATAGTATAGGGATTGCACAATCGTCGTGGCTATTCTTATGCGGGTCGGTCAGTGAAGTAGCTAGAGATGCAATAAATAAATAAAACTCGTTATTCTGAAGGCAGGCACACTTGTTTTTGTTTTGATGGCCATATTATGTAATTAGAGTTAAGGGTGTCGGTCAGAGTTTAATTCGGATCAATTAAAATATTTAATTTTTATTAATCTGCAATTCAAAATTTGAATTAATTAAAAAAACGGTCAGAGATTTAAAAACTAATTTAATTTCAAATTAAATATGTTTTAATTCTGTTTTATGAATAATCATGTTTCGATTCTATTCTAAACTTATTTTGATCTAGTTTTAATTAAAATTAATTCGGCTTTAACCTTAGTTGTTGAAAAAAAAAATATTACAAAATATATTGAAATTAGACCATACCAAAAAATTTGGTTCAATTCCAGACCAAAAAAACGTTTGGCTAGTAATTTGGACCGTTTCAATCTAACCCTAATTCTATCTTATCTGTCCGGTTTGATCCGAAATTACGGATTAATTTTAACTATGCACACCCCTAGTTGAAGTTTCTGTTTGGCGAGCGGGCTAATGTTTGATCCGTTCTTTGGCAGTAGTTTTGGTGCATATCTTCCTGAGATATATAATTAAATACTGGGGCTTTGCCGAAACCATCAGCGCGCGTGTACAAAAACATTTGCTCACGACTCCTGTTTTTGCGATTCAATTATCAGGTGAAGCTGCACGGCTCCATTCCTGTTTGTATCTTTTTTGTGGGCACGTTATTGTCTCTGCAACTAAAGAAATTAATGGATACCACTTGAAAGGATTCTTTATTCAGAGCGTGCTAATAATTCGATATTCATTCATATCCACCATTCCCTCTTAAGTTTTTCACATCGGATATTTGATATCTATATACAAAAATCATTTAAGTAATTTAAATAACTTTTATAATTTTTTTTTTTAAAATATATTTATTAATATTTATATTTATATTCATATGAATATCTTTCTGATATGATGGTGTACAAATCAAGAAATAATTCTATTTTCTTACAGAACAGATAAAATATCTAGTGCCAAGGAATCTATTTCAAACAATCAAACGAAGTTACCAATCAATGGTCAAAACACTGAATCTGAGTCAGACTATTAATTTTTATTTGAATCCTGTAAGTTAGAAAGTTAGGGGAGATTTCCTAACCATTTCCCTATGAAACTTGAAGATGCAGCCAAAAATGGTAAGGACATAAAAGCATTGAACGTATGCCGGAGACAGGAAAAGGAGGGCCATAGGGAATCTGAATATAAAACCGTTTCTGTGCAACTTGGACCCCCGTCTGAAATTGCTTTCATATACCCTAGAAGGATTGCATGTGATGGCTCCAGTTACGTGCAAAGTTAAAGCTCCAAAAGAGCCCTTGACAATAAATGAAGCTGCGGGGTGGGGGAGGTGTGGGCCCTCAATTACAGAATAGGTCACCGTCGGTCATGCGCTTTTCATCACGTCAAAGAAAATGGAACTGGTTGGCTATCAGAAATGCATATTAAACGTTGATTCCATTGTCACATTTCCACTACACTTGCCATATACTTATTTCACTGTCGCAATGAATGATTCTAGCTTATCACCGTTTTGACTTTTAAGGTATCATTCTCATTTTCAACAACTTCCCTTATTTTGAATATATAGGAGATATGCTGCGTTTGATTAAGAATATGCCACGTAATTTTTAGGTGATTAGCCACGTCAATTAAAAACTTGAAGTCGAGAAGTTGTCATTTTGGCTCGAGCCAATGGGAAGAATCACACGTATCATAAGCACATGCTCATAATATTATATCACACATGGGTACAATGCCGCAAAAATTTTACTAGATTGCTTACAATGAGTCTGTTGGGGTTTCCTTAACAAGGACAGAAACTTAGGCCATCAACCAATGGGGGCAAACAACAAAGGCCTCTTAAGCTAGAGAAAGACAGACTAGGGCCATGAACAAAAGCCTGAGCAAACGACACCTACCTAAAGCAACAAGCATGGGTTGTCATCCAAGGGTAGATAGCCAAGGCCACATGCCTAAGTGAATCCAAAGGGTGTCGACCAGGGCCATTAGCCACTATCGTCAACCAAAGGACGTTGGCCAAGCTCATCAATGCATGCTCATCGGATATGACTAATAAAAGTTTAGCCACAACTCGTATGACCTTGTAGCCAATAAGGTTCTCTGAAGTAGAAATGTTGTGTTCTTTGAGGACCAAAACATCAAATACCTCATACAAGATGGGAGAATGGAGACCTATATTGATGATTCCGAGGCAGAAGGCTTGATGACAAAGTTTGATCCAGTCAGAATGGCTAAAGCACATTCCGACGTAGATGCGAGTTGCCATGACACTAGGTTGAGGCAATAGAAAGTGAAGATCTTGAGCCTAATCAAATTCAACCCCAAGAGTTTGATGCACCTGAGACTCCATGAGAAGTGTAAAGATCCACTAGAAGACAGAGACAAACCAACAAGCACCCTATAACAAACTATGTGTTACTCTTGAACAGTGGAGAGCCTCTATGTTATGATGAGGCCCTCGCCGATGCCTATAAGGAGAAGTAGTTAATTACAATGAAGGAAGAGATGGGATCCCTACAAAGGAACAACACTTTTAGGCTTGTGGAGTGACCAAAAGGGGAGAAAATCTTGAAAAATAAGTGGATTTTCAAGATCAAGCATGATGAGGTTAAAAATGAGCTAAGACACAAGGCAATGGCCAAAAACAAGGGGTTGGGTATGATGAGATCTTCTCTCAGGTGGTACAGATGATATACATATCTCTGATTTTGTGACTAGCCATTGCTCTGGATTTAGAGGTGGAACATCTTGATATGAAGACAATTTTCAAACATAGTGACCTCAAGGAGGATATATACATGGAGTATCCAAAGGGGCTCAAGGTTAAGGGTAAAGAGGGTATGGTGTGAAAGCTAACGAATAGATTGTATGGATTGAAGTAAATTCCATTGCACTAGAATATGAAGTTTGAGTCATTCATGGCTCACCAAGGGTACATGAAGATGTAGCACACCATTGTGTTTTCATGCAAAAGCTCAAGCACGACAACTTTATCCTTTTACTTCTATACATGGGCTATATGTTGGTAGTCAGATATAATTAGCCATGCCAACTATATCCGGGGCATACACATCATACGTGGCTAAGGACAGAGCAATCTATAGTTATTTCAAGAGGAGCATATAGAGAAGATGCTCAAGAAGAAGAAGAAGAAGAAGAAGAAGAAGAGATAGATTTTATATGCGTCACATTGGAAGCATGATGTATACAATGGTATGTACAAGGCCAGACATTATATTTTTCATCGGCATGGTTAATAAGTTTATATCCATCCCAGGAAAAGATCATTGGGAGGAAGTAAAGTGGATATTAAGGTGCCTACAAGTGACGTCTAGTGTGAGGCATTGTTTCAAAAGAGTTGAGCCTGTCTTAGTAGCCTATACCAACTTAGATATGACAGGTAATGTAGATACAAGGTGATCAACATCAAGATATTTGCTTACCCACTATGGGGGAGATATCTCATGGTAGCCCCGACTACAGAAGTGTATAACTTTATCAATGACAAAGGGATAGTACATACCAATCATCAAGGGGTGCAATGAGA
Source organism: Tamarix chinensis (assembly GCA_030549775.1). Classification (NCBI taxonomy): domain Eukaryota; kingdom Viridiplantae; phylum Streptophyta; class Magnoliopsida; order Caryophyllales; family Tamaricaceae; genus Tamarix; species Tamarix chinensis. Next base: position 120,553,723 of record CM060172.1, read on the forward strand.
TGTTATGGATGAAGAGGTTATTCAAGGAGATAGGCATAAAGCAGGATACAGTTGTGGTATTTAGTGATTCAAAAAGTTTCATCCATGTCATTAAGAATGCTAGCTTCTAATCAAGATCTAAGCATAACTAGGTTAGATATCATTGGATAAGATATATGCTTAATGAGAGGAAAATTTGTGTGGAGAAATTCCATACCAATGAGTATAGGTTAGACATACTTATAAAATCCTAGATCAAATGTAAGTATGATCTATGTTACATCAAAACTAGAATAAAAAGAGTGTATAGTTCCTCTCAAGAGAGAAGAAATCAATTATTTTCTTGTCTTGAAAGGGGGATAAGTATTGGGTTTCCTCAAAAAGGATAGTAACTTAAATTTTTGGCTAGATAAAGACATATTGAGGCCACGTACAAAAGAATGAGAAAACGACATCTGCCAAAGGCATCGGCCATAGGTCATTAGCCAAGTGCATAAAGCCAGGGTCATCAGTAAAGGCAACTCCAAATGGCGTCAATCAATGTTATAAGCCAAAGGGCATTATCCAGGGCCTTCATTCAAGGAAGAAAACCAAAGGCCAATTAATGGAGTTAGTTGGAAAACATGACCTAGTGATTGATACTGAGGCAAAAGACATGAAAAAAGAATGGATGTTGGTGAGTGGTTAGAAAATCCTTTAATATAAGGGCTTTGGTACTCATTAGTATAATAATATATAAGTTGATAGGAGTCAACTCACAAATTCAATCATTAAGTTGTAACTTATATGTTCCCTTAACTTTGATTGATGTTAGGTATATATATTAGACAACTACTGATGATTGAGTGTTCTGGACAAGAATGAGGGAGGGTACAAAAAGCCATATTTAGACCCTTTATAAAGATTTTAATACTCTCAATTATCTCCTGTCATTCATACTCTCTGGGGGTAGGAAAATCATGATCGGGATAGCGGACCCAAAGCTATGGACTCGGGTATGGGTCTTTTGCTGAAATAGAATGGGCCTTACTTTTTTTTTATTATGTGTTATCCTGAATAATATAACAATTACGTATAGTATGTCAAAGTTGTCAACACACTTTTTTTTACGCTCCGTAACTTGTCCTCAGCCAGGCTTGGGCAGAATAGTAGAGCAAAAAAAATGTGTTCTTGTCATTAATATGTTTTATGTTTGCTCGCAATAAAAGTTTCATAATCTTCCACACACATATATTTAATCTTACTTTTACAATTTACTCTTACATTTTTCATAATCATGCAATTGGTTAAAGGGGATATTGTCCACTTGGCGGAGGGAATTTTATTAGTTTTCTAAATTCCTAATTGAGTCCACACTAACTAATACAAATTTTTTTCCCTTTTATAAGTTGAGTTAATTGATAGCTCTGTATAATTCTTCCGTGTCATGTTTAATTTACACAAATTTGATGAGAGTTTAGGGATTCTGAGAGTTAGGCTTCGGTAAGGAGGCACAATCAGAAATATTTGTGCTTAAAAGAATAAGGTATGTGTCTCATTTTTTACGATAAAAAATAATCCTTAGCAGTTGGTAGATGGAGGTCAAAATCATATTGTTGATTGGATCATATGAAGTTTGGAATATCCCACATCATGATATCCTATCATATAAGGTGGTGTTTTCGACTAGTTTGGGTTAAGATAATATTGGATTATTTGGTATTTTGATGGAGGATTCATATTGGAAATCTTTAAGTTCAAGTACTTTTTTTATCACTATCTTAATAATAATAATAATAATATATTATTATTATTATTATTATTATTATTATTATTATTATTGTGTGTGCATATTACTTTTTAATAAACGTGAAGTACATCGAACAAGAAACTCTAGAGTACCCTCATGAGTGGCCACCTAATCCAAATATAAGCTATCAACATACATGGCTAGGTTAGAAAATGATTTATATGGGAACATACTTTCTACTATATTAGCCATTTCTTTGATTATTGTACATATCAATATAATAGGAAAACATCTCCTATGATGATGAAATATTCATTGATTTTTTTTCTTCCCGTATATAGTAAGCAACTGTAGTCAACATGTTATGAAGAAAAATTGTCCTACACTTTGATCCACGCCCTCCTCTACATATTCATTTCATCACATGATCGAATTTAATTAGACAATGACCGCAACCAATACCCTTAGTACTTTTATGCTAAATTGTTCAGATATAGGTACACTTAAAATGTAAATGAGGCATGGTTTCCTCCTCCTCACACAACACATAAATTTGGTCATAAACTAGTCCCATTTTTTCTATACTATCTTTTGTTGCTAGTCTGTATGGGACCACTAGCCATAGGTGAAACTATTATCATGGTAGAGAGACATGGTTCCACTCAACTCTCCACCACCCCACCTCACCGCCTCTTATCCTAAAGAGAACACATGCCTCTAAGATGATGTAATAACTATCAATTGTAAGGGCATCCAAATCAAGGTTCATGCTATAAGCAAATTTTGAATGAATCTTAAGAACTTTTCTTAAGCGCCAAGAAACTGCCCCTTTTTCTCCTATCTCCCACAATTTTTTGGACTTTATAAATTATCTATGAACCCACCTAACCCACACTATATCTTTCTTATTTTGCAAATTCCATAGGAGGTGTTACTTTGCTGCAATACTTTATGATTCCAAATCGATAAGGATCAAACCACCCACTTGTTTGGATTTGCATACAAATCGATAAGGTTTGGGTCATGTTTTGATCACATTAGGTTTAGAATGTAACAATTTGCTTTATCACTTTTGATTATTTTATCCTTGTTAAAGGGTTATAGTTTATTTGAATTTAAACTAGTCCTAGTCTAGCCATTTCAACATTTGATCATACATTTTATCTTTATAATTCAATGATGAAATGAGTGATTAGGTAATGACTTAGATATACTTATCATAATTGTCAATTTCTAATATTACTTCATTGTTTATGACATTATTTAGATGACAAAAACAACTCTATATTTGGAAAAACTTTGGCATGGTGAGTCGGGCTCACTTAAGAATCATTACTGAATAAGTTGATGTTTAATGGTCTATTTCAAGGATAAAGCACATACAATGAGAAAAGAAACAACAACACAAGAACTTCAAGGACCATAGTTACAAATAGAATATCTCATCTAATTCTTGTCATTGATGTAGTCCACATTAATTCATATATATATATATATATAAATTGTTCTTGTCCATTTTTGTCCGACAATTTTGTAGATTCACTGTTTTATTTTATTGATTCACTTCACTTTTGACCATTTTTTTTAACAATACGTGAACAAACCGTTGGCCTATTAGTTCATCAATCGTTTTGGAATGATTTATAATACTATGTTGGAAACGCATGATTCTTGTGTAAGTATCGGATCAAATGCGTTGTGTCTTTATATTTTATATCAAGATTTTGGTAAGTTGAGTCGAGCTAGTTTTGAGTTGATTACTTTTACATTATGTTTGATTTTATATGGGTATTGAGTGGGATTGGCTTCGACTTTATCATCATCAAAATTAGGGTAATCATCGGTCATAGTAGGTTATATTTTAGTTTCTAATATATTAGGTTAATGTGGAAATTGGGTGAGAATCACATTTCACCTAATAAATTTCAAGTTTAAAAGTGGATCAAATTTTATTAATTTTCATAAATCATGCCATGTTTCGTGAGCTCTGCGGACATAAAGTAAGGAGGCTTATTTTGTGGTTAACCCCCTAAAATTGATTGAGTGATTGTTCCGTTAGACCCACGGACGAAGAAAAAGTCTAAAAATTATATGAGACGATAATCAAAAAGTTGAGAATGACAGACATATCATTACAGAGAGAGAGAGAGAGAGAGAGAGAACTTACTTGACCTTCGTTCGTTGCGCGGCAAAATATGCACGAGCCAGTAAGCCACTGCCGTCGAAAACATATGAATCTCTAGCACACCGACGACTTCCATATTTGCAATATTCTCTTAACACAAAAATTTCTAGAGTCATAAAAAACCAACAAAAAAAAAACAAAAAACACTCCCCACCATCATTTGAGTAAGGAAAAAACACAAAATTGAACGGAAGAAAAAATACAAAAATAAGAAGATCAACATCAGGTGTCGATGTCATCGCTTTGGACCTCATCTCTCACCGGACTACTTGCCTCGGCTTAACTTGAGATAATATTTTGATTCTAAACTACAATTTATATGTATAAAAAAAAAGTTGTGTTAATTTTAATGAATTTATTTTATAACTAAAATAAAACAGTCAACTGCAAATCCTAGAAAACAAAGCCCGATACAAGGAACCCAAGAGGGAAAGGTCATCTTCACTAGATTTATTAGAATTGCCATATACATCACCTTCACACTCTGTATCAATTTTAGAATGAACGTACGTCTTTCTTCCCTAAGCCAGACGGGGACTAGATGCAATGAACGTACGTACGTCTATCTGTAACAGGTTTGAATAAGCCAGAGCTCAACAGTACCAATAAGTCAGCAGCTCGTGATCAGCTTCAGACATTTGAAAACCACACAATCAAAGATAGAATCCGATAAAGCCTCACACCAACTCAGAAAAGAAGAAGGAGAAAAAATAAATAAAAATCCCAGCAACCATGCCCATCGCCTAATGCAGATAAAAAATATCTTCCCTTGGGCAGGCATACGTGGAAACCAAAGAGGTTATCTTTTAAAGTAAAAGTATCAGGTATATGTTAGCCACAGAAAACAGTTTAAAATAAAATTTGAGAAGAGGGGATATAAAAAACAACATTTCCTCTCACCAACGTGGGATTGAGAAAATTAATAAGCAATAGCTGCTTTTGCCATTGTTACAACAACTTTTGGTCAGGAGGGAGGGCTGGGCAATAGAAGAGACACCCACACACCCATATGACCTGTCCGTCGCACTTGATGCGAAATCTGAAATCAATGAACAAATTTAACATTGTCTCATTCATCTTATTTAGTCGCCCATGTATGGTCGACTCCATTCAACTGTTTTAATCTCTTTCTTACACAGGACTACTCCAGGGTGAGACACACGAAATTTCTGGAAAGAAGGATTAGCGATACTGCAGGATGACAGAAACTAATACAGACCGGGGAACTAGTTTGCATCCTGCTCCTGCATGCCTATTCCCCCCCCCCAAGATTCATGTATTCTAGAAGATAAGCTCAGTGCATGAATCCACTTAGTTTCAGTCGATAATGTATCTTCCCTGGACAAGCCATAATAAACTCTCCTTCATTCATCCACCTTATAGTTAAGGAAGCACCTCAGGATCAAGGTCCTTAACCGACCGCGAGACGGACGCATAACGAAGAAAAGCATTATGCAAGGAAGGAAGTGGTGCACTGGTGCTATGAATGAAATTTGCAGCACCGTGAAGCCAGTTATAGCACGTATACCCAAAATATGAAGGAACTCCGGAGTCTGGAGTGAGCTAACTATGCAGTTATGGACAGACGCTAAGATATGCATGTGATAAAAACAATAACGTACGTGTACTTATCATTTTTAGAAAGGCAGCAATCAATTATCGTATGTCATTGGACATGGGTAGACAGACAGATATACAGAACACGCTTGACTTTCCTCGGAAGGAGAAGCTATGTATAGATATTTTGTATCCAAGACAGCCACCTCAAAATTCAGCACATCAGAACTTTCCAATCCAAGGCATTGTAAAAAACTCCACTCGCGATGGTTTATCCCTTTTGATTATTAAAGGACCATTGCATCATGGATCCACATTATGGGCAGCGCACGCGTGTTACTTGAAGAATCGCAATATGCACGGGAAGAGAAAGAAATGGAACCAAGTTCCATGTGCACCAATGTAACTTGCTATACATGCTTAGAAATAAATATATAGAACAAGAGCCAATATGCATCCAACATATGTAGGGAATGAAGCTAAACGTTCTTATTCAGCCGAGCTATATGCAAGAACTTTGATAAAAATGCTCAAAAGTTCGAAGGCAGCAGACCTACCTTCAAATAGTTATGAAGGTGAGTAAGGTCTTCAAGGATACACCGCTTCTTGAAATGTTCAAGAACTACCTCAAGTGTGGTGCTAAACTCAAAACAACAGCAGTGATTTTTCGCCTCCGCCATATATAAGGACCCTGTTCAATTGATGAGGTCGGTAGATAAGGCTTTCTTTATGTACGCGGCAAATAAAGTAACCGAATCAGGCTTATGCACTGTGAATTTGAAACAATCTACACATATATGAGTTTTCAAATGATCATCCAAAGACTTCAGTTCATTGAGAAAAGACTGCTCACTCCCATCACTGGGGATCCTTTCTCTTCAAAAATGCAAAAACACAAGAGAAGATCTTCGAACCCCCGAACATTTCATATTCAAACGTTCACGGCAACAGCAATGACAGAAACAGAATGATCATGATTAATAACTAGGCTTACAAAATCTAAATGAAAAGTACTTGAGAGTTCTCAGCTCTTAAGTCCGACTAGAGGTGCCAAATGGGTCGGGTTTGGGTTGGGTCAATTTGGGTCGGTATAAGATTAAGTTGTTATGCAGTCATGTACCGATTAGGTTTAGGTTTGGGTGTCTTTTGAATTCCAGTAATAGTATTTTGGGTTGGGTTAGTTTTGAGTCGTGTTATTTTGAGTGAGAAGAATATTGGATTGGGTCAGAGTCTAACCTATTAAGTTCGGGTTTGATTTGAGTCTTTAAATTTTGGATCGTATTAGGTTTAGGTTAAGTTAATTCAATTTAAAACTTATATTGATATTAATTGCTATCTATTTAATATAATTAATAAATTAATTTTTTTGATTTATTATTATTGTTATGATTATCATAGTGATTTTATCATAATATATGTAATGATATAACAAATTATTATCATAAAAATATGTAATAATAATAGTAGTAGTAATAATAATAAAGTATTATGAGTATTACTATTACTATTATAGTTATTGTTATAAATACAATAATAAATATTATTATGCACATAAATATAATGATTGTTATAATAATTAGAATTATTGTGTTAATTATAATAATAATTTTTATAATTATTATTTTTATTGTTATTAATTATCATATTTAGAAATACAATAAGCATTATTATTAGAAGAAAAATAAATATAAACTTTACTATTGCTATGATAATAATATATATTATAAATTTATAATTATTATGTTTAAGAGTATAATTTTTATGTTTATAATAATAATAATTTTTTTGATATAATATAATTAATGTTAATATGATATTAAAATAAAATGAGAAAAATAGAGTCTTACTAGTTTTATTTCATTTGTTGTTATACAGGTTGAATATTTTTGTTTACATAAAATTTTATTAATAAGATAGTTTATTAATGTTTATGTATTAATTTGTATAAGATAAAATGTTACTTTTATGAATCAAATTTAATTTTAGTTAATATCAAGTTTGAAATTATATTCAAATATGGATCAGGTCATTTTGGATTCTCGGGTCGGGTCATTTTTAGGTTTGTGTCTGGATATGTGCTGGGTTATGTTTGGGTTAATTATTTTGGTTTGATAATTTTGAATACAGATAAGCTAAATTTGGGCTAAGTTCATATTGATTCGAGTTATTTTGAGTTTTGAATTGAGATCGGGTTTAATTTTGCATATGTAGATCAGGTTTAAGGTTTGGTTATTTAGGTTGGATCGGCTTTGTCAGGTTTAAGTCCGAGCAATAAACCACAAACCAACTAAAAATTACATTTGATAAGTAGTATTTCTCATAAAACTAGAGATATTGAGGTTTTAATTTTGTTTCATAATACCATATCTTTTATGAAAAATGCCAACAATTAAATATTGTTTTCAAATGAAATGAGTAAGAAATGTTAAATTTAATATGAAGGTATAGTATAAAAATAGATAAATTTTTATATAAAATTTACTATCATAACCATCATCATTATTGTTAGCACTACAATATGATATATTATACATAAATTTTATTAATTAATGTATCTATTTTTTCTATCAATATATACAAAAAAAAATATCAATAATTATGCTATTATTGTAATATTGATAAACTCAAATGGAGTTAGTATAACAATATAGAGAGGAAGAGAGAATATGGCTTTTGATTTTCATTGACATATATGAATTGTTTCTTGCATTAACTATTAACAATATATTATATATATATATAATACCTATACTTATTACATTTATTATGAGGAGGATTTAGATAATATGAAAGGAGATGGATGATATGTATAGTTGGAAAATCATAATAGAAAAGTTGTTAGAACTTATGACAACAATATCAGTATTAGACCTAGGGTTTAATACAATACACATTCATAAATTGTACATCTATAATATGTGAATAGGATATTTACAACACTTCCTATCAGATGTATATATTTTTATAGTTACAATACTCCCCCTTAAGAATACATTTCTAAAATACTACCTCAATAAAAATCTTGTCCGAAAAATCCAGTGGGACAAAACTATAGTAATGTAAAAGAGTACAGTTTTCTTCCCTAAACTTAATATATCTTCTTCGTATTTCATATTACATATGATTTTGTTTATATTTACAAGTACACTTTAATAGTGCTTGCATTTGAAAACTTTGCAGTAAAAACCTTATCAGGGACAAAAATCTAGCTTTTGCATAAAGAAATGTGTCACCAATTAACTTTTAAATTATTTCTTTACAAACACCCATTTATATTCAAATGGTATGCCACCTTTAAATATTAGACTTCTTGTCCATATAAATCATGCTCATTAAAGCAAATACATTTAACTATTTTAACTCAACAATAATTTATCAAATGACATTGTATAATGAATCGAGAATCAGTCTCACTTCTATACATGATTAGCTACAACTATTTAGATATAAAAAAAAATTACAAATGTCTACCTCATACCATCTTATTCTAATATAAAGATAATTCATAGATATTTCATTTGTTGGTGGAATTTTTCTCAGATTCTATCCATATAGATAAATTGACTCATTGTGGGAAGTTTTCTATCCTTTTCAAGGATTATAAATCCTCTTTCAAAAGTGTTTCTCTTTGAATCCATATCATATGATTCTAGCATATCATATGTAAGTTGGAACTTTAGTCAAAACACATATAACTTTCACAATTTCTTGGTTATAATAAATGCAAGTTTTAGCTAAGAAACATTAATCAAGCATAATAATCATCAAGTGTAATTTAATTTTCCTTTGGGTCCATATATCATGGAATAAGTCTTCTAAATTCTTTATGACTTTATAATCTCAATATCCTCTTTTCCCCCACTAAAGATGAGGAAACAAACATTCATAGCATTCTTTGTAGCTTAATTTCATATTCATAGAAAATTTTAGGCGCACATAAGACTCATCTAATTTTTTAAAATAAACATTAGATTCATTCCAATTAACCTAGATTAATTGATAATGTGATATGTGATTAATATGTACCAAAAATTATTGCATGTTTATTGGCATATCACTTCTAAACCTCATTAACAAGGGTCTTTGAATAAAATACATAATCAATGACTCTACTAGTTCATTTTACTTCCAACATAAAGCATTGATTGGATTTTTACCTAATTGGATGACTATTCACTTTTATGCCAATGTAATAATATAAGCTGTAAAATATAACATGCGACCTTACATTGATGTATCATTATATACCATGGTATATTTAAATGTTCCACATGTGCAAACTTAAATTCTATCAAGGGCATATGATATTTTGCATTTTCTTACATTATCAAAACTATAAATTTGTCAAGAATAATGTCGTTCATATAAAATACCAATTAAGAAGAATCTTCATGATTCTAAGTGGATACTTGGGCAAGTTTCAATGATATTTTCTATCATTTCTGCACTGATGCAATCTCATTTCTCATCCCAAAAAGATAATATTTTATGATCTACTAAATTCTATTTAGTTATGGTAATAATACCATCAAAATTTTAGTTTATCACATACTTTGAGCCGATATTGATGGTAATAATACCATCAAATACTCAAACTATAGTAAGTTCTTCAGGAACATAGGTATAATATTATGCATAATTGTAACACCCCCCAAATTTACTACTGAAAAATTTCGTTTAAATCAAAAAGTTTAACAAGAACGGAAGATTAAAATCGTAAACGTGGGGGTATTACCGCCACACTTAGTACCGGACCGGTTCACTCATACCGTCCCGATACTAAGTGCTAAGGCTAGAATAAACCATCGTTATCAAGAACCATCCAAAAACGTAAGTTCACAACCATCATAAATCATTCAAGAAACGAGAGTCGACTATAGACGGTGTATAGTTTAAAGTTACAACTTAGGAGTCCCACTCCAAAATACAAACATAGTACAAAAGACGGTATTACAAGATAGAAGAACCCAGGATAGTAAAAGAGTCTGGCGGACTCGCTCTCGGCCCCAACCAGGATAGGCTCAACACTCGGCCCTATCCGATGCCTCGAAGGTGTCGTAGGCATCAAAGACATGCTCTCCTACCTGCACAAGGTCAGAAGGGCTCTCTGCTCGTGGGAATGAGTAGCACCCATGAGATGGATGATCAGTACGCTACGTACTGAGTAAGGTAACAGACGAGCTAAGGCCAACACATAGCACATAAGACCCACACACATCACATAATTAATAAAAGATGACACGCATGAACAGATCCAGTCACTTTCTGATGTCTTATTCTGTATTCTCATTAATGAATTAAGTCCATTTCACACATCCTTCAATAATCCATGTGAGCACGGGGACCCCACTATTATAGCCGGTGGACCGGAAATAAAAACACAGGGCAGAACGCCTCTGACCACTATTCTGACCGGTGGAACGGACTGGCCCCGCACTTACATGGTGTTCCGCTGTAAGTGATTAGTATCTTTCCCGTGGTTTAACTTATTTACTTTGGGTGTACTAAGCCGAGATCCCTCCACTATTATAGCCGGTGGTCCGGAAAATCATCACAGGGCAGAACGCCTCTGAACCACTATTATAGCCGGTGGACCGGCACGAAACGCATAGGGCAGAACGCCTCTGAACCACTATTATAGCCGGTGGACCGGCACGAAGCGTACAGGGCAGAACGCCTCTGACCACTATTCTAACCGGTGGATCAGACTGGGCTCGGCTCAATAATCTTTCACTTTACGTTATTAGTGTCTTATCCGTGTCTTATTGAATCACACAACGCCCTTGACATGCATGCATTTGATTCTCTACTTTTTCCCCTCTAGAGGAACCGTCCCATATTTTGAGACCCACACCTCTTCTCACACCCGACATTCACCCCCTGTAGACTTAGGTAAAGTAGTATATAGGAAGACACAACTCCAAGGATATAGACCATCCAGTCACATATGATATCCCCTCCATATGTTCTCATCTCTCTAGGGTTCCTCCTCGGATACCCTAATTGGACCTATGTGGCCCGACTCTTTCTTAATCACCCAAACGCTACGTTATTCTCTATCTCGCACCTCATTCATTATTGGAAATTCTCCAAATATATTTCCTTATCTCCCAAGTTCACATGTAACCACAAAACCCTAGTTGGCCACTCAAACCCTAATCGACCACGCCAACCCTAGTTGGTTGCACCAAACCCTAGCACTTTACTTCTTCAACAAGTAACCTCCCTCTTTCACCCCAAAGTATCCTCTCTCATCTAGAAACCCTCACCCATCATTTATACAGGTAAATTTTCACCCTCAAACCCCATACTCCATTCCTCCTTGATCATTTTTACCCTTATACCCCTCAAATTGCTCATTTCCTCCCCAGAACCCTAATCGGAACCCTTAGGCACCCTTACATCGACCCACGTGAAATTTTACACCCAAGTCCCCAATGGGCCCATAACTTTGACATTATCTTATTTACTGCCTAAATAAACTTCCCTCACGTAAGATTTATTCCCATGCGGACTTTGAATACCCCATGCGAACTTTCCCACATATGCTTTCCCATTTTTCTTTTGTTATCGTTTCACACTACTCAAAACCCTAGCATGCATGTCCTAGAGGGCCAAAACAAGTCACATCAACATCAACAAATAAAACATGGAACAGGGCATACATGTATAACATAAGGTGCACACAACGTACCTTATGATCCATGCTGCGCTACACAAAACAGGTTACTCAAAAACTCATGCATAATACATATCAACATGGCACACTCATCATTTATCAACACATCATAATACACAAAGCACAAGGCCATAGCTTCGTCCTTACCTAACTAGGCACCGGGCTTGGAGCACGCTCCTCTAGCTCCTTAGGGCTCGGATCGGGGTCACCTATGAAAAGGGGAAAAAGCTAAGTATTAATTTCCCTTATAAATACTATCGACCCTTATTCTAGTTTAGGGTTAGGGTTTTTATTACTAAAAAGGGTTTTATAAGAAAACTAGAGTTTTTACCTTAGAATTTGTATACTAAATATTAGTGGTTAAAATATGTTTATTTATGATACCTATTTGTTACACTTATTTTATTAAGCCCATTTGTTCCATTCTTATAATACTAGTGTTTACTAGTCATAGTAAAATAGTGATGATAATACTAATTATAATGAGACCACTAATAGTAACACTTATGTTTCAAATAATAGAACTCTAGCATTTTTTTAAGATTAAGTCTAGCAATGGTGTTGGGTTTGAAATAATAATATTAAAAGGCCCCAATATTACAAGTAACTTATTCCTAAGGGTGATAATGATAATAGTAATAATGTTAACAATAATGATAATATTAGTAATAATAACCATAGTAACCCTAACAATAACAATAACAATAACCTAGTATGGTGAAGTATTAATAATGACTTTAGTAAGGTAATAGAGTTAATAATAATAATAATAATAATAATAATGATAATAATAATAATAATAATAATAATAATAATAATAAGGTTGTTATTAGTAATAAACTAAGTTGAGTATAATCGAAGTTAGGGTTCCAAGGGATGTTAGTATGGTAAAAATGGTGACTTTAATATTAGGAGTCACATTATTGGAATGATAATATCAGTAATACGAGTAACAATAATAATAATAATAATAATAATAATAATAATAATAATAATAATAATAATAATGATAATAATGAAAGAATAATAATAATACTAAGCATAATGGTATTAATATGGGTTAACTTAGAAATGATTAAATGGAGATAAAGTTTAAGGCGTGGGATGAATGGGAGACCACCTGAGGGCGGTGGTGGTCCGGCGGCGGCGCGAGGCGGCGGCGGCGGCGGTGATGGAGGAGGAGAAGAGAGAAAAGGTGGAGAAAAGTGGTTAGATGGGAGGAGGAAAAAGGAAGTGAAGTGTGGAGAAGGAGACAGCAGGGAGAGGGGAGTGGAATGAGGGTGGTGGCGTGAGTGGGGAGGCGGCGCGCGGCGGCGGACGCAGTGGCCGAGGGAGGAGGAAGGTGGTGGAATTGGTGGAGACCGGTGAAGAAGGGAGTAGGGGGTAAGGAGGGTATGGTTAGGTAGGGGAGGACCTGCTGGTCAATTTGGGAGGTGGAGCAGGGGTTGATTACGGCGGAGGTGGCGGCAACGGGCGGCGCAAGGCGGCGGTGGCGTTGTTTTGGGGTGGCACCTTCGCACGATTGGGGTGGCTCGTGCGGGGCAGGAACGGAGGCAGCTATGGCTTGGTTACATGGGGGGTGGTGCAAGGAAGAGGATGGTGGCGCGGGCAGGTGGAAGCGGCGGTCGGAGGCGGCGAATAGGGCGGCTGAAGGTCGGGCGGCGAAGCTGCAGAATCGTTCTGGGTTCCAGGTTTTCGAACCCGAACTACGCGGTGGAGGGGTCAATTTATAGGCCTAAGAGAGGGGGAAACGACAAAGACACGTGGGAGGTTAGGTGGGTTAGGTCCGGTGAGGTTGTCCGGCGCAGGTCTGCCTGTGCAGACCAAACCCTGTCGGAGAAGAAAAATCAGGGCTTGCGTGCGGGGAAAGGGCTGCCCGATTGGTCACATCAAGAGGGGAGGTCAATCAGGGGTGAAAAGACGGGAGAAAAGGACAGAAAAGACGGGACACTCGCCGCTGCGTTTTCCGGCGAGCTCGCGAGTTGCAGGTGCGGGACGGCGGCATCGCGAGGAAGAAGAAGAAGGGAAGGGCTGGACCGGCGGTCCAGGAGAAAGAAAGAAGGGGGAGGGAACTGGCCGAACCGTGTGGTTTCTTCTTTCTTCAAATGAAACGCTGCGTTTTGGGCGAGGTTCGGGGAAAACGCAGCGTTCGCGTCGACAGGTAACGGTACACTTCCTTTGCTTGGGGAGCAGCGTTTCGGCGGGGTGGGAGGCGAAACGCTGCGCTTCGTTTCCAGGCGCAGGGCCGGTGCTGGGCCGCGGGAAGGAGGAAGGAAGGGGAAGGAGTTGGGCCGGTGGGCTGGCCCAATTCCAGCGGAAAGATAGAAAAGGAAAAGAATGAAAAGAAAAAAGGAAAGAAAAGAAATGAAGAGGTTATATTTGGGGTTTTGGATTTTACATGAATTATTTAGAATAAATTTTGGGGTGATTTAGAGTATTAATATTTATAAAGTATTAAATAAATTCCCTTTTTTTTTACTTATTTTAGACTATTTTAGGTAATTTTCCTTAACTCCCCTAATAATTTGGAAAATACTTAAATTTTCTTCCAATTAATTTCTTTATTATTTTCCTATTAATCTACCCTAAATTAGCGCTCTACAATTTAATAAATGGATTAACATAATTAATTTCCTAATAATTCCTTATTTGGCCATAATTTCGGAAATTAGGGTTTTGGGGTATTTCATCACTACCCCCTTAAAAATAGACTTCGCCCCCGAAGTCTCCTACGGTTCTCTAGGGTTAGTCTCGGGGTACTCCAATGCTCATAATAGCCCATATTAGGCCACTTATATAAACTACCCCCTTAGGAACACACTAGATAAGTAGAGGTTCTAACCTGTGACGAAAAGTTCAGGGTACGCCTCCCGCATATCCTTCTCAGTCTCCCAGGTAGCTTCTTCATTCCTGTGTCGACTCCATAAGACCTTGACCAAGGGTACCGAACTCGTGCGAGTCTTCCTCAACTTAGTATCCAGGATCCGCACTGGTCGTTCTTCATAACTCAAGGAATCGTCCAACTCCACTTCGTCTGGCCGGATCACATGGGAGGGGTCGGCAACATATCTCCGTAGCTGGGAGACATGGAATACATTATGGATCCGGGCTAACTCTGGAGGGAGAGCTACTCGATAGGCCACCTCGCCTATCCGTTCCAAGATCTCAAAGGGGCCAATGTACCTCGGACTCAGCTTTCCTTTCCTACCGAATCTCTGAACGCCTTTCGTGGGAGAGACTCTCAATAATATCCTTTCCCCAGGCTCGAAGTCACCCTCTCGACGCTTCCGATCCGCATAACTCTTTTGTCTGCTCTGGGCTGTCCTCATCCGGTCCTGGATCTGCCGAACCTGCCTGGTCATCTCCTCTATCATCTCGGGCCCCAACACCACGGTCTCACTGATGTCGATCCAACACAGGGGTGTCCGACACTTCCGCCCGTACAAGGCTTCGAAGGGAGCCATCCCAATACTGGCGTGGTAGCTGTTGTTGTATGAGAACTCCACCAGATGTAGGCGTTCCTCCCAACTACCCTGGAAGTCCAGCACACATGCCCTTAGCATGTCCTCCAAAGTCTGTATAGTCCGCTCTGTCTGCCCATCGATAGCAAGATGGAAGGCTGTGCTCATCTTTAGCTGTGTCCCCAAAACTTCTTGCAACTTTCCCCAAAAATGGGAGACAAACCTCGAATCCCGGTCTGACACAATGTCTGCTGGGACCCCGTGACGGCTGACTACAAACCTCATGTATGCCCTCGCTAGCTGGTCCATACTCCAGGTGGACTTCATAGGAATAAACACTGCCGACTTAGTCAATCTGTCCACTATCACCCAGATGGTGTCACAACCACTCCTAGTCCTCGGCAACCCACTGACAAAATCCATAGAGATGGAGTCCCACTTCCATCTCGGTACCTCTAAGGGCTGGAGCAACCCTGCTGGCCTTCGGTGCTCAATCTTAACCTTCTGGCATACCAGGCATCGAGACACGAACTCCGCAACCTCCCGCTTCATGCGGGGTCACCAATAGATCTTCTTTAAGTCCTTATACAACTTATCTCCCCCGGGGTGAACAGAATATGGAGTCTGGTGCCCTTCCTCCATGATGCGGCGCTTTAGATATGAACATTTTCGGGGTACACACCATCGACCCCTAAACCTGAGACTGCCATCCTCGTGAATGCGGAATCCTTCTGCATGACCCTCTTGTACCTTTTTCCTGATCCTGTCCAACTTACTGTCCCCTTCTTGGCTAGTCCGGATCTCCTCGAAGATGGTAGGAGTGAGCGTCAAAGCACTCACACGAGCCTCTAGGCCTCCTTGTGGAATCAGCTCCACCTCCAATCCTGACAGCTCACCTAGAACCTTATCTGCAACCACTCGACATGGAGTGGAGTGAGAGGTCTTCCGACTCAGAGCGTCTGCCACCACGTTGGCCTTACCCTCATGGTATATCAGCTCGATGTCGTAGTCCTTAACGAGCTCCAGCCACCTCCTCTGTCTCATGTTAAGCTCCTTCTGGGTGAAGATGTACTTGAGGCTCTTGTGGTCTGTGAAAAACCTACACTTTGCCCCATACAGATAGTGCCTCCAAATCTTCAAGGCAAAAACCACCGCGGCTAGCTCTAGGTCATGGGTAGGGTAGTTCTGCTCATGCTGCTTTAGCTGACGGGATGCATACGCAACTACCTTACCCTTCTGCATCAATACACACCCAAGCCCGTGTTTAGAGGCATCACTGAACACCTCAAACTCCTCAGTTCCCTCTGGTAGGGTCAATACCGGTGCGGTGGTCAACCTTTTCTTCAACTCCTGAAATGCTCCCTCGCATGCCTCATCCCACTGGAACTTAGTGGTCTTCTTCAACAGGTTGGTCAGCGGTCGGGCAATACTCGAGAAATTATGTACAAACCTCCTGTAGTACCCGGCCAATCCCAGAAAACTTCTAACTTCTGACACGATCGTAGGGGGCTTCCATTCTGTGATGGCCACAACCTTGGCAGGGTCCACTGCCACACCCCTTGCCGACACTATGTGCCCCAAGAAGGCCACCTCCTGGAGCCAAAACCCGCACTTAGATAACTTGGCGTACAGACGATGCTCCCTCAAAAGGCCTAGAATGGTGCGGAGGTGTTGTTCGTGTTCTTCCTTCCCTCGTGAATACACCAAGATGTCGTCTATGAACACCACTACGAACTGATCGAGGAAAGGTCTGAAAATCCTCGTCATCAGGTCCATAAAAACAGCAGGTGCATTGGTGAGTCCGAAGGGCATCACTGTGAACTCATAGTGTCCATAACGAGTCCGGAAGGCGGTCTTCATAATATCAGCATCCGCGATCCTCAACTGATGATACCCTGACCTCAGGTTGATCTTAGAGAATACCGTGGCTCCCTTCAACTGATCAAAGAGGTCATCAATCCTTGGGAGTGGATACCGGTTCTTCACCGTCAACTGGTTCAGTCCTCGGTAGTCGACGCAAAGGCGGAGGCTACCGTCCTTCTTCCTCACAAACAAAACCGGTGCTCCCCAGGGTGACACACTTGGTCGGATGTACCCATGCTCAAGTAACTCCTCTAATTGGGCCTTCAACTCCTTTAGTTCCACCGGTGCCATCCGGTAGGGTGCCCTCGTGATAGGCTCAGCTCCTGGTATCAACTCGATTCTAAAGTCGATCTCTCGTGCTGGGGGCATGCCCGGTATCTTCTCCGAAAATACATCTGGAAAGTCTCTGGCTATTGGAATATCATCCAGGGCGGTCACGTCCTTGTTCAACTCCTGAACACTGCACAAGTATAAGGGGTTCCCCTTTTGGACCAAGGCGTGCAGGGTCACTGCTGTCACTACTTTGGTGGTGGGTTCTGGCTGAGTCTGTCGGTAGGAAACCCTAACTCCTTTCGGGCCACGTAGGATCACGCGCTCCTGAGCACAGTCGATAACGGCTTTGTACCTCCCCAACATATCCATCCCCAGAATCACATCGAACTCCTTCAGATCCATCCCAATCAAGTCCACTAGGAAGTCTACCCCGCCTATGACTAAGGCCACCTCAGAGAACATACAACTACAATCCACTCGATCCCCGGAGGGAAACATCACAGACAAACTGACTCTAGCAGCAGGCAACAACCCCTCCTTGGCGGCAAAAGCAGATGAGATGAAAGACATGGTGGCACCCGAGTCAAATAATACATGCACCGGTAGAGAGCAAGCTGTGAACATACCCGTGATGACGTCGATCTGGAGATCGGCCTCAGCCTGGCTGATCACGTTCAGGCGCCCGCCTGACTGACCTCCCTGCTGAGGGTAGGTCCTGGGTCCCTGAGGTCTTCCCTTAATCTCTCTAGCTGTGGTACCGGCTGAGGCTCGCTGGTAGTACTGAGGGCCCGAAGTCTGGAGGTGTTGCTGATAGGCTTGCTGTTGTGGAGTCAGAGCTCCTCCCTGCGGGGTCTGTCGAGGCTGATATGGCTGTGCACGTGGGGGTCCCTGGCACTCAAACGCTCGGTGGCCCCTCTTGCCACAGTTGTGGCAGATGAAAATGTTTCCCCTGCAATCTCGACCGGGGTGGTGGCGGCCACAACGTCTGCACATAGGCCCTCCTAAGGGTCTCTGTCCCCTACTCTGGTCCCTTGGCGGGGGTCCCCTCTGTCCTCCAAATCCTGTCTGGGTCCTGCTTCCCGAACCATAGCCCTCGGGTTTCCTCTTCCCGAGGATGCTGGCCTGCTCCTGAACTAGAGTGGCGGCGAGGCAGGCGCGTTCGTAGAGAGTCGCAAGGTCGGTGAAGGGAACTGCCCCCATCATCCTCCGGATACCAAAACTCAATCCCTGCTCAAACTGGAACACCACGGTGGCTTCATTAGCTGCGATCCCCGGGGTGAAGCGTAGTAGCTCGGTGAAGCGAGCATAGTATTGGCGCACTGTCATGGATCCCTGCGTGAGCTGCATGAACTCCCGCATCTTATCCCTCTTCAGACTCTCCGGATAGAACCTGGTGCGGAGAGCAGTCTTGAATGCCTCCCAATCCCCCAGGGGTCCATCCCGGGCTCGATACTCAACCCACCAGGTGTCAGCCACGCCCTTCAGGAAATAGGCGGCTATGCTGGGCTGGCGAGCTGCCGGACAAGCCACCGCCTCGAACGTGCGGTCCATGTCTCTGATCCATCCCTCGAGGACCACGGGATCCTCCTCTCCGGAGTAAGTAGGTGGATGGTGTCCGGTGACTCTCCTGAGCCAATCCTCTCCTGCGCCCTCTGGTTGGTGGTTACGCTGGATGAACTCCATGAATGCCGCGACGGCATCCTCCAAGCGGGGTGCGGGCCCGTTCCTCGTCATCGATAACTACAAGGAAAGGAGGCAAGGATTAGAAGTGGGATCACTAGTTGTGAAATAACCACGGTATACTACTACCCCCTTAAGGGAAAGTCCCAGGAATTCAACTTCTTCATAACTAGGGTTACGACCCGGGGGTAACTAAATATCCCACGGCTACCCTACTCATTCTGGCAATGTCACTAACCTACCCTTCGATTCCTCACTTGAGCCGGACCCGGGAGTTTTAAAATAGGGAAGTTTTATCAGAGTGAGGAAAACACTTTGAAATCGGTTGAAAACATCATAATTAGGTAAGTTTCGAAAACAAAGGAGCGTGTCCGAAAAGATCAACCGCTCTGATACCAACTTGTAACACTCCCAAATTTACTACTGAAAAATTTCGTTTAAATCAAAAAGTTTAACAAGAACGGAAGATTAAAATCGTAAACGTGGGGGTATTACCGCCACACTTAGTACCGGACCGGTTCACTCATACCGTCCCGATACTAAGTGCTAAGGCTAGAATAAACCATCGTTATCAAGAACCATCCAAAAACGTAAGTTCACAACCATCATAAATCATTCAAGAAACGAGATTCGACTACAGACGGTGTATAGTTTAAAGTTACAACTTAGGAGTCCCACTCCAAAATAAAAACATAGTACAAAAGACGGTATTACAAGATAGAAGAACCCAGGATAGTAAAAGAGTCTGGCGGACTCGCTCTCAGCCCCAACCAGGATAGGCTCAACACTCGGCCCTATCCGATGCCTCGAAGGTGTCGTAGGCATCGAAGACATGCTCTCCTACCTGCACAAGGTCAGAAGGGCTCTCTGCTCATGCGAATGAGCAGCACCCATGAGATGGATGATCAGTACGCTACATACTGAGTAAGGTAACAGACGAGCTAAGGCCAACACATAGCACATAAGACCCACACACATCACATAATTAATAAAAGATGACACGCATGAACAGATCCAGTCACTTTCTGATGTCTTATTCTGTATTCTCATTAATGAATTAAGTCCATTTCACACATCCTTCAATAATCCATGTGAGCACGGGGACCCCACTATTATAGCCGGTGGACCGGAAATAAAAACACAGGGCAGAACGCCTCTGACCACTATTCTGACCGGTGGAACGGACTGGCCCCGCACTTACATGGTGTTCCGCTGTAAGTGATTAGTATCTTTCCCGTGGTTTAACTTATTTACTTTGGGTGTACTAAGCCGAGATCCCTCCACTATTATAGCCGGTGGTCCGGAAAATCATCACAGGGCAAAACGCCTCTGAACCACTATTATAGCCGGTGGACCGGCACGAAACGCATAGGGCAGAACGCCTCTGAACCACTATTATAGCCGGTGGACCGGCACGAAGCGTACAGGGCAGAACGCCTCTGACCACTATTCTAACCGGTGGATCAGACTGGGCTCGGCTCAATAATCTTTCACTTTACGTTATTAGTGTCTTATCCGTGTCTTATTGAATCACACAACGCCCTTGACATGCATGCATTTGATTCTCTACTTTTTCCCCTCTAGAGGAACCGTCCCATATTTTGAGACCCACACCTCTTCTCACACCCGACATTCACCCCCCTGTAGACTTAGGTAAAGTAGTATATAGGAAGACACAACTCCAAGGATATAGACCATCCAGTCACATATGATATCCCCTCCATATGTTCTCATCTCTCTAGGGTTCCTCCTCGGATACCCTAATTGGACCTATGTGGCCCGACTCTTTCTTAATCACCCAAACGCTACGTTATTCTCTATCTCGCACCTCATTCATTATTGGAAATTCTCCAAATATATTTCCTTATCTCCCAAGTTCACATGTAACCACAAAACCCTAGTTGGCCACTCAAACCCTAATCGACCACGCCAACCCTAGTTGGTTGCACCAAACCCTAGCACTTTACTTCTTCAACAAGTAACCTCCCTCTTTCACCCCAAAGTATCCTCTCTCATCTAGAAACCCTCACCCATCATTTATACAGGTAAATTTTCACCCTCAAACCCCATACTCCATTCCTCCTTGATCATTTTTACCCTTATACCCCTCAAATTGCTCATTTCCTCCCCAGAACCCTAATCGGAACCCTTAGGCACCCTTACATCGACCCACGTGAAATTTTACACCCAAGTCCCCAATGGGCCCATAACTTTGACATTATCTTATTTACTGCCTAAATAAACTTCCCTCACGTAAGATTTATTCCCATGCGGACTTTGAATACCCCATGCGAACTTTCCCACATATGCTTTCCCATTTTTCTTTTGTTATCGTTTCACACTACTCAAAACCCTAGCATGCATGTCCTAGAGGGCCAAAACAAGTCACATCAACATCAACAAATAAAACATGGAACAGGGCATACATGTATAACATAAGGTGCACACAACGTACCTTATGATCCATGCTGCGCTACACAAAACAGGTTACTCAAAAACTCATGCATAATACATATCAACATGGCACACTCATCATTTATCAACACATCATAATACACAAAGCACAAGGCCATAGCTTCGTCCTTACCTAACTAGGCACCGGGCTTGGAGCACGCTCCTCTAGCTCCTTAGGGCTCGGATCGGGGTCACCTATGAAAAGGGGAAAAAGCTAAGTATTAATTTCCCTTATAAATACTATCGACCCTTATTCTAGTTTAGGGTTAGGGTTTTTATTACTAAAAAGGGTTTTATAAGAAAACTAGAGTTTTTACCTTAGAATTTGTATACTAAATATTAGTGGTTAAAATATGTTTATTTATGATACCTATTTGTTACACTTATTTTATTAAGCCCATTTGTTCCATTCTTATAATACTAGTGTTTACTAGTCATAGTAAAATAGTGATGATAATACTAATTATAATGAGACCACTAATAGTAACACTTATGTTTCAAATAATAGAACTCTAGCATTTTTTTAAGATTAAGTCTAGCAATGGTGTTGGGTTTGAAATAATAATATTAAAAGGCCCCAATATTACAAGTAACTTATTCCTAAGGGTGATAATGATAATAGTAATAATGTTAACAATAATGATAATATTAGTAATAATAACCATAGTAACCCTAACAATAACAATAACAATAACCTAGTATGGTGAAGTATTAATAATGACTTTAGTAAGGTAATAGAGTTAATAATAATAATAATAATGATAATAATAATAATAATAATAATAATAATAATAATAATAATAATAATAATAAGGTTGTTATTAGTAATAAACTAAGTTGAGTATAATCGAAGTTAGGGTTCCAAGGGATGTTAGTATGGTAAAAATGGTGACTTTAATATTAGGAGTCACATTATTGGAATGATAATATCAGTAATACGAGTAACAATAATAATAATAATAATAATAATAATAATAATAATAATAATAATAATAATAATAATAATAATAATATAATAATGAAAGAATAATAATAATACTAAGCATAATGGTATTAATATGGGTTAACTTAGAAATGATTAAATGGAGATAAAGTTTAAGGCGTGGGATGAATGGGAGACCACCTGAGGGCGGTGGTGGTCCGGCGGCGGCGCGAGGCGGCGGCGGCGGCGGTGATGGAGGAGGAGAAGAGAGAAAAGGTGGAGAAAAGTGGTTAGATGGGAGGAGGAAAAAGGAAGTGAAGTGTGGAGAAGGAGACAGCAGGGAGAGGGGAGTGGAATGAGGGTGGTGGCGTGAGTGGGGAGGCGGCGCGCGGCGGCGGACGCAGTGGCCGAGGGAGGAGGAAGGTGGTGGAATTGGTGGAGACCGGTGAAGAAGGGAGTAGGGGGTAAGGAGGGTATGGTTAGGTAGGGGAGGACCTGCTGGTCAATTTGGGAGGTGGAGCAGGGGTTGATTACGGCGGAGGTGGCGGCAACGGGCGGCGCAAGGCGGCGGTGGCGTTGTTTTGGGGTGGCACCTTCGCACGATTGGGGTGGCTCGTGCGGGGCAGGAACGGAGGCAGCTATGGCTTGGTTACATGGGGGGTGGTGCAAGGAAGAGGATGGTGGCGCGGGCAGGTGGAAGCGGCGGTCGGAGGCGGCGAATAGGGCGGCTGAAGGTCGGGCGGCGAAGCTGCAGAATCGTTCTGGGTTCCAGGTTTTCGAACCCGAACTACGCGGTGGAGGGGTCAATTTATAGGCCTAAGAGAGGGGGAAACGACAAAGACACGTGGGAGGTTAGGTGGGTTAGGTCCGGTGAGGTTGTCCGGCGCAGGTCTGCCTGTGCAGACCAAACCCTGTCGGAGAAGAAAAATCAGGGCTTGCGTGCGGGGAAAGGGCTGCCCGATTGGTCACATCAAGAGGGGAGGTCAATCAGGGGTGAAAAGACGGGAGAAAAGGACAGAAAAGACGGGACACTCGCCGCTGCGTTTTCCGGCGAGCTCGCGAGTTGCAGGTGCGGGACGGCGGCATCGCGAGGAAGAAGAAGAAGGGAAGGGCTGGACCGGCGGTCCAGGAAAAAGAAAGAAGGGGGAGGGAACCGGCCGGACCGTGTGGTTTCTTCTTTCTTCAAATGAAACGCTGCATTTTGGGCGAGGTTCGGGGAAAACGCAGCGTTCGCGTCGACAGGTAACGATACACTTCCTTTGCTTGGGGAGCAGCGTTTCGGCGGGGTGGGAGGCGAAACGCTGCGCTTCGTTTCCAGGCGCAGGGCCGGTGCTGGGCCGCGGGAAGGAGGAAGGAAGGGGAAGGAGTTGGGCCGGTGGGCTGGCCCAATTCCAGCGGAAAGATAGAAAAGGAAAAGAATGAAAAGAAAAAAGGAAAGAAAAGAAATGAAGAGGTTATATTTGGGGTTTTGGATTTTACATGAATTATTTAGAATAAATTTTGGGGTGATTTAGAGTATTAATATTTATAAAGTATTAAATAAATTCCCTTTTTTTTTACTTATTTTAGACTATTTTAGGTAATTTTCCTTAACTCCCCTAATAATTTGGAAAATACTTAAATTTTCTTCCAATTAATTTCTTTATTATTTTCCTATTAATCTACCCTAAATTAGCGCTCTACAATTTAATAAATGGATTAACATAATTAATTTCCTAATAATTCCTCATTTGGTCATAATTCCGAAAATTAGGGTTTTGGGGTATTTCAATAATTATGTAATCCAATTGTTAAATTAGGAAATCTTTTAATAAGTTTATCACGTCACATATGTGTGTATATTCTTATCAATTATAAGTTCATAAAATAATTTATCTTTAAAATATAATGTACAATGGTATTTCAATCGAATAAATTGATCTTCTAGATTGTATAAAAGTCAATGACACAGGAAGCATTTAGCTTCTACCATTAAACTACTTATATCAAATTAAAATTTTCATGTTTCAACCATTACACTAATAACTAAATAATAAGGTTTAAAGTTCAACCATCAAACTGCTTATTAGATAGAAAGTTTTAGGATTCAACATTCAAATTCTCTACCTACCAAAACTATAAAATCATGAGGAAACTATTGTAAATACTCCAACCACTGTGGTGGTAGAGAAAAATTGACTATGGTAGGTTTTCACCATTACCAATTACAAAGTAGGTGCATAGTCTCATGAATATGTGGCTGAAAAATTAGGCACAAAGCTATCATCACTACTTTATGATTAAAACAAATACTTTAAATACCTCAAAATTTAAAATTACATAAATATAAAGTTCCAAATTAAAAATAATGCAGGGGTCTATAGACCACCCAATAGTTTGATCTTCTAGATCAAAAAACACTTGAGGTATTTAATACCATATGATCTTCTTTATCGTTATTACACAAGTCTTAACATACTTTTAACTATTTGATCTCCTTGATTAAATTACACATAAGGTATTCATCACCTTTTAATCTTTTGATCTTTGGGACCATTTAATCATTAGGCAAAACTTGTAAATTATATAATTAGTTGGAAGCTTCATGCTTCTACCAACACTTATGCAATCACCTATCCATACTTTGGGTATGTGGAAAATCATTAACTAATTCTGGAAGCCCTCCATTAACTTAGGGAAATAAAAGTTTGCACTATATACTCAAATCAAATTCAAGTTTTGAGATATATATGTAGTAATGGGCACTGAGACTATCAATCTATCATTTTCACACAAAAGGTGACGGGCAATATGAAAGGAGGTGGATGATATGTGGAGTTGGAGAATCATAATGGGAAAGCTATTAGAACTTATGGTAATAATATAAATATTAAACCTAGGGTTTAACATAATACACGTTCATAAATCGTACATCCATAATATGTAAATAGGATATTTACAATACTCTCCATTAGATGTACATGTTCTGATATTTACAACAGATACTAGATAATTAAGGTCATTTATTTACAGTTATGTCATCTAACAAATAAGATTAATTAAGAAAATTATAAATTTTATTTAGGTACCCTAACATTTAATTTAATATTTTCAGGTATCCAGCCTTTTTTCGCATTATAAGGGAGGAAATCCATAATCAATTAAACCGAAATATTATAAGAGACACAATGATAGGCACATCCTCTGGATAGGTTAAAACATAAGAGATCTCTAATCTCCATGGGAGGGAAATTGAAGAGGTGGAGACCATAAGGAAAAGTTTGAACCATATGAGCCAAGCCATCAACTACAAAGTTAGACTCTCAATATGCATACACTACATGACTATGAGGAAAACTCTTCAACATATTTTGACATGCCTCCACTATATTTGAATAAGGATGATGACGAAGGGAAGGTTCATTAATGATTTTCGCAACAACAATGGAATCACATTTTACCACAACCTTATTGTGACTTCGGTCATAAGACTCCTTCAATCCGTTCTAGATAGCTTACAGTTCTGCTTGTAAAATTAGTCAATGCTCTAAGTTAGAAGCAAAACCAAACAATCACTGATCAAAATAGTCACTAGCAACCCTACCTGTTGAGATTGGGATGGAGTTCATTAAAGCACTACCATCCACGTTCAAATTTACCACACCCATTAAAGGGGCATTCCATCCAAGCAAATGCAATTTGTTACTATCTTTTTTAGCATGAATCGTTACCACAGTATCCCATTCCCAAGTCTCCTCCTTGATAAAGGTATAAATCCATGAAGCTTCTTGGAAAGGGATCAATACTAATATCCCTAAAAATTTGACAATTGCGCCAAAACCATAGGAGCCAACATGTAACCATAAATGTTAGAGTTCAAGGCATATTGGAAAAATTCATCTTCCTAGTATGATGCATGTTTGTCCAAAACCATAGGCTCCATCTAGCTAGCCATGAAACTTTTGTTCTCTTGACATAAGGATATTTAGAGTTGCATGGCTATGCAAGGTTGCACTAGCTGGTCGTGCAAATTTCATTTCTTCTTCCTCTTACTTTATTTGCTCCTCTTTTCAACTCCTTGACCCTCTTCACTTCTCCAAAGACATATGATGTTGATTTTCTTCATTAAGTGCCTTCTATATTTGATTATTTTCTTAGCTCCATACATCATTTCCTTGGATCTTTGTCTTTGTGTGAAATTTCCTGAAACCCATTATCAAGAAAGTAGTAACACAAACAAGATGCCAAATAATACTACATAAATGAAGGGAAAATAGGATAAAAATATGGAAAAAAATTCAGTTTATCACTATTCCACTTGATGCCACATTTAATACAATATATACGTTTTATCTTAGATTTGTAGATAAAGTCCTCCATATAAATGTCTTTTATGTACCATTATATTCATAAACAAAAAATACGCCACCTGAACTTGACTCATCTAAATTAATTATTATACCATATACATGACATTGTTCATTGGTCATATTAGATAGATTTTTGTATGTTCTTTAATAAAAGTTGATTAGTCGTAACATGTTTCCTCGTGTATCAATATATTGTGACTGGCTGGAAAAAAACTCAGAAGGAGTAAATGACATTGACCCAAACTCTCAAAAGCTCCTACCATAGTTTCATAATAACCTGTTGACCTCTACTAACCCTTAATTTTTTATCTCGTCATCCTCCAAATGAAGCTCTAGAAGTGAGACTAACAAATTCAACAAATACTTTCAAATAATTATAAATCATAATAAGGAAATAATATAAATGTTATGATTATAATAAATTACCTTTGTGTTGTAACACCATAAGTTGTCTATATAAAATGTCACATTTCATGAGAATCCAAAAATCATCCTAGACAACTTTAGGTCAAATAAGCAATTCGGATGGCAATAATGTTACAAATATATTTATTAAAAAGATGCAAAAGCTCAATGACTTGACTCAATGATACTATCAATGGATTATTTATCATCATCTAACAAACCCAGATAATAGCAAGTGTTAGAGTATGAGGCATGTTGCACACCATTAATATATCTCATCTCTTCATAACTTCTAGTCCCATAAACAACAATAAAAAGACATCTTAAATAGTATTGTTAACTACTATCCAAAGGGATATGAAAAACTCATCTAATAGACATGCCCATTTTCCTTGGTCGTAACACTTTAACCGTCTTATCCATAACAAATTTCATTGAAAAATCTACATAAGTTAATTTCCTTGCCTTAGAATAATCGATATTTGCATTCATCCAACAAAAAATCATACTTTGTTTATCTGATAAATGATCAACAACAACATCAATTGGATCATAACCATACCAAAAAAAATTACTTTGTTCATTTGGAAGATAAAAGCCTAACCTTGGAGCTAGTAGATCCTTGAATTGAATCTCATTTCTAAATAACCTCCATGATGCCTCACATGATGAAATATATCTACAATTGTAATGCATTTGAACTTCATTAGTGCATTTTTCTCCTTCACTATCATTCATGCTTCTATAAAAAGGCATAGTAACAAGACCATGTCCTTTGTTCACATATTTAAATAAATATTTAATGGAGAAAGATTAATTACACCACTTCCCATTCAAATGAGCATCATATTTGAGTAGCAAATATTGATATCAAGGTACAACAAACCTAATATCAAGAAAGACCCTATAAAATACCCTAAAACCCTAATTTTAGAAATTATGGCCAAATAAGAATTTATTAGAAAAATTAATTAAATAAATTTATTAATTAAAATAAGAGGAACAAATTAAGGTAAAATCAACTGGAAAATAATAAATAATTTATTGATGAAAAATTAGGGTGTTTTGCTAATTAAAATAAAATTTAGGAAAAATTATTCAAAATATCCTAAATTAACCCAAAAAGGGATATTATTTATTATTTTATTTAAAATATTATTAATTTAAATATTCAAAAATATAAATATTCTAAACACCTAACCAACCCATCATTTCTCCTTTTCCCTTTTATTTTTTTTCTTTTTTTCTTTTTCCTTCTTTTCTCTCCTTCTCTCCTTTCTTTTTTTTCCCTTCTTCCCCGATTGGGCCAGCCCCTCACAGCCCAATTTCCCTTCCTTCCCTTTCTCCTTTGGTGTGGCCCAGGCTCGCATGAACATTCTCCTTTCCTCAGTAGCCCAGTCGCCGGTCCACTTCTTCTTCTTTTTTTCTTTCTTTCTTTTCTTCCTGAACCACCCAATCCACCCTTTCCCTTCCCCTTCCCCTTCCCCTTCCCTCTCCCTAGCCCGACCTGAAACCTTGAGTTCTACAGCCCCATTTTCCACCAGTAACCAGCAACCGCCAATTATCCCATTCTTTCCTTCTCCCCCCCCCATCGTTTTCTTTCCCATTTTCAACCCAACCAATATTCTCCCTCCTCACGCATGTCTTCCCCTTTCCTTTTCTTCCCCCGACTAATAATTCCCTACCATGGCAGACCTGTGCCGCCTGCCACCACCGGTCGGTGGTCCTGCCTCACCTACCCCCTCTTTTCCTCTTCCCCATCTGTCATTTTTCCGTCATTTCGACCTATAAATACCCCGTAAACAGCCATAATCAAGCTCCTTTGTTTCGCAGTCCAGAAAACCCTCCCTTGCGCCACCTCCCTATCAGATGCATGTGCCATCGCTGCTGCCCAGAGTCGTAGCCTGATCCACCTACCAAACCACTCTCTACATCACCCTCTACTAAACTACGCCCTACACCCTCGATTTGCCCTGCACGAGCCACCCCGGCCGTGCAAAGTTTACTTCCCGATCAGCCCTACCTCGACCACTGCTTCCCTTCGCACAACTGTCTACCGCCTATTCCGCCACAACAACCACCCTCTCTACCCTCTAGAACAACTAAGGGATCTTCCTCCACCTCCACACACCCCCTTTTTTTCCACACCTCCCTTCTTCTCCCTCCACCACCTTCGGCCACTACACTCGCCATCGTGCGCCACCCCCTTTCGCTGCACCACCACCTCCGTTCTAACCCTCTCCACCCGAGGCACCCACAACCACCTCAATCACCCCCTTATTCCCTCTCTCCTAGCCTAGACAACCACCTCTCCTTCTCTCTTCTCCCTTCACCACCACCGCCATCACCACCGATGCCGCCACCGTCCCTAGGTGGTATTCTAGCCTCCCCAACCCCTAAACCCTTTTTATATATGTGTTAGCAATTTTTAGTAGTATTAATAGTATTATTCTTAATATTATTATTATTATTAATTTCATTATTATTATTATGTCATTATTATTATTATGTTATTATTATTATTACCTGTATCATTATTATTATTTAACCTAACTTTGGAATATTTCTAACTAATATTATTATTATTAATGGTCCACAACTTTAGTATTATTATTATTATTATTATTATTATTATTATTATTATTATTACCATCACTATTATTATACTTGATCATATTATCACTAAGGTAACTACTATTATGATTATTAGGACCCTTGTTAGTATTATTCTTAAGATTAGAACTATTATTATTATTATTATTACTTTATCATTATTGTTAACATTACCTATGTTGCTAACATTACTATCACTACTAGCAGTATTATTATTATTAGCATTATTATTATTATTATTATTATTATTATTATTATTATTTATTATTATTAGTAGTAGTAGTAGTAGTAGTAGTAATAGTAGTATCATTATTATCACTACTTTAGTATTATTAATATCACTATTTTTATTACTAAGATTTGGGTTGTTATTAGTATTATCACTATAACTATTACTATTATTATTATTAAAGATATTATCTTTAATAATATAAATATTGCTATTAATACTTTGATATGAACTAATGTACCTACTTTTATTGATAATAGTTAGCTACTTTGAGAATAATAATCCTACTTTTATTGATAAAACGACTATTACTATTATTAGTCCTAATAGTAGGTTATGATAAGGGTAAGGTAGGAATAATGGTTATTTTGGTAAGAGGGAGGTTAACCCTTACTATTATCAAGTCAAAAACTTAAGGATGCGTAGGAGCATGCTCCAAGCCCGGTGTTGTATTAGGTAAGGATATGGTTAAGGCTTTGTATGTGTAAGAGTGTGCTATGTGTGTTGGTTTTAAGTGTGTAATTTATATTTTACATTATCATGTTCTTGTAGTGTAGCTTGCTAAGCTTGGAGCTAAGGTAAGTTGCATGTGTTTATGATATGTGTATTGTAATGTTATTACTTGTACTTGAATTGTGCTTATGAAATACTGCCCCTTATGACATGCATGATAGGAGGTCCTAAGAATTATGATGTAGTTGTAAGAGAAATGAAAAAGAATGAGGAAAGTGAGTTGACTAGAAAATGTTAATGATTGCCTAATTATCTTATAACCTATGGGTGGATAAAAAGAGGAATAATGGGAATGAAATTAAGGGAATGGATCAAAACGGGAATGGATCAAAATATGCATGGGAAGTCTAGGGTTTGTATTATATGGTTAGCCTTTTCATGGGGATGACTTTTATGTGGAAAAAGTTGATTTGAGGATCGAGTAAGGTAAAGAAAGAATTGTTAGGGTGATTGGAGTCCATATGTGAAAAATAGTATGTGGGTTGATATAAGAATGCATGAGAGATTTAACTAGGGTTTTAAGAGGAAACCCTAAGTGAGAGAAATGTTTAAGGGAGGAAAAATTAATGGAAATGGTTAAAATGAGGATAAAAGATGGAAGGGGTGTTACATGGAGGAAAAGTAAGTCAAGTGAGGACAATGTATTTGGCTGTTGAGAGAGTGGCATAAAAGAAAGGAGAAGTACAAGGGTTTCGGGGAGCTAACTAGGATTTTTGATGATCATGTGTGGGAGTTGAATAGTGAGGTTGTAATGCCAAGTGTGGATCAAGGGAAGTGATGGTTTTGGTAATAAAGAAGAGTTTTGGGTTCATGGTGAGTGGAAAAAGATGGAAAGAAGTATCGGGATCACGGGTTGTGTTGGATATGTGTCATGTGGAAGAGGTGATGGTAAGTAAGAGTGATGAATGAATAACGTCATATTAGGAAAGAGAGGTGCTAGAGTTTTGGGATGGCCAACTAGGGTTTTGTAGCCACATGTATTATATGGGAAGTAAAATGTGGTGCTTAGGGATGAATTTAGCAAGGTGATAAATTGGAGGAGTATGAGTTATATGAGATAGAGGTAGGTTGGGCCATATAGGCCAAATTAGGGTTTTCCGGAAGAAAACCCTAGAGAGTGATATTAAGTTGTTTCAAAGATATGGAAAGTGGGCCTCGAAGTTGAGTATTCATGGTAATAAGGAAAGAGTGGTAAATGATATTTGGATGTACTAGAGGAAGTAGAAGTCCTAAGATATGGGACAGGAGTTCCAAAAGTCGAGTGGGTCGTGCACCTCTAGTCGGAGTTGTGTGTGGAATAGGATATAATAAAACACTAAGCACTTAAAGTGAAAGATTATCGAGCCAGAGCCCAGTGAGGCTGTATATTTTCTGGTCCACCGACTAAAATAATGGTCAGGAGTGTTTTGCCATGTTGAGTGTTTCTGGTCCATTAGCTATAATAGTGGTCAGGAGCGTTTTGTCCTGTTGAGTGTTTCCGGTCGACCGGCTATAATAGTGGGGGATTCTGGGCTCGATAAACCAAACTTTTCATGGAAATAAGTCATGGAAAGATACTAATTACTTACAGTGGAATATCTGGTGAGTCGGAGCCAGTGAGGATATATATTTTCCAATCCACCAATAATAATAGTGGCCAAGGCCGTTCTGCCCTGTAGAGTATTTCCGTCCACCGGCTATAATAGTGGGGTTCTCGTACTCATGTAGAATTAATATGAAAATGTGTGAACCAAAAGTATAAGGCATAGAAAGATACTAATTATTTACAGTTGAACACCATGTGAGTCGGGGCCAGTGAGGTTATATATATATTTTTCGGTCCACCGGTAATAATAGTGGTCAGGTGCGTGTTGCCCTACTGAGTGATTCCAATCCACCGGCTACAATAATGGTCAGGTGTGTTCTATCCTGTGGAGTGTTTTTGGTCCACCGGCTATAATAATGGGATTCCCGTACTCTCATGGAATTAATATAAAAAAAGTGTACGATAAATTATTAGTATAAGTCTGGCCTAATCTTGTAAATCTAAATTATTGCCTTGTACGCCTTACGTGTTTATTTTCTTGCATGGCCTTACTTGCGTGCTTCTTTTTGGTCTTACCCATATGGTTACCTTACTCAGTACGTAGTGTACTAACCACCTATTTTATGGGTGCTACTCATTCCCATGAGTAGAGGGCCCATATGAGTTTGTGTAGGTAGGAGATGTTATCTTTGATGCCTAAAATACTTATGAGACATCAAGTGGGGCTGAGATTTGAGCTTGGACTTGGCCTGGGGACCGAGAGCGTCTTGACCAAAATCTCTTTTTTATATCATTTACCCTGTATTGCTTTATCTTAGACCTGTTTTATCGTACTGTACTTTCTGTTCCTTTGGGAACTTTAATTATGTACTCCTTTGGATTATAAACCTTTTTACATGCATTCTAATTTCCATATTATGACCTTTCTAGTTCTTTTATAAATTCTTATTTTAAGTATTGACTCATGTTTGACGATAATCCTCTTCAACCTTAGCACTTGGTACTTTAACGGTAGTAGTGAACGGTCTGGTACTAAGTATAGCAGTAATATCCCTAGAATTCATAGTTTTATTATTTTGCTTCCGCTAATTCTTTTAATAAAATGAAATTTTTTAATAACAAATTTTGGGGGTGTTACATCCCATTCTTCTCCATCATTCTCCCATTATCACATCTTTTATAAATTTGATACCCCTCATCATCAATATTTGTTGATTCGACAAACCCTTTTTGGAATAAGCTTTGAACAACGACCATCAGACATATGAGGGGAGTGTCTTCCAACAGCACCACATGGTTCATTTACCATATAATCTTAAAGTCTCAAGTAATAGATAGAATTGATGTTATGATATGGAATTTCATCTGAAATAATTCTATCAATTCCACTCCCTGTAGGAAACTTATCTTCTTTTGTAAGAAACAACAACCCATACTTTTAGAAATCACTAATATATATAACTACAACTCAAACAAAAGAAAAAAAAGTCATATATTTCAAATGTTAATAAAAAATAATTGGAACGAATAAGTAAAATGTAGATTTTTACCTAATTTAAATATTCCAAACATCATGTTTTTAGAAGATATTGCCTTAGATGACCCCACTTCATTTTAAAAACACAACAAATAATATCTTGGTGATCATCAACCTTAAGACCTTTATTATGAACAAAACAAACTTTCTTGAGTCATTTTGGATTGTAAGTAAATGTGATGAAAAGACCAGGATAACTAACCCATCTATAAATTGTCACGACATCTTGATAATTCTAAATCATGTATCGGGTACCATCAGTGAATGATGATGGCAATATAAATTTTATCCCTTGTGTTGATGGATTCGTCTCACTCCTTTAAAATTTCATTTGTTAGGCTACTATATAGCTCACACCACAAATTTTTTTGATGTAATCAAACATATGTCAATCTTGTATCTCACACCATAATAAACTCTTTTATAAGTCTCATGGAAGATAGTATAACCAAACACTCTAAATATCTTTCATGCAATGTGCCACATTGTTGATTTCCTTCATTATAAGTTAAAGGAATATCTTCTCTCTAGCCATCCTCACCTTATAGAAATAGTAGAGGAAATTGTAACCTAAGATATGAGTCATGCAATTCATTTATGCATTTTAGCATCCCCATTTGGGTTTCAACCATGATATCCCTATCCCCTATCAATACATCAATGTCACCAACTATTAATCCAGCAACTTCTGAAGTTTTGGGTATATTATACCTCCATTCATCTCCATGTATTATTCTAATGAGCTTTAGCTTATATATGAACAACCATCTTTCTTAATAAAAATAAGTAAATACAAAATAAAATCCACCATTCTAAATGATTGCACTAACACATTATTCTCATCAAGTATGGTATTTAATTTGGATATACTAGATGTATGGAGGGTGTTCACATCATTTTACTAGGAAAAATGAATTTGTAACATATTATTAGCATACTCATGTACTTGTAATATGCTTTAAAAAGAATCAATATAACTAAAATGTATAATAAACTTAATTGACCAACTAAACTCTATTTTCAATTTCATTTTTAGTATTCTAAATATATAGTAATGCAGATATAGGCATCAACCCATATGACTGTAATAAACTTCCTATAAGATGATAGCTTTGACCATGTGGGATAAACATTGGAAGAGATAGTCCGTTGTTCAAACTCCTATCAATTTTTTTCTACCATTGATGTAAAACAAAACATATTATTGTACGATCGAATGTTTTGGAAAAAATGCTTGCTTTTATCATTGCATATATATAATAAGTCATGCAACACTTTAGAAGGATTTCTTATATTTGGTAGTTGTAGTTTTCTTTTCATGCAACATGAAGAGTATTTTAGATGTTGAGAATTACTACTTTTACACATTATTTCTTCATACCAGAGGAAAACACCATAAAAATCCAAATATGAATGACAGATCATCAATATCCCAATGATCTATGCATGTCAAAAAAATATAATCAATACAATATAACAAAATATGTTATTATAATTTCATGGAGGATATATTATTTAATATGTTTATATCATGAAAGTAAATTTAAAAAATTATATATGAAGAGAAAAAATTAAATATAAAATAGAGAAAATTAATATACACATAATTAGATAAAGACCAATTCAATACACATGAATTTTTTATTTAAGAACATGTATGAATGTTTATGTAGGAGGATGCCAGATGATAGACTTCCAATATTTTGTTCTAATTCATCATCTATAACAAAATGACGCCAACCATTATAAATTAAATATTATTGTAATTAACTTAAAAAATAATAAGATATAAGCTTTGTTAATTAATACAAATTTTTACCATCAATATCGGGTTCTAAATTAATTGACACATCTATAATAAAGTACAAAATAATATGTAATTAATTTTTGTATATGTATTAGTAAAGGTTGGGCAAATTAAAATTGATGAAAATACTAACCTTTTAGGAATTACAAATGGTTTTCTATGATGGGGGCAATGTTATTTTTGTCAAAGACAACTTGAAAATTGCTGTTTTTTGATAACCTAGATAGTTTGCCTAATTCACTTTCGTTTGGAACATAAGAAAGCTATGGCATATTTATGTATATGTTGGAACTTTTGATACTTGATAAAAAGTTAAATCGATCATTGTTAGACTTCAACTTATAAATAAAACTTTGAGGAGTGCAAACTATTTCATGAGAGATAAAACAAATCATTATAATTCAACAATGTTATATTAATTTAAATTATCATTCATATAATATAAATAAAGTTATTTACCACTTGTGATATTGTTAAGTAGTGACAACATTGCTTGAGAATGAATTTGGTTGACTACATGTTCTTTAGATGTGTGAGTATCATTCGTAGA
This sequence comes from Tamarix chinensis, assembly GCA_030549775.1. Lineage (NCBI taxonomy): Eukaryota > Viridiplantae > Streptophyta > Magnoliopsida > Caryophyllales > Tamaricaceae > Tamarix > Tamarix chinensis. Next base: position 120,590,033 of record CM060172.1, read on the forward strand.
CTTTTTGGCTCTCACATTTAAGTCATCTATAACAAAGGAAAGGATATAAAAGCAAATATAAAGTACATATATTATATGAACGCATAAGATAAACATAAATCAATAACAAAGTGATGTTATATATGACAAAATATAAATTAAAAAAGAATGAATATTTATTGTTTTGTAATTGATGACAAGATTATCAAAAAAAACCACATTTATCTTATATTTAAATTTAATGACCAATATATTAAAAGACTATTTTTTTTTACATAGTTATATTGTACAAATTTATATTATATAAAAGTTTGTTTATAAATTGGACTGCTAACATTTTATGACATAATTTACATAAAAGAAAAAAGTAAATTTGACTAAAAATTATGGGATTGAGGTAGTAACATAAATCTATATCTTTTTGTAACACAATTTATATGTTAATTTTTTGTAAATTACTATTTGACACAATTTGTTCATAATAATAATATAATTTTTGATATAATTAAAAAAATGGTTTTTGAATAACTACTGAAGTACAATATTAAATAACATATAACGGGTTAATTGATTAATAAATATTGCTTCTTAAATACAATTATTTCATTAGGTACAATTTATTATGCATTATATATATTCGTTAGCATATTAAATCCAATAAAATTATGATTATAACTTATTTAAGTATTTCAATTTTATCTTTATATATTTAGGTATGCCTTCAAATATTTCTTCATTTGTTTGTGATACTTTTTAACCAATATTTTTCTCTATCTAATTAAATACTATTGCATGCAGCTTCTTACATATGAAACTTTGGAAGTATACTCAAAGGAATAAATAAAACAAAACCTGAAACACAAAGATTGATAGCCTTAGACTTTTTCCATACGAAAACAATACCTTAAATGTATTCCATCTACTATATTTTGGCATGTGCTAAAGTACCATGAAATTGTATTCGTCTATTTTTTTTAATAGGTTCATGGATTACATAGTTTAATATGACTACTTGATTAGCAACTCATTATTAAAGTTATCACAGTATTATAGCAAAGATTGATTAACAAAATTATCAACTCCTAAATGGTAGACTACAAAATATGTACTTTATTTTATTAAAAAAGCAGTTTACAATAATAAAAATCTTTCTAAATATATTTACGCATTACTCTATATTTATTGATTTATTAATTGAAACGTATATATAAGCTCATCTCTTGTATGGCCCAACTTTGGTCCATTATTCTAAAATAATGAAAACCCTAACAATTGTAAGATCTCAGCCGTACTATTCGAAACTTTTGCCTGAGACTTAAGTGACATATCCGCTTCATATACAACTCCTTTCTCCCTCCTCTCATTTCACACACTCAGAAATCTTGGTTCGAATTTAACAGAGCTTGCTCCTCACCTTAGTAACAGAATGACACCAAGCAGAAGCGGCATGGGTAGCTGGGCGAGGTGGCAAGCATGGCAGCAGTTCTATCTTGAACACATCTAGCCACACCTTTGAATGTAGATGTCGATCAACCTTCTTAAACAGTGAGATACAGTCTCTCACCATCTCATTCGAAGAAGGTGAATTAAAGTGATGTTGTAGTGAGTTATATATATGGGCCAGAATAACTCATCCAATTCCCTCAAAGCCCCTCTATATATTTACATCCAAACGCATTACTAAGTTGAGACTGGGATTCCAACATGGAGCAACCAATAGCAATCAACAGATTTCAGATCCTTATCATTCGTCACTCGTCAGCTAATTCTTAAAGAGTATTTGAAAGCAACATAGGCATAGCTGTAGGAATATACAAACGAACGAAAATATCCTATTATTCTGTATTTTTTATTCACGTGTATTTTGCTTAGCTGTTAGACAGATAGTGACAGTATATATACCATCTGTCATTACTTGTTTTAAAGATAAGAAAAGGAGAAATAAAACCTGCTGCTCGAGACTTTCCTTCTCCAGCTTCGAGTCTCTGTTTTCAACCATTTTCTTGGTTTCTTATTACAGCTTAAGTTGCTGTTTTACAATAGCCCGTAGAATGTACTAGGAGGGAAGCAAATAAATGTATGTGACAACGCACCAAACTAATAAACATAGCAACAGATCCACCATAGAGCTTCATCTACTAGTACAATTCTCTTGCGATATTATCAGACACTCGGACCTTTAACTAATAAACATCGATAAATCTAGGCAACCATGATCTCTGCTCTAGAAACGAGGTGGAATACAAATTCATGCGTTGACCTTTGGAGCCCATCCAGCAATGACATATTCCGTTGGAGCCTTGGTCTTCACAAATGACTCCCGAGAGAACAGCGCCTGCCGACAATGCAAAATGAATATAGTTAGATAAGTGGAGGAAGCCTAGATGTGCATAGAACAGCGCCCAGAAATATGATCATCTCGGCTGAAAAGATCCTATGTTTGACACCAAGAATTAAGGGCCTAACATAATGTAACACTTGCTACCGTTAACCATCTTAATACAACGTGAGAAAAAGGCCAAGCTCGTCCCTTCACGGATGCAGTCAAAGCTTTCACGTTTGACAAAGCAGTACCCCACAAAGGGACTTATCAGTGTAGCACGAGATAATTACATACAGGGAAACCGGCCCCCCTCGCCCCAGCGCCAATTGGATATATATAATTCATACAAAGAACCAGATTACAGGACATATGAAGAGCACAACAGTAAGATAAACCAAACCAATCAATGATATATTTCCCTTTGCACCCTCCGTGGCAAAGGCATCTGCCCTCCTCAATTCTAGTAAACTGACTGGGGTAGTAATTTGAATTGATATAGCAACATAAATGTCAGCATTCTATTTCAGGCAAGGGATTCTACAAAATAATTAAACAAAGTGCCATTGCTGTCTTTACCAATTTTGAACCGTACTCCCCTGAAAGCACGCTCTCCTCATATCTCTTCCCTATGGCATGTGTGGCAGCAGATGAGGTTTTTATATTTTGGTTGGGACAGCCACAGAGAGCTGTGAATAGAAATCTCTCTCTACGATGCTTTCATAACTCTCACACTAGATGCAACATCTGGAATCATTACACACTTTCTCATCCATCTTAGACCCCTTATATCAAAGGTGTATCGTAAGGACCATTCAACTGATATTGTCTCTTTGTTATAATAGGCAATGGAAATAGAAAACACCAAGGAGACACAAACAAGAAAAATGGAAAGAAGTAGCAATATCAAATACAACGGTTGGCAGAAAATAATGCAACACAACCTAGCAAAAAGCCTCAGGGATCCAGTTTACATCCTACATGTTCAATTTTCCAACATTCATTTATTCTAGAAGATGAGCTCAGTGGAACCAATGATTATTTCAGGTGAAAATATATCATTAGGAGAAGCCACAACAAACTCTCCATGATCCACCATAGAAAGCACTTCCCCATCAAGGTCCATAAACAGCTGACAGCGAGACAGAGAAATAGAATGAGGAAAAGCATTATGCAATGAAGGAAGTGGTGCTATGAATATGCACACAGCACCGTGGGAGCTGTACATCTTTATATGAAGGAACTCTGGAGCGAGCTAGCTACGTGGTTCAAGGCAGACACTCAGATGCATGTGATAAAAGAATAATGATGTAATTCTTATTTTTAGAATGGCATCAGATAGCTGTCGTTGGGCATGGTAAGGAGACAGCCAAAAACCAATTGAATTTCCAGTTATGTAAGACGGCTAAGACGGTGGCCTCAACCATAAACGAACTTTCTAGTCCAAGGTATTATAAATAATTAAATAAACAATGGCTTCTCTATTATGCTTATTAAAAGACCATGACATCATCGATCCATATTGTGAGCAGTGAACAAGTAACCTGAAGAATCTCAGTGCACAGGAATCAGAAAGAAATGGAACTAAGTTGTGGTTGTACCAGTACAAGTACTTTACATGGTTGATAATAAGTGCATAGAACACAAGAGCTAATCGGCAATCAACATAGGAAAGATGCTAAACATCTCATGCAGCCTAGCTGTACTCATGAACTTTGACAAACTATTTCAAAAGTTAGAAAACAGCAAACACACCTTCAAGTAGTTATGAACGTGAGTAAGGTCTTGAGGTATAGACCACTTCTTGAAATGGCCAAGAGCTACCTCAAGGTGGTAAAGCTTTGGTGCCAAACTCAAATCAACAGCAGTAATCTTCTCGCCAGCAACATAAGGACCCTGTTCAAAAAAATGTGATCAATAGATAAGGATGTGGGCAACAAATAAATAAACAAAATCAGGCATATACAGTGACTTTGCAGCAATCTACACATACATGAGCCTTCAAATGATCGTCCAAAGCCTTCAACTCGTTGATTAAAGCCTGCTCACTCCCATCACTGGGATCCTTGCTCTTCAAAAATGTGACAAAACAAGAGAAGATCTTCGAACCCCTGGTCATTTCATATTCAAACATTCAGTACGACAGCTATCAAGTGGGGAGAAAACAAACAGAATCTCAGTTCCGGTACAAAAATCCGACCCCTAACCCTCTGTGAGAGAATCATAGAATGATCATGGCTAATAACCAAGCTTAGGAAATCCAAAAGAAAGGCATATGAGGTTCCTCGGCTCTGAAGTCTGACCAATGAACGATCAAAAACTATGGCGAACCAAATAAAAAAGAAAATTCGTGTCGAAGGGAGAGCGCTTACACTGAGGAAACTTCCGATGGAGAAGATAAACGAGGTTCAGGGTACTTCTCTTCAATTATACCGACGATGACATCGGAGTCGGGGATCCATTTGTCATCGAACTTGATCACCGGCACCTTCCCTTCCGGGTTCAAATCCAAAAACCTGCCGAAAAAGAGAAAAACGAAACCAATTTCACTGCATCTGTGCATTAAAAATATATAATGCACACAGTTAAGAGAGGTGATTCAAATTTGTACCACTGCGGTTTGTTGCTTGTGTCGATTAGATGCAATTTGTATGCTACTTTCTTCTCTTCCAAAGTTAGAAGCACCCTTTGACAAAACGGACCTAAATGTTGCCAATTGCCCACAAATGATTACCATTATGCCATATGAAGATGAAATTTATAAGAAATCTGAACGGAAAAAAAAAATTAAATAAATAAAATAAAAGAGGGAGGGCCTTACAGTCTCCAAGCTTCTCGGGAGCACCAGCAGCAGCCTTAACGCATACTTCCACGGCCATTTGGATATAATCGACGATTCCAGAAATATAGTGCGCAGAGTTCGCGAGAGAGTGTGATGAAAGGCAGAGCACAGAAAGATCAGATAAAGCAGAGAGTGCGGTTGGGGGTATATATTCAGGATCTTAGTCAACGTCTTATAACCTCGATGACCAACAGGTGGCCGTGGCAACTGGCACGTTCTAACACACGACACGATCGTTGAAGGGAAGAGGCTACCACAAAATCCAAATATGGTAGCACTCCTTTTCAAAGAAAAGATGTTGGATGAATTCCACCCGTATAACATAACCTTTAGTGCTTAGGGAATAATTGATATAAAAAAATTATTTTTATATTTTATATATTTTGTATAATTTATATAAAATTAAATATTTTTATTTAATAAATATTTATTTTAGATTTTAATTTAATTTAAAATAAATATTTTATTAAAAATATATTTATTATTATTAAATAATTAATATAAGATGTATAAAATAGAGGAAAATTTTTTTCATTCCTATTATCCCATACCAAATAAGTCCTTAGTCCGATTTGATTCGGCTAACACCGATGTTGACCAATGAGATTTAAATATTATGTACTTTACACTTTCAGTCTAATTTAATTTAGGTATCATCATTTTTAAACAATAACGTTTACATATTTTGTATATCATGTGCTTTTGTCCAATTTCATTTAGAAATTATTAATTTTGGAACTTGTTACCTGATCAAATGGACGAGAATCATTGTATTATATTGTCGCCTCTAGGTTCAAGTTCCATTTCGGGTGCCTAGGTTTCCTTCTTCCCCCTTTTTAGGGTTTTTTCTTCCCATATGTGTACTAATTTGTACAAAAAAAATATATTGTTTGTTTTATTTTATTTTATGTCATTTTAATATTATATTATTAATAGTTTTAGATTTATATGATTTAAAAAATAGTTTTTGAATATGGATTATATCTTACATCTAATTTGAAAAAATAAAATATTTGAAATATGTATTTTTTTTGGTATTTTCTAGATTTTTTAAAAAAAATCTGTAAAATAAAACTCTTTTTGAAAAAAATATTCAAATATTTAGAGTTTTTGATTCATATTTAAAAAAAATTAATATTTGGAAATTTATTATTTTAATGATATAAAACAAAAAAAATTAATAAGCTGATACTAAAATGAAACAAACAAATTAGAATATATAGCTTCTAAATGAGATTGTTTCAAAGTTCATAGTACATAAGTGGAATTTATCTAAAAATGTATTTTTGAATATGCATTTAAATAAGTATTTTTAGCTATTTATATGATCTTTAGAGAGCTAATAAAATTATTATTATTATTATTATTATTATTATTATTATTATTATTATTATTATTATTATTATATACTAATTTATTAGAAAATAGCACCACATTAAATATAGAAGAAAATATAAATAAAATTGGATAAAAAAAAATAAGCTCCAACCTTTCTAAAAAAATATCTTTTATAGATAGTATAACAAAATATAAACATACTTTGTAAACTTAACGACATTAATGTATGACCTAATACAAAAGATCATAGAAGAGCATAATGGGTAATGCCTTAATACTATTTTGGGAAAGAAATTAAATACTAAGCAAAACCATATAAAAAGATTAAAATTTTAGCATAAAATATAATAAAATTTAAAGTTTGAGTATGAATACTCCCACCATTTCATAATAGAAAAACTTTAAAGTTTTATCATGTTTTAGCACAGATGTTAATAGATGATAAAATCTTAGAACTTTAAAACATCAATTTACTAATATATCCCTTCCCTACATCAATCTTGGAACTATTTAGTAATATAATGGAAAAGGTGGAAATTTAGCATTTAAATTTTCATACTTTTCGTTAGAAAACTTACATTATAAAATAAATTTGAAAAAAAAATACAAATTCTTTACTGTAAAATAATTAAGTAATGTAGTACTAGTAATTAGTATTGATAGCTCTAAATAACTAATTAAGATAGTAATTGATAAGTGTATTAACTGACGATGATATTAATAAGTGGGAATATTGAATATATAGAAATTACATTTGATACAAACTAGTAACTAAAATACAAATATAGGAACATATATTAGTCGTTGATTACATTATACATATCAACCATTGATTAATGTTGTATACATTTTTAGCTAACTTTCCCCTGTCGCTCGCAGTTTTAACATTCTTTATCCCGGACCAACTTGTGTTCCTCGACCAGCTTGCGTCTATACTCCGTCGCTCTTCTTTACTGCCCCATCCATATCCCGCTCATCGTCTTTAGCCAATCGAAGCTCCCATCCACCATTTCGTTCTTTCTTTCATTTCATAAATCTTTCAATTGTTTCATCGATCTCCATTTTCGTCCATTTAACGAAAATCCTTCATCCTTCGTACCTCAACCTTGCATCTATATTTGGGTTATGCTCATCTTCATCGTCTTATTCTTATCTCCACTCGTCGTCTTCACCCAACAAAAGCTCGCATCATCCATCACATTCTTTCTTTCATTTCCCTCACTTTCAGATGTAAATTTCACCGATCTCCATTTTTAGCCATTTTGCAGCCATCCTTCGGTGGTTGCCTTCTCCTTTTTTTCTTTATGCACTCCATCCTCTCATCTACTTCTCCTTGAATTGTTAAGCGTCCTCGCTTGGTCTTTCTCTACCAATCATCACCGCTCCACCTTCTCTGTCATTTATCGTCATTTATTCCTAAACATTTTTGCTCAAGCTACTCTGGAAATTAGTAATTAATTACGGTATTAAACCAGCATTGTTGTTACATTATTATCTAATCTAGTGTTCATTACCTTGAATTTTTTTTGTATATTTGGCCAATTTTGTTTCTTTGCAATTTAGGTCAGATTAGTTGAAACATGACTTCAACTCAAGTAATATAGTGGACCTTGAGTCAATCCTCAACTTACAGTGTTGATTTAGTAAGTATCTTCATGTCCTTACATTTTCATCTAGTATATTGTTAGTTTTATGTATTTTTGTGTGTAAATTGGCCTATTTTGGTTTCAACTTTGTTATGTTCTGATTGGTTTGAATAGTTCAAACATAGATCCATCTATTTACCCTTATCCTTTGATCAAAGTTGAGTCAATTTAGAGTTTGATTCATCATGTTTATTTATATGTTTTGTTTATGCAAAGTTGATATATAAGTACTTGAGTTGAAGAGTTATTTTAGGTTTGATTTGCAGATAATTGAGTTGCAGAGTTTTTCAAGTTTGTTTCTTCTATTCATGTTGTTTACTTTAGACTTATTTTTCGGTAGTGGATTAGATAGTATAAAGTGGTGATTTCGTATGTTACAAGTGTATGTATATATGATGGAATTAATCAATTAAAATGTTGAGTTGTGTGAGACCTTTATTAAATTTAACCAAAAGTTCCATCCATGATATTATACTTTTGTATTCCACAAAAGTGGTGTGTTATAATATTTTCTTGTTTGTTTCATAATATAAGTGTATTAGATAGTAGCTATGGGTGAAAATCCATATTTGAAATTTTGTTATTAGTTTGATCTTCATGTACTTTCCTACATCTTAATTTTCTTGTTTGTGATAGATTCATTTATTTTATTGTACATGAGTTATGAGTGACAAAAAATACTATTCTCCTCCCTTAAAATTGAATGATGTTGATAGCAAGTTGGCCACTCTCAAATCAATACCCCACACATATCTCGGTGGAACAATAAAGGAATGAATACCCTATTGTTTACTAGAAATAGCCCCTATTCTAGGAATGAGATTTGAATTATTGGATAATGGGATTAAGTTCTACAAGAATTATGCCTATACTTATGGTTTTAGTGTATATTTGTCTGGTGAAAAGAGAATTGTGAGTAATGTTATCACATTGAAATATCTTGTTTGTACTAGGGAAGGATTTAAGTCATCGAGAAATATATGTTGTGATCAAGGTAGTGGTTAAGGTGTTTCTAGAAGGAGAGTGGTTAATAAAGTGGGATGTAGAACTAGAATGTGTCTTAAGCACAACATTGAAAGGTTTTATGTGGTTTTAAATTTTTATGAAATATATAATCACCTTTTAGCTACCCGTAGTATTAGACAATTTCTAAAAGAGGCGAGAAATTTGACTATCATACATAAGAAGTTCATTATAGATAATGCTAGGATGAATATTGGGGCATCTAAATTATTTCGGTTATTCAAGGAACACGTAGGAGGGTATGAGAATGTAGGTGCTTCATTACATTATTTTAAGAACCATTATAGGGATGTGAAGTGTTACATTGGAGATTCTAATTATGATTATGATATGTTTGTGGAAATATTTTGTAAGAAGAGGGAGAATTAGAGTAGATATTATTTTAATTATATGGTCAATGATAGTGAAGTCCTTATTTGTACTTTTTGGACCAATCTTATGTCTAGGAATAATTACTCTCTATTTGGTGATATGATTTCATTTGATTGTACTTATGGCACAAATAAGTACAATGTAATTTTTTCTCCATTTACTGGGGTTGATCACCATAAAAAGTGTATCACGTTTGGAGGAGGATTAATAGCTCATGAAAATATTGGGTTATTTAAGTGGTCATTTGAGACATTATTTTGGGCTATGGGAAATATTGAGTCTTATTATATAATAACTTACTAAGATCTAGCAATAAAAATTGCCAAAGAGAAGGTTTTCAAGAAGACTCTGCATATATTATGCATGTGGTACATTATGAATAAATTGTCTGAAAAAATTGGTCCTTTAATTTGGGACTCTGATTTCATAAACAAGTTATATGTATGTGTGTAGAGTCTACAACTTGAACCTGAAGAGTTTGAGTGTAAGTGGATGGATATAATTGTTGAGTTTGGTTTTGAGAGACACGAATGGCTTGCTCATGTGTTTGATATAAGGAACTTATGGATACCTGCATATTTTAGATACTTGTTTATGGGAGGGATTCTAAGAATAACTTCAAGATCAAAGAGTAAGAATACTTTTTTTTTGGAAATTTCATAAATAACTATTATACTTTGGTCATTTTTTTATGCATTATGATAGTGCATAAGATGGACAAAGATATAAACAGTTGGAGCTAAATAAGGTATCAAACTTGTCACATCCCGAACTTAGGACTCCCCTTAGATTAGAGAAGCATGTATCTGAGGTTTATTCCTCGACCTTGCCACCATCACCACCACCACCCTTGTGCACCATAACTAACCAACCCAGTTCTGATACCCTCCTCTCGTCCATTACTCATGCTACCCATGCAACGTGGGTATTTTGTTTTATAAGCTTTGTTACCCATTCTAATTAAAAGGGTATTTTTGTAATTTTGGATAATAAATATTTTTATATTATAATTATTTTTTATTGGTTAAATATTAATATAACTGATGTCGTATTATTGTTTAAGTACAAATTTTGATTAGTGTAGCTTAATAATTTTATTAGGATACAAATCATTTGTGTTTTGTTGGAACATAGGTAACTCTTATACTCTAATAAAATGGTAAATATCGAATGATAGACATTAGAGTTTGGTTTGAAGTATGTTAAGCATAATTTGTTTCATTATAATTATGAGCTTATTATTGTTATTATGAAAATCGGTAAATGGAACCATGTTATCTTATGAAAAATATTGCGGATACAAAAGTATGACTAAAATGATGTTCATTATGATATGTATATATAAATGATAGATTAATCATACTTAGGCATATTTGTAGGATAATTATTATTATTGTGAGCCATAGGAAATTTTTGGTCATTTTGTGTGTAATATGATATTTATCCCGAAAAGCATGCATAATATGTGTTATTTATTATTGAATATGAGAGTATGTGATTTTGGATGAAATAAAAGTGTATGAAAGGGTTTTATGTGCAGAATCATGATCAAGGGCAAAATAGTTATTTGGCATATATGATAATTTAATTTTATGATAAATAATTTAATCATTGTGTTTTATTATTTTCATTACAAATTAATAAATAGAATAAATTTAGTATTTAAAATGGATGATAATTTGTTACATTATAATTATGTGCTTATCTTATAGTTTCTCTCTTTAAGTTTTGTAACTATTAATGTGGTTTATTTTCAAAATGATGTATATCTGTTTATTATCTCTAATATGAATCTTATGATTGTGTTATTAAGTTAAGTGATTAATAAATTTAGCGTTAGAATTTAGTATGATAATGGTAGAGGAAACTAAACTTATACTAAGTGTGGCGGTAATATTCTTTGTTTTTATTATTTTAACTTCCGCGATTAACTATTTGAACAAAATTTTCAAGTCTTAAAAATGGGTGTGTTACTATAATACCTCAAATTTTAGCTAAACCTAATATCGACTGATTTACTTCGTAACCTAATCCTAATCTCGAAATATTATTATTTCTACTTTACCCTAACTCTCTAACCCTAAAATTTTAAAATAATCTCATTTGATCAATAATTAAACTATCCTAATATCTTATCATAATTAAAAACCAAACCTATTACTTATCTCCTTTTCTTTTCCCTCTTTTCCCTTTTCTCTTCTTTCTCTTTTCTTCCTTCCGCCGACCTTCTCTTTTTTCCTTTTCCTTTTCCCCCCTCCGTCCTACATGAAAAATTATCCATAGACAATTCTTGGCACACTCCATCCCCTGTCAAGCCATCCCCTACCCCCATCAACCTATCAACTCCCAGCACCTACGATCATGAGTTGGGTTGATTTTCTTTCAGCGGATCACACCCCCTCTTTTCTCATCTCTGTGCATGTGTATGTATATATATATACCCATCAATAAATACCTCAACCATCTCTTTTATCTCCCTTTGTTTTCTGCAAAATATCTCCATATTTGTCCTCCTTCTCCTCCTCCTTTCGTCACGAAAACAACCAAAAACTCACCATCGAAAACCCTCACCGAAGCACCCTTTTCCCCTTCTATCACTTTTCCAAACCTCACCCTAACCACCGGTTAAAATAGTCGGTGCACCACTCCACCCTTCGGCTAAGCACCCTGCAGCCACCCTCCTTCCTTTTCCTTCCCTTGGTTGCAACCACATCGACCGTATCCCACAACTCCACCCTTTCGCCAAGCACCCCGCAACCACCCTCCTTCCTTTTTCTTTCTTCCTTGGCTGCAACAGCTTTCACCAGTGCACCCCTCCCTCTTCAGTAATTTCCACCGCAACTACCCTCTCTATTTTCAAAAACCACAACCGCACCATATAGGGATGGAAATTTTTCCCACGGGTTCGGGGGCCCATCGGGGATTTCCCGTTTGGGTTTGGGGAGAGAATTCAGGGATCAGGTTCAGGGATTCTTAACGGAAATTTTTTTGGAGACGGGCTAGGGATAGGATTGGGGTCCCCATCCCTGAACTCGCCATGAATAATTTTTTTATATTTTTTTATATAATTATAATATATATATATATATATATATATATAATTTTTTATAGAATATAAATTAAAAGTATAATATAAAAAAAAGGCTTGAGGATCAGGGATTGGGTATAAAGTCGGATTTTAGGGATCGGGTCAGGTTTCAAGTTTTGGGAATAAATCAGGGATGAAAAATAAATCGAGGATCGGATCGGGTATGGGGATTGGATCTCCGAAGGATTAGGTCGGGGAATCCCCGATAAAAAAAATGGGGATCAGATCGGGTTTGGGGATTATTTTTCTTATCAGGTTCGGGGATGGGGATGGGGTCCCCATCCCTGACCCGCCCCGTTGAAATCCCTAGCACCATATCACCACCTTTTGGCATCTCTAACCACACCACACCACCACCCTTCGACTCCAACAACCAAACACCATCCCTCGAAACCCTAATCTAGCCTACGTGGTTCTAGCCCCTCCTCCTCTTCTTACTTAGCCCTAAGCTCCCATGATTCAAGTACACTTCACCACACTCACCCCGATTCTAAAATCTTACAACCCAACTCCCTCAACTCCCACATGTGATAATAACCTCCCAAATAGATGGCCCTAAAAACCCTAATGTCTCCTTTATTTTCGTACCCCTTTCTTACACAACTCCACCCTCCATTAGACTAGACCCACATCCTCCATGTGGTATACCGCTCATCACAACCCTAGTATACAACTCAACTCCCTCAACTTCTCCCCACGATACACCCTATACTTATGTTTGACCCCCAAAATCCTAATTTGTGCCCCCATGCACTCTCCCATCTTCTCACGTACCAAAACTTTCCCAAGTCCACCAACTACCTTTAACGCACTCTCCTCCCTATGGTCAACCTCCAAACAAGGCCCTACCAAGTTGATCTTGCCCCCATGCAAAGCTCACATTCCCCATGCGAAGTTTTTACTCTAACCCCCTCTTATCATTAATACCCCTTTTCATTTCTCCATATTATTCCAAGGGATAGTTAGAACACTCATCACATAACATTTTACTTACTCTACCCTCATTATTTTATTTCATTTGCCTTGGTCACTCAAGCCCCACCTAAGACACCTTGGCATAAATATATTATTTTTCAACAATACACAAGACTTACATTAACCCATGATAAGACTTAGCAACACATACAAACAAGCAGTGAGAGTCTCACACATCATTACCTTAGGTCCTTGTAAGCCAAGCTACACAACACATAGATCACATATACATATACACACATTTCATACAAGTACACTTATTCCACAACCAAGACACATAACCATAACGATAACCATACCATAACCATATCCTTACCTAGTTAGCTTTGGTCTTGAAGCAAAGAGATCATATGCCTCCTCACAGAGAATTGCCAGTTCGGTACCTAAAATGAGAACACCCACTTAGTTATTTTACTCCTTTTCTACCATTTTTCCTTTTCCCCTATTGTTTTTAACTATAATAATAATAATAATGCTAATAATAGTAGATATTAAGATAAAATGCTCAAAATAAGTAAGGAGGGGGAAGGTGTGACTAGAATGGATAAGGGTAGGTGAGGGTGGCATGGCAGTGATGTGGCGATAGCGGCGGTGATACAAGGAGGAAACTTTTTAGGGGTTGGAAGAAGGAGTTGGGAAAGGTTTATTGGGGTGGTGGAGATGGTGGTTTCGCGGCGACGGCCAAGAGGAAGTAAGGAAGAGAGGGAAGAAATGGAGACGAAGAAGGGGTGATGGAGGAGGTCTTGTGGCAGGGGAGACCTTCTTGTACAAGAAAAGAGGTTAGGGAGGAAGGTATGGTCGGCAACGATGGTGATGCGCGGTGGTGCAAAAGGCAGTTTGAGTTGCCCACTTTGCACGGTTGGGGAGAGGAAAGGAAGGGAAAGGGAGAGGCTCAATGTGTGTAGGGAGATGTAGGGAAGAGAATGGGAGGGAGCTAAGACAGCGGAGGAGGCATTTAAAATTGAAAATGGAGAAGGAGAGGTAGGGGGTCGGACAGAAAAAGAGAAGAGAACGAGGGCATAGGGGATTTTATAGGTGCTAGAAGGGAAAGTGAAGAAAAAGGAAGGAAGAGGACAACGAGGGGGCAGGTGGTTGTTGGCCGGTGATGGCAGGGGTGGTACAGGTTTGTCCAAAGGGAAGAATTTATAGGTGGCAGGGTGTAGGGTAGGGGAGAGGGCATGCTAGTTGCACGCCCTACATGGTCAAAAGAAAGAGGAGTAGGTGAGGGAAGATGTGAAAATGGAAACGGGAGCGAGGCTCGTGTAGTGTGTGTGAGGTTAATAGTGAGGGTAAAAAAGGAAGAGAGGGAGAGAAAGGGGAAAATGGGGGTAGATGTGCATTTGGTTCACTGCCCAAGGGAAGAAAGAAAAAAAAATAAAGGGAGTTTGGGGCGGTCAAAGGAAAGGAAGAGAAGGAAAAGATTGGGAGGGGAGACAAGCCCACGCCTGTTGGGTCACAGCCCAAGTGGTCCAAAGGAAAAAAGAAAGAAAGAAAAAGGAAGGAAGAAAAGAGGGAAAAAGGAAAATAAAAAGGAAAATGGAAAAATGAAAAGAATTATGGTAGAGCGTTTTGGATTTTTAGAAGTTTATGGGTAATAATTAATAATAATAATAATAATAAAATAATAATAATTTTCAGTAATTTAGAAATTAACATAATTTATCCATAATTTATTTTAGGTTAGTTAATTAAAATAACTTCCAATTAACAATTTTTTGTGTCATTTTTATTGTCATAATTGGTATTTTTTTTATTATAAATGGTACATATATTTTAGATTTATTCAATAACTCATTATTTTATCTTTTATTCTTAAAAGAAAAGGTTTGGGATATTACTAGAGGTGGCAATCGGGTCGGGCGGGTCGGGTTCGGGTCGGGTCATAGCAGGTCGGGTCACTAACGGGTCGGGTCATTTCGGGTCAATCAATTTGTCGGGTCGGGTACGGGTCGGGTCGGGTCATTAACGGGTCGGGTCATTTCGGGTTAATTTGTCGGGTCGGGTCGGTTGCGGGTCGGGTCATTTTGGGTCAATTTGTCGGGTCGGGTCGGTTTCGAGTCGGGTCATTTCGGTTCCGGGTCATTTCAGGTTAATTTGTCGGGTCGGGTTAGGTCCGGCTATTCGAGTTAAGAAAACTCAGATTCGGATAATTTCGGGTTAACTTGACTGGTGGTAGGGTCGGGTTGGTTTCGAGTCATTTTCTAATTCACGTGAGTAGGTGGCTTCGGCCGGTTCAGGTCATTTCATATTTTCATATAATAATATAATATGACGGGTTAGTTATGTTCGAGTTGTTTCGAGTTAAGTTGATGAGTGGGGTCATTTGACTCATTTCATACAATTTGACGGGTTGAATTCAATTAGTTACGGGTTAACTTAATGGGTCGAGTTTTGACGGGTTTACTCATATTCGAGCCTAAGTAATTATCATTTCATAAATCATAAATATTAGAGACAGACAATCATAAGATTAATATTGCAGATAAAAGAATTAAAAATATTAAATGCGCTTTATTTTCACAAATAAATAGTAAAGATATTTATGAATTTTAATAATAAAAAATATTGCGCTTTGAATCAAACAAAGATATTTATCATTGATTATAATTTATTTGATAACTTAAAATATTTAATTAGTTAACAAAAGATAATTTTATAAAATAAAGATGATCAAAACAAGACTATACAATGTATAATTAATTATCATTTATTACATTGTATATATTGATACAATAATAAGATTACTAGTAAAGATAAATGAAATAAGAATATTATATGTGTTTTATTTTTACAAAGGTAAATAATAAAAATATTTATAAGTTTTAATAGTATTATATTCGATTGCTTAAAATATTTATAAATTTTAAAAGTAAAAATATTAGATATTTATAATATATTATATTTACTTAATTAGTTAAAATATTTGATTACTTAAAAAAATATAATTTTATAAAATAAAGGTGAGCATAACAAGAATAAACAATGTATAATTATCATTTATTACATTGTAAATATTAGATACAATCATAAGATTATTAGTAAAGATAAATGAAAAAAGAGTATTATATGTGTTTTATTTTTACAAAGGTAAATAATAAAGATATTTATAAGTTTTAATAGTATTATATTTGATTGCTTTAAACATTTATAAATTTTACAAGTAAAAATATTAGATGTTTATCATATATTATATTTAATTGATTACTTAAAAAAAGATAATTTTATAAAATAAAGGTGAGTATAACAAGAATATATAATGTATAATTATCATTTATAACATTGTAAATATTAGATACAATACAATTATAATATCACTAGTAAAGATAAATGAAATAAGAATATTATATGTGTTTTATTTTTACAAAGGTAAATAATAAAGATATTCATAAGTTTAATAGTATTATATTTGATTTCTTTAAACATTTATAAATTTTAAAAGTAAAAAATTATATGTTTATAATATATTATATTTAATTAATTAGTTAAAATATTTGATTACTTAAAAAAATATAATTTTATAAAATAAAGGTGAGCATAACAAGAATAAACAATGTATAATTATCATTTATTACATTGTATATATTAGATACAATACAATCATAAGATTATTAGTAAAGATAAATGAAATAAGAGTATTATCTGTGTTTTATTTTTACAAAGGTAAATAATAAAGATATTTATAAGTTTTAATAGTATTATATTTTATTTCTTTAAATATTTATAAATTTTACATGTAAAAATATTAGATGTTTATTGTATATTATATTTAATTGATTACTTAAAATATTTGATTACTTAAAAAAAGATAATTTTATAAAATAAAGGTGAGCATAACAAGAATATATAATGTATAATTATCATTTATTACATTATATATATTAGATACAATACAATCATAAGATCACTAGTAAAGATAGATAAAATAAGAATATTATATGTGTTTTATCTTTACAAAGGAAAATAATAAAGATATTCATAAGTTTTAATTGTATTATATTTGATTGCTTTAAACATTTATAAATTTTACAAGTAAAAATATTATATATATATATATATATATATATATATATATATATATATATATATATAACACGGTTAATATTAACAGTAAAAATATTTACCTATAAAAGTATTATTTTTTTATCCAATAATTTTTATATCATTTATTCTATCTTTTTTTTTTCATATTCATTTCTCTATATAATTTATCTTATTAATTTCTCTAGTTGTATTTATTTTATTAACATTATTATATTTATATTTATATTGTAATATTTTTGTTAATTATTATTATTATAGTAAAAAAATATAATTAGTTATTTTAAACATAATTTAAATTAAATAATAATTTTATATATTTTCATTAATTATTAATTATTATATATATATATTCATATAAATTAAAAATTAAATAATGTAAAATATAAATATTAATATTATAATTAAAAAAATAATTAGATATTGTAAATTTAAAATTGATGAACGTAGAATACTAAATTATATTTAAAGTAAATTAATAATATTAAAAGAAAAAATATAACTAAAACTTTAAATTTAGGATTGTAACGTCAGATACTCTTGATACAGGGTATAGTTATTATTTGTTGGATTTTGTAGGTGATAAGTGATAAATTGATAACTAATAAATGATACTATTATACTCTTCTATTACGAGTTTCTTCAAATAGGTGGATTAGTAGATGTAATGAACACGTTTTGAAAATCATTTTATAGGATTATAACTGGACGTTTGTCTTTTTTATTTTGATTTTTTATTTATTAATAATATATCTTATTAGGATATCATTAATAAATAAGAATGTCTAGGGTAAAATTATGAAAAATAAGTACAATTTATAAAATACTATATTTTTTAAAAGCTTTAAATGAATAATAAAATATATGTAATTTTTTTTTATATATTTTGATGTCTGATTAGGTTAATGTTGGGTCAGATCGGGTGATTGTCAGGTCAGGTCGGCTTCGGGTCGGGTCAAAGCGGGTCGGGTCACTATCGGGTCGGGTCAATGACGGGTCGGGTCGCTATCGGGTCGGGTCAATAACAGGTCATGGGTTGGGATCGGGTCGGGTCGGGTTGATTATTATCGGGTCAGTGCCGGGTCGGGTCGAGTTGTTAAATTTTTCGGGTCATATCGGGTCAGGTTTCGTTCGGATTGGGCGGGTCGAGTCAACTTTTGCCAGCTCTAGACATTACAGTGAGTCAGGACTGAGGTTTTAGGTACATTCCACCAGACGATAATAGCGTCTCAGATGTGTTGACCTTGAGAGGTACTTCAAACCATTTCACCTATTTAAGAATAGTGGATCATGAGAGTTTTACCCTAAGAGGTGTTAGGTTCATTCCACCGGACGATAATAGCGCCTCAAGTGTGTTGGCCCTGAGAGTTCATTCAGACCGTTCTATCGGTATAAGAATAGTGGGGTTTCTAAACTCAACATAAATAAAAGAATAAAATTGATTATACTTAATAAAGATGCCTGAATCAGTACTTACCATGTGATTTTATTCTTACCTCTATTAATATAGTATTAAACTAAGTAAGGCGAGTGTGGTGTCCATTTGCAAGCTTCTCGTCTCTAATGTCCAACGATGGTTTGGTGTTATATATAAATGCCTAGTTGGAGTAGTTTGGTGTTATCCATAAATGCCTAGTTGGATAAGGTATTAAACCAAGTAAGGTGGGTGTCGTATTCCCTTTGAAAGCCTATCAGATTTGATGACCTTTATTGATATAACATTTGTAATACCCCCTACTAAATAATAGTATTTTATCCCACTTTGTAATATTTGGTGAATTTAGTTTATAATTTGTATTTGGATGTGTTATTTTTGTTGCTCATTTATATGTAAAATAATTAACGTGTGATATAGAACTTATTTAATTTTATACTTTGATAATCATATACTTATAGCCTCATGTATTTAGATGAATATTTGTGAATGTGATTTATTTGAGTATGGGTGATTTGGGACCTTGATTAGTTACAAAATTAATAAAACAACAAAGAGAAGAGGGAGAAAAGAAATGAAAAGAAACTAATGTCTATAATTTTCATGGTGTAGGGCTTGGATGTGGTCCTCTATCCATAGACGAGGAAATGAATTATGGAGTGAGGAGTGTTCATTAGAGGCCACCACAGATGATGGGTTGTATAAGACTTCATAAATGCTCAATTCTCCTGTAAGTTTAATTAGAGGTTGCAAACATTTAAGGAAATTATAGTTAGCACAATCGGGTTTTAAGATAGGTAAATAAAAAAATGATGGGAAAACTACTTGAGAACATTAGGTCCAGAGTTGCAAAATTAAACTTTATAAGTGAATTCGTTAGCCCACCAGTTGAAAAGGAAGATAGAGTTGTTGAAACTCTAAGAAATTCTAATCCTTATATTAATGATACAATTATTAAAAAAAATGTAGTTGTAGATTAAAAGCACAAGAAACAAAGATTTACAGGGGGAAATATTGGAGACTTTTTGTTTAGTATGAATATAGAGAGCAAAATGGGTGCTTGTAAACTTAATTACAAATGGTAAGTGTAAGGCCTTTTATACCATCTCTCATCCTTATCAATAATACTCAACCATCATTAGTTGACTTACTTAATACAACTTTCTACCTTCCCTCAATCATAGTTACAAGAAGTGTACAAGTTACAACCTAATAATTGACTCTATGATTTGACTCCTACCAAGTTATAAGTTCTCATGTTGATGAACATACAAATTTCTTATATTAATGAATTTTCTAACTAATCCCTAACATCCCTTATTCGCTTACGTATTCTCCCTCAATCTCCGCCACTAAGTCTTCCCAACTAATTCGTCCCATTAATTAGTTTTTGATTGCCGCCCTTAGTATATCACCTCTAGCTAACGAACTTGTATCTCCAATTTATTCCTTTTGTTGAGGAACCCAACAATTCTCTCCCTTTCGAGATAAGGGAATAATCATCTTCTTCTATGTCAAGAGGAACCATGCACCATGCTTAAACTATCTTTGATGCGACATAAGTCATATTGGTAAAGAGTTTGTAAGCATATCAAACCCATTTTCATCAGTATGGACTTTCCCAACTTACGCCTAAAAAGTTTCCATTTTTGTGGAAGCTAAACATAAAATAATGGAGTGTTATTACCATACTTAATACAAGTCTGGTTATCATACCATTATCATATTAAGTGGAAGGAAAAAAAAGTTAACAAGTTTATAAGATAATAAGAGAATGAGAAGAATTTCATAAATATAGGTAAAAGTTTTGGAGATAAACTCCGAGTGCGATACAAATTAAAGTACAACAAAAGGCAACCATGTATCTAAGAGTCCATAAGGTATTCAAATAAAAAATCTAGCTACAAGATCCTAACATGTACATTCACCTTTCCTCAAGAAATGTATCAAAATCAGTAAAGCCCTCAAAACAATTATCAAATACTTGTACGTCAATAGCTAGGTCGTTTACTCATGGGAATGAGCAACGCCTATGAAAATGATGGTACGTACTTGCATATTAAGTAAGGTGACACATACATATCACTAGAGTAAGATATGTAGAGCACATAAGATTACAATAAGAGGAAGTTATACATGCACACCACTCATGATAGATGAAAACCTAAGATGTAATAATATTAGTTATCCTTAAATAGGTGGTCGCACAAACCATTTTCATTAACACATTGAGTTCAAGAAGTCATTAGTAACAATACTCTCCTATTTTTCCCATAGATGGGAGAAAGATATTCAACATCACTAATACTCTTACATCTAAGGTAAAATATGCCTAGGCCACTAGTGGACCTCAAATCCTTAGATATGCGTACCCGTATAGATTGGTGGATTAGACTAATATAAAGTATATTACGGAACTCTAGTCCCAATAAAACCATGTAATTATTTTAATTTTTCAAATACTTGATCCTGATTCATGTGCTCTTTTACTTTAAGTATTGATATCTTATTAGTACATTAATCAACACTTAACACATAATAAATGTATCCTTTGATTTACTTAATGTCATTTTACTTCCAATTTTATTACCATTAGCTTATTATGCAAAAAATTGATTATTAACTTATTATAAGGATTTATGATTATCATAAATTCATTCCAACAATAAATAATATTAAACACCTAGAAGGCGTCATGATTAAACACATTGAGCATTCTATATTCACATGGACTAAATGTAATACACAAGAGCAATATAAAGTATGGGAATAAAAAAAAACTTGCAAGGTAAAAGACCATAATGCCTTTATAAAATCCTAATTCACAAGTACAATGGAGCTTCATCTATAAGATTCTCCAATTCACCAAACTTAACACACTAACCTAAAGTATGGTTACAAACACCATATCCAATAAGCATAACCCAACTCTAACATTTCACACATAAAAAACCGATGCTACCATTTTGATTATTACTCCCTATTTAAACCATTTTTCATAAAATCACACTTTACGCCATTCATGATTTATCAAAATACTTCACATATCATACTTATCATATTAGCCTATATAAACATTATACAATACCAAAGGTCTAGATCTAACCTAAAAGGACTAAAATGCCATTTGTTCACATAATCATCTTCAACTTTATTATTTTCATAACTTGGGTAATACTCATCTAAATCCTAACATATTATATAATAAATTTATTGTAAATACCTCAAGGAATACAATAAGATACTTATTTTACACAAAAGACCAACTTTACCCTTAAGTTCAAATCACACATATAAACAAAAAAAAAAAACTCTACAATCTCCCAAAATTCATTAGAATTACACACAACCATCCTTACATTATTAGAAACTCAAAAATGTAATTAGTTTTAATTAAAAACTCCACAAAATCTCAAAGGTCAAATGATCGAGACCGTCCCAAAACTTAAAACCTCCAAATCTAGCAACCTAAATACATTACATCCACTTACCATACTTAAACATAATTAATTATACTCATCTATGGACATGTTAATATAACATAATATATCATTATGCTTGAAATTTTATAGAAAATCCCAACAAAGGCATAAAATATAATAATTTTATATAAAATCACAAAACTCATAAAATTATGAATTTGATAATGAAAGACATGCGCAAAAAAAAAAGTAAAACCTAAACATGATTTATAGCACAAAACATACTAACATAAAAATTCATAAAATTAACATATAAGAACAATTAACCCTAAATTAGAGACATATATTCCTTATCAAAAGCTACTCCAATCTCAAAGTACAAAATACTCCTAACCACCTTCTTCTACTCTTTGATCACCAAAAAATAAAATATAAAAATTAGATAAGGTAACACGGGTTAGAAATATAAGGGAAAAAATTAAAAGAGATGAAAATAACCCTCAAGGTTTCAAAAATGAGACTTCAATGAGCTTGATCAAACCTTCAACAATCTATGAACTTAACTCTTTTTTGCTTTGAAAAATCACTAAAAAGGTAAGGTTTAAGATTTTAGAATTTAAAAGATGCAGAAAAACGAAGAAGAAATAAAGGAGGAGGCTTGGCACAAAGGGTAGTCAAGAACTATCCAACAAGAACAATAAGAGAGGAGGGAGCATAGTTGAAGTGTAGGAAATTGGATAAGTGTATAATGGCCAACCAAAGGGTATATCATCATATAGGAGAGATTGATTACAAGAAAAAGAAGTTATGAGAGTGATTGACCTAGGTAAGAGAGTGTAAAAGTATTGGTGGATGTGATTGAGGTGATTATGGCTAGATTTGTGGTTGAATGAGAAAGGAAAATATAGGATTTAATTATGGGGTGTAAGAAGGTTAAAATTTTGAAACCCTCATGTCCAAGAAGGTCAACAATAATTAAAACAATTGACTTAAGCATAGTCAAATGTCCAATAAATGATTAAAAATGCAAACAAAAAAATCTAAATAATAAAAAAATAGAGAAAAGTGAAAATTTAATCTAGAAACCCAAATATTAAAAATATTAGGTATATGAGTTGATTTGAGGTCAAAGGAAATCAACAAAGTGAAGAATGATGAAGATTGTCAAACTCTAGTTGACCGAAAGAGATTGGCGGTCAACTGTCAGATGTCCTAGACAAGAAGGTTTTAAATGTTATTAGTCAGTCAACCCAAGTTAAGGCTCGTTCAGCCGTCTATCTGGTGAATTGAATATTAGAGTTTGAAGGGTAGAAAGGTAAAAATGAGAGTTTGAGGGGTATGTATTTATGTATAAGGTGTCCACACAAGTTTTAAGGGATGGAGAAGGGATTAGAAAACTAATCATCTAGGAGTTAGGGTTAGGAAATTTTTGGATATTATAAATCTCTTATTTAGTGATACTTTACCTAGATATTGAGTGGAAGATGACATTATTTCTGACATGAATATCACTCTATAAATTATTGAATAACATAAACTTCTCATGCCTCAATTCAATATCCCTAAATAAACCCTTCATCCACAACATTTGCTTACACCCCTTAGTAATGACTATATATTTTACCACAATCATACATAGAGTCACACACTTGTACCAAAGAGTCTTTCAAAAGACAACTCCCCCGTATAAGGTAGATAAAAAATTCTAATATTATTTACCATATATATAAGTATGACCCACCAAGGCTAGCTCAACACTACCAAAACAAAGCCTCCTAAATTTCACTCATATATACTTTAATATTCATTTCATTACCTCTAAATGATCTTTAATGGGGTTATATAAGTCAACTAACCACGCCGACAACAAATACAATAATAGGCCTTATCCACACTATTGTATACATCAAACTTCTAATAGTAGATGTATATAAGACCTAACACATCCTCTTCATTCTAAGTTCATTTGTGAAACATGATGTTTTATCTAACCTAAACTAGAGGTCAAGAAGACAAACGATTAGCTTTACCTAATCTATGTTGAATCTTTTTGAATATCCTCTGTATATATTCCTCTAAAGATAGCAATAGTTTCTTCTAACTTCAGTCACGTGTGATAAACATGAGATGAGAAAAGCTCGTCATATTAGGATTAGAAAAAGGAGAACAATACATCGGCTTCACTGGTATATTAAACTAAAACATCTATTTTTCTATCTAAGCTAAACAGATGGCCTAAATGCAATGCATATTACAGATTTAGGGACAAGTCAAAGCTCAAAAGCACAAATAAGTTAGTACTTAGTAGCTCGTGATCAACTTCAAACATTTGAAAACCACACATTAACATGTAAACTAATAAAGCCTCACAACAACTTTCTAGGCCAGAAGAACTCATCCAATGTAATACCCCAAAATTTTAAAACGTAGAATTTAATAATTAACCAAAATTTGGGATAATTTAATTTTTAAATCAATTAATTTAATTATTTTGAGGACTTTTGGGTTCATAAAAATGGATATAATTGTTTAATAAATTAAAATAAATATTTTATTATACTCATTTTATTTAAACAATTTTCCAAACCCATATTTTACTCAAATTTACCCTCTTAAAATTTATATCTTAACTATTAAATAAATAAATTTATTAAATTAATTTACCATCTAAATAATTAAATACCCTTATTTCAAAAATTATTTAATTTTATTTTTCCCTTTTTTCCTTTTTTTCCTTTTTTTCCTTTTTTTACTTCTTTCTCCTTTCTCCTTCCTTTTATTTTCCTCCTTTTCCTTTTCGTCTTTTCTTCTTCCTGGGGTCACCCAACCTGCTTCTCTTTTCCCTGCTAGGTTGCTAACCATTCCTTCTCTTCTCCTTGCCTAACTTGCCTCTTTTTTTTTTTCTTTCCTTTCCTTCCTTCCCCAGTTGGGCCAACCCAACCCCTCCTTTCCTTCTCCCTTCTCCCTCGAGCATAAGGCCGACCCATCTCTTCCTTTCTCCCCCACCTGGTGGGCCTGCCTCCTTTCTTTTCTTCTTCTTCTTTTATCCTCCCTCCTTCTTCGACGTTGAGGCCATGGTATCCTGTAACCAACCCCCTTATAGCCTTGCCATTGTAGCCTGCCTCTCCCTCTCTCTCCCGTCTCTTTCCTTACATTTTTGGCCACACACACCCGTAAACCACAATTTCTCACATGCCCTTTCCTTTCCCTTTTCTCCCTTCCTTCTCCCTGCCACCCTGCACCCCGACCCCTACAGGCTGCACCACCTACTCTAGCCACGCCTGCCTTCTTTCCCTCTTCCTTTTGTTCTCCTTATCTCCTCCTTCTCTACCCATTTTTATTCTCCCTTGAGCTCCCTCAATTCCCTATAAAACCCCTCTCTTTTTCTTTCTTTCCTTCTCCTCCTCCCCTGTTTTGCTTCGCCACCTCTAACCACCGCTTCTGCCACCCAACCGACCACCACAACAACCCCCCAACACCTCCCCTACCACCATCCTTCCTCACCTTGGCTTAAAACCCCGTACAACCCCTTTATTCTTCTCTTCTTTTCCCTTCCTTCTTCTTCTTCTCCCTTCCTTAGCCCCATCTTCCCAACCCTGAAGCAGCCGTCCTTGCCACCCTAAGCCACCAACCTTCGACCCCCGACTACCACTTACACCCCTACTCCCTCCCTACACCCAGCCAACGCCCTCACTCCTATCCACAAGCCCTCAACCCAACTCCCAAAATCCTTCCCCGGACCAACCCTTATCCTTTCTCCCATCTCCTCTTCGACCCATTTTCCCCTCTTCATTTTATTCATGTAGCTCATGCTGCATGAGCAACGTGAGTGCTGCTGCATATTTTAAACTAACTAATCAAGTTTTTTAGGTATAAAAATAGTTAGTATTAGTATGTATTAATTAAGCTTTTCATAAACATTTATTCTTTTAATTTTCTACTTCTAATATGCTAATTTTTTATATTATTTTTAGGTATTAATTTTTACTAATCAAAGCAAACCTTTAACCGAGGTACCAATAAGGTTTAATTATTGCTGAAAATAAAGTAACTATTATACCTTACTAAAATGTGTAGATATACGTATGCTAGCACATTAGGGTTTTTAAATATATTTATGTGCATCTTGTACGATGTTAAATATATTATGATTTGTAGCATATGTTGGTTGTTGAAATGAAAAGCATGTTAATTTATGTATCATGTGCAGAAATGATAGTTAAGGAATGAGCCTTACTGTTTATGATAATGTTAAATGCATGTATATAACATGATAAGCTAATGTGGCCATTTCTAGCAGAGGTAATGTTAATTGAGCTCTAGGAGTATTTTAGCAATTTTTTTTGTACAAAAGGCGTGGCCTAAATAAGTATGTGTGATAGGTGATAATGGAAATTAATAATAAATAATAATAGATGGTGGTGTTAGATAATGTATATGGACCATGGTTGTTAATATTTTATGTGGTAAGGGTAATTTAGTAAATTTGGCATAATAATGGCAAATTGGTAATTCACAAGAATAAAAGAGGTAACATGATAATTTAATAAGTAAGGAGGGCATTTTAGTAATTTTTTATGGAAAAGGGTAACTTGGTAAGTTTGTGAATAAAAAGGATAAAATGGTAAAATAAAATATAAAAGGGGTATTTTGGTAATTTGGCACAGAAGCGCAATTTGGTAATTTTAATAAGTATGAAGGGTAATGTGGTAATTTAACAAACCAAAAGGACAATTTGGTAATTTCAATATATATACATGGCAATTGGTAATTTAACTAACAAAATTGCGCTTTGGTAATTTTAATAAGTATAAAGGGCAATTTGGTAATTTAACTAACCAAAAGGGTAATTTGGTAAATGTAACAAGTATGAAGGGTAAAGTTGGTATTTTGATAAGTATGGAGGGTAATTTAGTAATTTAATAAATACATAGGGTATTTTGATAATTATATAAGTATGAAGGATAACTTGATAATTTGGCAGGTAAAAAAGGGGTAACTTGGTAACTTTTCACACGATGGGGTATTTTAATAATTTTGTAAGTATTAAGGAGTAAATTGGTAAATTGCATATAATATGACAGTGGATTTAATAAGTTTCCATAGTAAGACATAAGGGATATTAAATAATAAAATAGGGGTTTATGGCCTTAGTATGTATCACTTGTTTAAATACATTCGTGTGTATTGTAAGGATGTGGTTAAGGCCAAATTGTGTGTTATGTGTTCATGTGCGTTTGGTTATGTGCTTTTATCATATGTGGATATGGACTAAATGCTTGTAGTGTAGCTTGCTAAGCATTGAGCCAAAGTAAGTTGCATATGTGTTATGACATGTGTAATATGGTGATATAACTGGTATTTTGTGTTATGCCCTTATGTATTGTTGCCCTAATATGACACGCATGCTATGAGTCCTTAGGTGGTATGATGGGGTTGTGGGAAGCAAAAAGAAATAAAGAAAGTGGAGTGATTAGAGAGAAGTGAGAAAGGCATAAGTACCTTATGACTTATGGATGGACAAATAAAAGGATAATAGGAAAAAAAATAAAATGTTGGAGTAAATCTTGCATGGAAAGAGTAAGGCTTGCATGGAGATAACATTTACGTGGAAAAAAGTGATTTAAGAGTTAAGTAAGGTGAGGAAAGAGTATTTTAGGTGATTAAAATCCATGAGGGAAAAATAGTATGCAGGTTAGTAAAAGTGTACATGAGGGACTTAACTAGGGTTTGTAGGAAAAACCCTAAGTGGAGGAAGTGTGTGGAAGGGAGAGTTGATGGTGAGTGGGAGGAGTAAGGATTAAGACTAGGAGGATGTCCAATGAACAGGGATGAGTCAAATAGAAAGAAGAATGATGTGTGTGTGGATGGAGGGGATGGCATAAGGAAAGGAGAGGAACTAGAGTTTTACTATCACATGTGAAGGACAATAAGTAGAGGTATGATGTTGAGTTTGGTTAAGTGGTGTGATTAGTTGGAACAGGAAGGGAGTATGGGCCAGGAATGATGGGGAGAAGTTAGGGTCATATAAGCCAAGTTAGGGTTCTCCGAGGGAGAAACTATAGTGGGTGATGGCGAGCCGAGGTGGAGAGTTAGGTATGTGGGCCTAGACCCACATGTATGGGGAATTAGATTCATGGTAAGTAGGAGAATGAGGCAATAGAGGCCCTAAGGTCATAGGGAGTGTAGAGGTCCCAAGATATGGGATCGGGCCATTCAAGAGTCCGGGATGTGAGTCGGGAGTCCTTAGAAGGGCATGCATATTTAGTTGGAGTTGTGTGTGGAATAAAAATCGAGTAAAACACTAATTACTTAAAGTGAAAGATTATCGAGCCGGACCAAGGTTAGAGTATTTTTCAGTCACCGAACTATAATAATGATCGGGAGCATTTTGTCCTAGAGTGCATTTTGATCCACCAGCTATAATAGTGATCAGATGCGCTTTGCCATATAGTGTATTCCGGTCTACTGACTATAATAGTGGGGGTTCTGAACTCGACAAACCAAACTTTGTACAGTAATAAATCATGGAAAAGACATTTACTACCTACAATGGAATAATACGTGGGTCGGGTGTCCACGAGCTATAATAGTGGTCATGTGCGTTATGCCCTAGAGTAGTATTTTCGATCCACCGACTATAATAATGGGGTCCTTGTACTCACATAATCACATGGATATAATTTGAGAGATGATGTTGAATAATATTTAATTAATGGCTTAAGACCATAAGTATTATTTTCACCACACTTCGTGTTGTACAATTCCTATTAGTTGTTGTGTTTAACCGCTCTTATGTGGTTATGATTATTTATATGCTCGTATATGATATTGTCCTTACATTGTTTAAGTATGGTATGTTGCATGCGGATCCTACCTTTTAGTTTAGTATAAAGAGTTACTCGATACCATAGTACCGAAGGGTTCCGTTTGTGGACCTTTACCTATTCAATGAACAGTATCCCCTTACAGGTTAGTTTCGGGTGTCTTTCAAGCTGTTGTCGAATAAAAGCATAAAGATAGTCCAGAAAGCATCTTCAAGATTTCTCTTTTAACCTCATTATTTCTTTATTTAAGATTTTACCCTTATAACCACTAATAGTGGATTTTTATCTTTTATAACGTCTTTAACACGCTACTCTGAATTAAACGAAAGTTTGATTTTATGTAAATTATATTATATTCCTTTTTAATCTTAGTACTTGATATTAGAATGGTAGAAAAAATCGATCTAATACTAAATATAGCGGTAACATTATCAAAATTTATTATTTTTCCGCTAATTTTTAAATAAAATAAAAATTTTTAAGAGTAAATTTTAAGAATGTTACATCCAATTCCCTCAAAGCCCCTCTATATTTCATCATCCAAACACATGACTAAGTTTAGACTAGGATTCCAACATGTATCAACCAATAGCACTCAACAGATTTCATATCCTTATCATTCATTAGCTACTTCTTAAAGAGTATTTGAAAGCAACATAAACATAGCCCACACAATATATAAGGGAAGTAGATAAATGTATGTGACAACACACCAAACTAATAAACATAGCAACAGATGCACCACAGGGCATCACCTACTAGTACAATTCTCTTGCAATATTATTAGACACTTAGAACTTTAACTAATTAGCAACGATGATTCGAGACATCCATGATCTATGCTTTATTAACAAGGCAGAATGCAAATTCATGCGTTGACCTTTGGGGCCCATCCAGCAATTACATATTCTGTGGGAGCCTTGGTCTTCACAAATGACTCCCGAGAGAATAGTGTCTGCCGATAATGTAAAATGAATACAATTAGATCAGCGGATGAACCCTAGATGTGCATCGGACAACATGTAGAAATATAGCTCTCTTGACTGAAAAGATCCTATGTTTGACATAAAGAATTAAGGGTCTAACATAATGTAACACTTGCTACCGTTACCATCTTAATACAACATGAGACGAAAAAAAACCCATGCTCATCCCATCATGGATGCAATCAAAGCTTTCACGTTTAGCAATGAAGTACCCCACAAAGGAACTTATCCCTATAGCACGAGATAATTACATACGAGGAAACGACACCCCTTCGCTCCATCGCCAATTAGATACATATCGTTCATCCAAAGAACCAAATTACATGACATATGAAGAGTACAACAATAAGATAAACCCAAGCAATCAATGATATCTTTTCCTTTGCACCCTCCTTGGCAAAGGCATCAGCCTTCCTTGATTTTAGAAGATTAATTGGGGTAGAAATTTGAATTAATATAGTAACATCAATGTCACCGTTCTATTTCAACCAAGAGATTCTACGAACAAATGAAATGAAGTGCCATAGTTGTCTTCATTAATTTTGAACCATACTCCCTTGAAAGCACACTCTCCTTATATCTCTTCCCCAATTGGTTGGGAGCAGACGAGGTTTTTATATTTTGGTTGGGATAGCCACAAAGAGCAATGGATAGAAATTTCTCTCTACAAGACTTTCATAACTCTCACACCAGATGCAACGTCCGAAATCATTAAACGCACTTTCTCATTCATCTTAGACCCCTTTTTATCAAAGGCGTATTGTAAGCACCATTCAAATGATATTGTTTCGTTGTTATAATAGGCAATGGGAATAGAAAACACCAAGGAGACAGACACACAAAAAATGAAAAGAAGAAATAGCAAGATCAAATACAACGGTTGACAAAAAGTAATGCAGCATAATCTAGCATAAAGCCTCAGGGATCCAGTTTACATCCTATGTGTTCATTTTTTCCAAGATTCACATATTCTAGAAGTTGAGGACCTGAGGTCAATGGAACTCTGATTTTTTCAGTCGAAAATACATCCTTAGGAGAAGACACAACAAATTCTCCATAATCCACCATAGGAAGCACTTCCCGATCAAGGTCCATAAATAGCTGACGGCGAGACAAAGAATGAAAATAAGGAGGACCATTATGCAATGAACGAAGTGGTGCTATGAATATGCATACAGCACCATGGGAGTTGTACGTCTTAATATGAAGGAACTCTGGAGCGAGCTAACTATGTGGTTAAGGGCAGACACTAAGATTCATGTGATAAAAGAATAATTATGTAATTCTTATTTTTAGAGACCGCATCAGAGATATCTATCGTTGGGCATGGTGAGGAGACAGCCAAAAACCAATTGAATTTCCAGTTATATAAAGACAGCTAAGACAGTGACCTCAACCATAAACCAACTTTCTAGTTCAAGGCATTATAAATAATTAAATAAACAATGGCTTCTCTATTATGCTTATTAAAAGACCATGACATCATATATCCATATTGTGAGCAGTGAACAAGTAACCTGAAGAATCTCAGTGCATAGGAATCAGAAAGAAATGGAACTAAGTTGTGGTTGCACCAGTACAAGTACTTTACATGGTGCATAGAACACGAGAGCTGATCAGCATTCAACATAGGAAAGATGCTAAACATCTCATGCAGCCTAGCCGTATTGAAGGACTTTGATAAACTATTTCAAAAGTTTGAAAACAGAAAACACACCTTCAAGTAGTTATGAACGTGACTAAGGTCTTGAGGGACAGACCACTTCTTGAAATGGCCAAGAGCTACCTCAAGGTGGTAAAGCTTTGGTGCCAAACTCAAATCAACAGCAGTGATCTTCTCGCCAGCAACATAAGGACCCTGTTCAAAAAAATGAGATCAATAGATAAGGAAGTGGGCAACAAATAAATAAACAAAACCAGACATACAGTGACTTTGCGGCAATCCACACATACATGAGCCTTCAAATGATCATCCAAGGCCTTCAACTCATTTATTAAAGCCGCTTCACTTCCATCACTGGGATCCTTGCTCTTCAAAAATGTGACAAAACAAGAGAAGATCTTGGAACCCCTGGTCATTTCATATTCAAACATACAGTACGACAGCTATCGAGTAAGAAGAAAACAGAAAGAACCTCGGTTCCGGTGCAAATATCCGACCCCTAACCCTCTGTGAGAGAATTTTGGCTAATAACAAATCTTAGAAAATTCAAAAGAAAGGTAATAGAGGTTTCTCAGCTCTGAAGTCTGATCAATAAACAATCATAAACTATGGCGAACCCAAAAGAAAAGGTACATTTCTTAAGTAGTAGTATGTTCAAACTCGTGACGAAGGGAGAGCGCTTACACTGAGGAAACTTCAGAAGGAGAAGATAGAGGAGGTTCCGGGTACTTCTCTTCAATTATACCGACGATGACATCGGAGTCGGGAATCCATTTGTCATCGATCTTGATCACCGGCACCTTCCCTTCCGGGTTCAAATCCAAAAACCTGCCGAAAAAATGAAAAACGAAACCGATTTCACTGTATCTACGCATTTAAATATACAAAATACACACAGTTATGAGAGCTGATTGAAATTTGTACCAGTGCGGTTTGTTGCTTGTGTCGATTAGATGAAATTTGTATGCTACTTTCTTCTCTTCCAAAGTTAGAAGTACCCTTTGAGAAAACGGACCTAAATATTGCCAATTGCCCACAAATAATTACCATTGCGCCATATGAATACGTAATTTACAAATATTATGAATGGAAAACAAGAGAGAGAGCCTTACAATCTCCAAGCTTATCGGGAGCACCAACAGCTGCCTTAACGCACACTTCCACGGCCATTTGGATATAATCGACGATTCCAGAAGAAGTGAGCAAAGTTCGAGAGCGAGTGTGGAGAAGGGCAGAGCACAGACAGATCAGATAAAGGGGAGAGTGTGGTAGAGTACCTATAAAGAGTACTCGAGAGCCAGTACACGTCTTAGTAGCACGGGGCCGGGGATTGGAAAGGGGAGAAGCGGAATCGAAATATAAACGGTAGAAAACGGTATAATTAAAAGAGAAAAATTTTTAAAACTATTAACTATTTTTACCACTGATTTCAACAACAAAATATTTTTAAAACAACCTGATTGATGTTTCCGTAATTCACAGCTTATATTATAACCTCGACGACCAACAGGTGGCCGTGGCACGCTCCAACACACGAACGTGGAAGGGATGATTGAGCCAAGGAAAACGAAATATGGTAGCAGTGTGGCAATCCTTTTTAACGTCGTATCATCGATTTTAAACAATGACATTTAAATTTTATGTATTTTATAATTTTCGTCTAATATGATTATGGTATCATAACTTTTAAATAAATATTATGTATATTATATGTTTTTTTATTTAGTTTAGATATCATCACGGATTCGATAATTAATCGAATGAATATATTTTATTGTTATATGCTGTCAATTTTATATTCTAGTTCTACCTTAGATGCCTAGGTTTTTCTTTCTTGTTTTTAGCATTATATGAGATACAAATATTATTATGTGTTTTATTATTTTTTATCATTTAATATGATATTATTAATATTTTTAGGTTTATATAATTTAAACAAATTTTTAATATCAAATATATTTTAAATATAAATTGAAAAAATAAAATATTTCAATTACATTTTTATGTTTCATTTTGGTATTTTCTGATTTTTTTAAAAAAATGGAAATGTTAAAAAAATTAACAATAAAAATAAAATTCTATAACTTTTTTAAAATTAAAA
Source organism: Tamarix chinensis (assembly GCA_030549775.1). NCBI lineage: Eukaryota > Viridiplantae > Streptophyta > Magnoliopsida > Caryophyllales > Tamaricaceae > Tamarix > Tamarix chinensis. The sequence goes on from CM060172.1 coordinate 120,624,088, forward strand.
AAATTAGAATTGTTAATTCATATTTTCATAAGATTTGATATTAGAAATTTTATTATTTTAGTAATGTACAACTAAAAATATTAATGAGTTGATAATTAAATGAAATAAAAAAAATTAAAACACATGGTACCTAAATGAGATTATTTATAACACATGGTACCTAAGTGGAGTTATATCAAATGTCATAGAACATAAATAAAATTTATCCAAAAATGTATTTTTTTTTTAAATAAGCATTTTTAGCATTTTTAGTAATTTATATACTTTTTAGGGAGATAATAAATTTACTAGTATTATTCTAATTATATATTAATTTATTATAAAATAACATCACATTAAATATATAGAAGAAGAAATATACAATGGGATAAAAAATTAAACTCTAACATTTCTAAAACAATATCTTTTTTTTAAACAAAGTATAACTATGAAAGACTTTCTTTTAAAAATAAGTGGAATAGTTTTTTGAAAATATATTTTTTAATTTTTTTATATATTTTACACGGATTGATTATTCTATTATTTGTAAGTAAATGATGTGATTTGAATATCAATGTTTGTGTTATTAACTTATAAACTAGATATGCTTTCGTATGTCATATGGAACCACATAAAATATTGTATTATAAATAATAATATGATGAAGTTATTGATTATAATGGCAACAAACTCCTTGTACATTTAAACAAGAAATTGAAAATAATCAAAAAGTAAAGCATCCATGTGGTCTTTTAATTTAAATTAAATTAAAACTAGGAAACTTGGCTTGAAGAGAATATTCATAAGGATCACATTTAAAATTTGAAATTATAATTGTATATCAGACAAAATATAATTGCAGATGTAAACTTAGAAAATTGAAGTGTCTACAGATATAACTGATGTGAGTTTTTAAATTTAAATTTTGATTAATTAGTCATCAATCAAAAAAGAATAAATAATTTGATAAATAATAGAAAGAAACAAGCAGTGAAAAACAACGACCTAAACCAACTATCAAAAATATATTGGTTATGTTTCACGTTTTAGTTTCATATATCAAAGTCGACAATTCTCTTCCTCTTCAAATTTTAATGATATTGCTCGTTGTTTTTTTTTTTCAACCTCGCATTTCCTCTTCTGGTTCCTTTTTATATCTTTAGTGTAAATCTATATTTCCTAATAGTAAATTTAAGCGCTCCTCTTTGTGATTGTTAAAAAAATGATTAAAAATAGGTGGGATAAATATGCGCCTTTAGTCGACAATTGATTTACGTCTTCATTACAAAACTTGTTGCAGATCACATTATTAGGCAAAGTCCTTGAATTCTCGCTATTATCACTCTATTTAGTATGGTGGATTATACTATTGTATAGCATTTTATTTTATTTTTGTCTCTCTCTACATTCTAAAACTACTCACTATTTAATTTTTTTTATTAATAAAACAATATTTGAATTTAAGTTGTGTTGTTTTTATAATATTTTTGTATTGAAAACATAGTTAATAATTTTAACTTCCTTGAATCAACCGTAAAAATTTTAACCTATAAATATTCTATGTCGTTGTTGTTATCGTATATGAGCGATTATAATAACATGTTGATATATATTATATATGTAGATTCTCTGTAAAAAAATCTCTCTCCCCCTTTCTCTTATTTTCTTTAAATTTGCTATAAATTAGGCTAAACTTTTTTTTTGGTAGTTAATAATGAAAATTAATTACTACCAAGAGAAATAGATAAAAATTGATTACTTATCGTTAAAAACTTATGATGGTAATCTATCTAATTTGGCCAAACAACCCTCACACCTCCTAAAACGAACTTTATTATTTATACACACAAACCTTCTTACCTAAGAATTTAGGTAGAACGGTAGTAGGCTGAAAAACTATAAGGTTCCTATTCTTTCAAGGTCTATATATCAACCCTTTTCGAACTATGTGCGCAACACAACAAATTGTCCCTCATCTTCTCCCTGTCACACCGATCAGCCAGTGTTGTCGATTATGGGGCTTAAAGACAAACTTCAGCCAATTGATAACCATGAACCATTAAGTCTGAGCTCCTGTACAAGTAGCAGTCTGGAACACGGAAAATCAACCAGAAAGATTCGGTCAAATTTTTGGCGGGAACTTTCTTTGTATGTGCGTGCGTGTGTGTGAGGGTTTATATTTAAAGTCTTCCTCTCCGTCTTGGGTCAGGATCGTAAAGGAGCCGAATCGAATTGAATAGTCCTAAGCTTGGGTTTGACTCATTTAATTAAATAAGTCTAAAATAATATTTAAACTCGGTTTGTTTAATTAAATAAACGAGCCGAACCGAACTTTTTCGAACTTGGACTCGGCTCATTTAATAAACGAGCCTAAAAGTGAGGCTTGGGCTCGACTCATTTAACTAAACAAACGAATCAAACCGAGTTTTTAATGAGTTGAGCCGAACAAAATGTCAAACTGGCTCATCTCATTTACAACCCTATGGGTCACTAACGTTGTTATCTACTCACATTTAAAAACTTCTCATGAATAAAAGATCTTTCCCTCTATTTTACAATATATTTCATATTTGGATTGGACATATGGATTAATAAATAAGAAAATATAATATTTAAAATGGCTAGTACATTGTAATATAAATATACTTTGTAAACCTGACCACAATAATTTATGACTTAATAAAAAAGATCATAGAAGGGTGTAATGGGCAATGACTTTTAACCATTTTTGGGAAAGAAATTATATACTGAGCAAAACCATATATTAAAAAGATCAAAGATTTTGCATAAAAAAAATAATATAATTTTGATATAAGTACTCCCTCATTTCATAATACAAAAACTTTAAGGTTTTAGCACATATGTTAATAGATGATCAAATCTTGGAACTTTAACACATAAATTTATTTATATATCCCTACATTGAGAAAAAAAAAAAGAACCTTTAACTAATATGATCTAACTTTTTAGTAATAGAATGGCAAAACTGGCAATCTAGCATTTAAAATCTCATACTTTTTTTGTAAGAAATCTTATATTATAGAATGAATTTAAAATTTTTACATGTCCCCTATCGTAAAATAGATAAAGCAAGAGATAGTGATTAATTAACATAGTACTTGCAATTAGTATTGATAGTTTTGAGTAACAAATTAATATAGTAATTGATGAGAATATTAATTAACAATGACATTAATAATTGGGAATATTGAATATAAAATATATAAAGTAGAGATGGTGTAGCTGTACATAATACCATATAAGTCCATATCAATCAATAATAGAGTTGTTCATGTGATCTTATATTTGTTGATACGGTCTAGTATCTAACTTTATCATATTAAAAAAAAAGTCAAATAAATTAGATATCCAATCTGGTAAATATATATAATATCTCCTTCATAAATATATTATATTTGAAGTAATATTACCGTCATTAACTCTTTGTGATCATATGAAATAATACGATATTAATTATAATTTTAAAATAATTATATAATTACTATAGTGATTATATAGTCATCTAATAATCATTGTAATATAAAATTTAACTTAGCTGTTAGTTTCTAAATTTCATTCATTTTTTTTGGGTTCAAAACTTGGTAATATATTTCAATAGTATTTTGGGGTAACACACAACACTTATACATATGTAAACATAAATATGATCTGATTTTCGATCCTTATTTTTATGTAATTTACTGTAAAAGCTTTCCAAATTAATTAATTAAAATACTCCTATAAAAATTGAATATTTATTTAATCCAATCAATATTCGACCTGTATTTATAATTATCTGAATTATAAGATATCTAATTAAATTAACTGGTTCAAATATCATATCTGAAAGATGTAATTATCCGTTTCTGAACTCTCCTAATTAATAACCTTCTTTCATAGGGATATGTACCACATGCATAAGAGATTTTAACTAGAAGTTAGCGAATGCCTCGATAGTTCTATTATCCCGAAAATAAGAATATGGATATAATTGGAAATGAAATCTAATACCACAAAAAAAAAAAAAAACACCAAACAAACTTGAGAAAGAGTGGAAATAATTAACAAGGGCCCAGATGAAATTGATTCTCAACTTTCATAGTGGGAAGCCGCCCAACAAATTTGTGATCAGGTCCCTAGGTTTATAATTATATACTTTATACTGGTAAAAGTTATACACATGTCCCCCCTCTTTTTCCCTTCCATTTATTACGGAATGTTTGGTGACCACTGATGAATCGGTGCATTTTTTGCAGCCTCTCGTTTGAAAGAGCATCTTGTGTTATGCTTGAGCTTTTTTTGCTTAAGCATCCACCATTTCTAAAGTTTGAAGGTGATCATGAGTAGGCCAAGTGAGAATATATATCTTTATTGAAAACTTTATAACAAATTTATTACGGATGTGAGAGATCAAGCATGATCTAGACCTAGGCATTCGTGTAAAGTTAAAGAATTATATGATTTTTGTCTTATGAACAAAAGATAATGTTCTTGAATATTCCTGTTGTCACGTTAACATAAATGTCTTATAAACTCGTAAGTGGTAATTTATTAATTTAGTTTTTACATACTTGGAATAGTAAAAAAATAAAAAATTTATCATCAGAAGCACAGGTTTATCCACTTTAAACCATACGTCGTATCTCTCTTTTTGAGATTTAGAGTACATGGCAATCTAATAAAATTAGATGTTTACTGTAGACTTGGTAAATTCTGATTTTTTTTATTAATTATTATTAACAAGCATAAGTATAAAAGTAGAGATAACATTAAATTTATTATTGAAGCGTCAAAGGAATTTTAATCTTACCATATCGATAAAAAAGTTGTTATTATGTTTATGATGTATATTTTTATGACATATTTTTCTGTACCCCTACACAAAGTGATGTGGGGTAAGGTTACTCAACTTTTAGATGACTTTGAGCATCAATCAAGCAATGCAAGGGGTTAGTTGATGTGTGATTTTTTGTCGAAAAAAGCTTGAATGCATTTAAGAAAAGTGCAATAGAAAATGAATTACGAATGTGATCTTCTTAAAGATAATAAATCAAAATAATAAATACGTATGCATATCCATGTTGTAATCTTAACATATTATATTTATGCATATAATTTGACAATTTGTCATTATATAATCCTTCATCTGATATGAACTTATGGCCGCACATTAAAAATTATAAGAATGGAAAGATGCGATGAGAGAAAATAAATGCATTGTAAAAAAGAAATGACTTTGAAGCTAACGTAAGTTTGCATCTTTCACGAGTTTATTTTATTTGAAATATTAATTGTTGGCATGCTATGTTTGAATATTCTCGTTCCCAACTAAGCAAAAGATGATCAACCTGATTGTCAGTGAAATATTTACTGACAATCATCCATCATCTTCATCATCAATATTGGTATAATATTTATTTAGCTATTAATATGATTATTCCAAAAACTCTTTTTATCTCTATATTTAAGAAATATGCTTATTGTATATGCACCAATACCTTGCGTAGAAATATCTCATATTTTTGGAATTTAATTTCTCAATTTTATTAATGAAACTTGATGAAAATATTTAATTATTTTATCTACGATTTGTTTTATAATTTTATTGACAGTTTTAAATTTATATTAAAAGTATTCAATCATTTGTTAATGCAAAATATTCTATATAAATTTATTCATGGCTATGATATTTTTATCAAATTCATATGATTTTAATTTTCCTTTAAAAATATATTTATGTTTTAAATGTGTTTTGATTTAATATTTTTAATTATAACTTTATCGTGTGATTATAACTTTTTGAGGTATAATTCGTTAATGAAAGTGAATTCATTTTAAATTATAAAATTCCTCTCAAATAGTAAAGTTATTTTGATAATTTTTATCTCTAACAAATATTTCCGTCTTTGGATTTTTTGTTTTTATAAGATTGATGAGATCTTGAAAAAAATGTAAGGTTTTCACAACTTATTTATAATTTTATTTATGAAATTAATATTCTTTAATTTTTTTGTTTTAATTTACTAAGGAATTTTTTTTAAATATTTTAAATTATTTAAGGTCACCTAAAGTTTAATAAAAATATTATCATAGTGTAATTTTTAATATTAATTTAACATCGTATTTTTATTTTAATAAGTACTATAATTTATTTTAAATAATAGTATTTAATAAGGTGAACTTATTTTCCTTCAAAAATCCGTTTACGAAACTATTTTAGTTTATCTCTTTAATGTTAGTTAGATATTTTTTTCATATTGAAGTTATTTTTTATGTATTACACCGAACTTTCCCATTTTCTTATTTGTTTTTCTGTCTTTCTCTTTTATTATTCCTCGCATAAGAACCCAAGTTTGGCCCACCTTCTTCCTTTAACCTTCAACGGTTCAACCCATCTCCATTCTCCTCGGCACTGCATCCTCCTCTCCAACCGCCAAAAACACACCAATCCACCATTGGAGCACCTTGCTAGCTAGGGTGAGCGAAAAATAGTAGTGCAGCTAGCTACGGATGACCGCAGTAGGGCGAATCATCAAAGTAGCACAAGTCGGCATGGTATAGTGACTCCCATCACTGCACCTATAATATCCTATTTTCTGGAAAACTTGATTTACCTAAAATATCAGTTTGGTTTATGAAATGTAATGCTTAATTATTTTGAGATTGATTCATTTTATTGAATTCACGATTCTCAACAGTATTTTATTTATGATTCTCACGATAATCTTTTTATTAGAATTTTAAATTTATTTAGTTTTTTTCAAATTATTAAAAAACGACAATCCTAAGTTTAATACATAAATTAAGTCATATTTTATTTATTTTCTTGGTAAAACCACCACTTTTTTATGTGCCTTGATTCTATCATAAAATAACTTTGAATTTAGTTACATTTATTTATATATATAATTTCTCAAAGTAAATATTATTTAATTTTTTATTGATCAGTTTAATTATTTAAAATAATATTAGATGGATTATTTAATTTTTTAAATTAAATCTATTTAGATATCCAATGACGTCAATAATGATATATCCAAAGACAACGACAACCCAGGTCATGGCTAGGCTGCGAAACAGTAGCTAGTATGAGTATCCGGACTGAGATTTGGCCGGTGCATTCGGCTTGAAACCGGTCATTCAGACGTTCGCTTGATAGGCCTATTATACCAATACCTTTGTTTATAAATTATAACCCCGCGATCACAGAACTATGATTAGTTTTTGCCTTCAACTTTTATGGGTCGTGTTCTATTAACTACTACACCATTTCGTGTTATGGGGTTTTCAAACATTTGCCCATGAATATTAGTGATTCATAAATTTTGATTCTATCTTCATTTTGTATTACTTCTATCCGTATTAGGGCCGTTGACAAACCAAACCGGTTTGCAAGCTTTTTTAGCTCGGTTCGTTTACGGCTCGGCTCGACTCGGCTTGCTTATTAAACAAGCTTAAAAGTTCGGCTCGTTTATTAACCAAGCCAAGCTTGAGCATAATAAATTTAGGCTTGAGCTCGTTTACAATGCAAAAGCTCGTGAGCTCGGCTCGTTTACCACCAATGCTCGAAAGGTGGCTCGTTAAAAGTTCGACTCGACTCGTTAAAAGCTCAGCTCGTTTATAAACAAGACAAGCTCAAGCTTTATTTTTAGGCTCGTTTAGTAAATGAGCTCAAACCTACTCCGGTTCGGCTCGATTCGGCTCGTTAACTGTAACACTCCCAAAATTCACTCCTGAAAAAAAAAATTGAAAGGATAAAGCGGAAGTTGGGAGAGAATTTGGGGAATGTTACCGCCACATCTAACACAAGATAGATGTCCACCATCTATCTCATGCTAGATGCAAGGCTAAAACCTATCAAACAAAACTTTAAACATCAATGCTGTAAGGATAAACTCCCACAATGAGGTATCCACAGGCAGATGGCAAGTGAATCAATTCACTAAATAAAATCATCGTTGAATCAATCAGCGGAATCCTGTGAAATAAATCCGAATTTTAAAAGCTTATCAGAGTACGATAAATTAAAAGTTAATTACAATACCCTTGAATTTTAAATACAATACTTGAGAATTCCAAATACAAATACAGTTAAACCAAACAAAACCCGATAGATCAAATTTCGGATTTGCCTACTCTCTCAAGTCAAGTCTTCCACCCAAAAACAATATTCGAACTGAAACCTGCACAAGAGATCTGCTCCCCACCATCAGTGGATCATCACAGGACCCATTCAATCAAGGTAGCATCAGTACGGGTCCAGTACTGAGTAAATCAAGACAACCCAACTCAGGGAAGGAAACATGAAACACATAAGATATGAAAGACTATAGCTTACAATTCTTATACTCAATTATACATGTATTACATACAATAAAATATAGGATCATTCATACTCATGAATACATTACTAGACATGACAACACATAAAATACAAGCGTACAAGAAATCGCGATCACATGCTAAACAACACCAATCCAACGATCTAATAATAATCATTATTACATCCGATTTTATTTATTTACGATGAGTTCAGAGACCCCACTATTCTTAAACCGGTGGAACGGTCTGAAGCACCTCTCGGGGACAACACACCCGAGCCACTATTATCATCCGGTGGAACGGATCCTACACCTCTCAGGGCAAAACGCTCCTGAGCCACTATTCTGAACCGGTGGAACGGCTTGAAGCACCTCTCGGGGACAACACACCTTAGCCACTATTATCATCCGGTGGAACGGATCCTACACCTGGTCCTGACTCACGTAATCTTCCACTTTAAATAATTAGTGTCTTATTCATTACTTAACTCATATCATATTCTTATTCACGTTGAGTATAGGACCCCACTATTCTTAATCCGGTGGAACGGACTGAAGCACCTCTCAGGGACAAGTCACCTGAGCCACTATTATTGTCCGGTGGAACGAACTCTACACCTTTCAGGGCAAAACGCTTCTGAGCCACTATTTTGAACCGGTGGAATGGCTTAAAGCACCTCTCAGGGACAACACACCCGAGCCACTATTATCGTCCGGTGGAACGAACCCTACACCTCGGCCCAACTCACGTGATCTTTCACTTTAAGTTATTAGTATCTTATTCTAAGATTTTAACCGACCATAAATCAGGCCCACATGAATAATTCCATGACATAAGAATACAGCATAAGGTATCAAACAGTTTCAAATCCATACTCAACCATTCACATACTCAAATACATACCATATTCAACATCATACTAACATACATTGGCATTGGGACTATGAATTCATACATACATAAAATTACCACACAGAAAACAGTATACACTGGACAGGATTAAATGATCAATAGGCATGCTTATCACCTTTCACTTCAAGTAGACATACATCCAAATTCCATCATAAGTAAAGGTAAGTATTGACTTACCTCAAATCCGAAGCTAGCTAAGCAAATTGAAAAATAGGGATAGATATCGAAAGCTCGACAATCCACGAGAAAGTTTTCCTAGATCGTCGACAGAAATCGGAACTAGGTTAGAAACCATCTTATTAATTAATAATTCACATATTCTAATTAAATAAACACAAACGAACACAAACGATCTTTCTTGGGAAACGCGTCCAAAACTCAGGACTCAAGAGCATAGCTCTATTAAGATTTAAGATTAAAATATAAATCAAATGATTTAAAACCCAAACACAGAAATCGATTAGATAAAAGACACACAACACAATAAATTTTATAAAACCATCCCTGAAGATTAGGGGTTTTTAATGCCTAAACTACAAATCGACCAAATCACTTTGATTACCTCGAATTGATAGTTTTAAAACACAATTAAACTAATTTTAGATAAATCTAGAAAATCAATTTCAACCAAAACAAATCTTCCGATTAATTGGTTCAAGACGATCCGTTTTCAAAATTAGGGTTTTAAAGCCTACGACACAAACTTGGGTAATTCGAATCAATTAATTCCAATTCAAGATATTAGAATACAATTAGGATCATTCCAACTATTTCTATAAATTTAATTTTAGAAAAACAAATATATAAATGATCAATTTCATGAGTTCACTTGAAATCTAGGGTTTTAGGTCCGAAAATGCAATTCGGTTGAATTCTATTAATTTAATCAAATTGAAAGTTTAGAAATGCAATTAGACACATTTTATAACATATCAAATAATCAATTGATCAAAACCGCTAAAAGAAATACCCAATTTAGCACAATTAGGGTTTTTGAGCCCGGAATACAAATCCAATCAATTCTTGCTAAAATATATAAATTGACGGTTCGGAAATGTAATTAAATATATTCTAATGTAAATTATATAATCAATTGAATAAAGCGACCCGATTACACAATCCAATTTAGTTCCGCAAGAGATTTGACCTAAAAATCCAATTCCGATTAATTACATATAATTTTCCCAAATTAACACTTCCGATATGAAGTTAAATACATTTCAAACGATATTGTAAAATAAATTGAGCAGAACGACTCAATTACGCAACCCAATTTCAATACACACGAATTTTTACCTAGAAATCAAATTCCGATTGATTCCGCATAAATTTCTCAAATTGACGGTTCCAACATGAAATTAGATACATTTAAAAACATATTGTAAAATAAATTTATTCAAAATCGCCAAATTGGACGGATCCAAAAAATTTGGGCATAACCCAGCCTAAAATTCAATTTTCCAAATTTTCAACACAAACCATACAATTAACATATCCAAATCAATCTTACAGCAAATATATACATAATACAACAATTAATTTAGCTTATCACAAGCTAAATCACACTCAATTAATCAAATTAATATTAGGGTTTTCGAAAATTTATACCAAACGACATTCAACGAATCGGGACAAGGGAAGGCCGGAGGAGCTTTGTCGGAGGTCGGGGGTGGCTCGCCGGTGGCCGGGCGATGGCGGTGCAGCCTGCGTTTGCTGCTCGTCGCTACTGCGATGGCGCGTAGCTGGTTCGATGGCTCCTGCTGCGGCTGTTGCGCAGCTGTGGCGTCGTCGGTGGTGGCAAGGGGCAGCAGGTTGGAGGTCGACGGCCGGCGAAGGAGGAGCAGGGAGGAGGAGGTCGGGGCTGGGGTTCCGTGCTGCAGAACAGGGGCGCACGGGAGAGGGGTCGGGGTAGTGAAGAGAAGAGAGAAAGGAAAAGAAGGGGGCGGGGCACCAGTCGGGTAGGGCTCATTTTTTTTTTACAAATACATATATAAGACAAAATACTAAAAGTTTAAAAATTATTATTGGAATATTTTATCTGAAATTCATTAAACGAAAATTATTTCGTATGGTTCCAAAGGCTTAAAATTGATATACAAGCTATATAAAAATTTCGGGAATGTTTTTGGAAGAATTTACCAACGAACGTAAAAATTTATATTATTTACGGAAATACATTATAAGACCTCGAAATAATATTTAAAAGCATAAAAGTAAATATTTAAATATAATTCTAATAAACCGAGACTAATTTAAATAATTTCCGAAATCGATTTTCCGTAAACCAAAAATCGTAAAACGGGAGAAATTGATTCCGGAAAGAAATTCACAAATAAACTCCAAAAATCTTTTTAATTTAAAACTTCCCGAAGATATTAACGATTTTTAAAAACGAATAAATTTAAAGTTGGAAATATTTTCTACGGATAAAATTATTAAAATAACTTTAACTATTTAAACCGAAATTTTATAATTTAAATAATATATTTCGTTAACGAAATATAACTCCAAAATAAAGTCATAATCACACGACGAAGTTATAATCGAAAACGAATCTAAAAGATTAAAAATCAAAACACGAGAAAGAATGGAAATACATATTTTTAACCGAAAATCGAAATCATTAGAATATAATAAAATCACGGTCGTGAACGAATTTGTCCAGAATGGTTCGCAACGGCAACGATTAATTAAATTCAAATATGAATTCGAAATCATTGATAAATCCATAAAACGAATCAAAATTAAAATAATTAAATATTTACATCAAATTACGCTAATAAAATCATTAGGCTTAATAAAATTAGGTTTTAAAAATACGGGGTATTACATTAACAGCCCTAATCCGTATACAAAAATAAGTCAATTCTTATTAAGAGAACATATTTTGACTTCTTTTTTATTAAAATATAATGTAATATGACATAAAAAATTAATTATTATATTTATATAAAAAATATTTTTATAATATTATTTTTTGTTAATATATATTAAAATGTATTAATAATTAAAGTTTGTCCTAAAATTATGTATCTTATTTTTCATAAAAATATAGTATTAAAAGACATTTCGGAACCCATTATGGTACTCATTCATTTGGCACCTTTGCATAAATGGTTTCTATTTGTATTCTATTATCTATCTACTTTATCTAATATAATCATTTGAATACTATTATTATTTACAAATGATGAATAATCACTTTTTGCTCATTGCTAGAGACAATTTTTTTATGGGGAAGTTGGAAGTTGGTTCCTTAAATTGAACCTATGCCCTCCGATTCTTTTTGGATTCTAATAGATTCAATTTAGTTTAGGAAACCTTGATGTTCCTACTCTTAAGGGTCGTTTGGTCCAAGGGAATGAGAGTTTGAAAATTAAAGGGCGAGAGTGGGAGTGTGTATTGATTTACTTATTCTTATTTTCATGTTGGGTATATAATAGGATTAAGTTGAGAATAAAAGTATCATTTGTTTGGTGGGTGGGAGTGAAATTGGAAATAAAGTAATCATTTTACTAAATTATCCTTTTTAAATTTATAATATATCTAGCTACGTGTGTACAGATATAACAGACTATTATTGTGATTTTCTAAATGATTGTGCCCTTGAATATCTAGAATTTATACCTCATAAACTATTTTCTAATTTTCTAGAAAAAAAATAACCTCAATTGTTTTAAATTATTAGTTCATCTTAGGATAACTTAGAAAACATGCAATATGTTTCATCGCCATTAAATCTTTGCAAATATCACACACACATTATTCTTTTTATCCTCTTATGAAAAATGAACTTCACATTACAAATCTAAGGGATAAAATATACTTTTTCACTATATCAGCTTCACTATCAATCCCAAATATATATCATAATTTTGAATTCCAAAATACCAAACATAATTGAAAAATGAAACATTTGAATTCAAAAACTATTCAGAATATTACAACTATTTTTCACAAATATCCACCATACAAATTCAATAAGATGATACAACTAACAACATATAGGAAATTTTAATAACTAATAACTAATTAGAAGCATCAATAGCTTAGTGAGCAACTAAGGTTTTGAAGTATTTAGGTGCATTGAAGAACAAGTCTAATTTTGCAGTATCTTGACTAATGGTAAAAATAGCTTTAACAACTTTGTCACGAGGGGATGTGCTTAAAACTTGCAAAAATTATTTCTCCTCTCATTATTAACTGATGCACTCTCCTTTTTGAGCCTCTCCTGCTCAATTTTAAATCTCTCTTGCTCAAATTTGAATCTCTCCTTCTCAAATTCCAACAAGTTCATAATTAATTTAGATGCTTAACCAAACTCTTGCTCTAAAGGATCAACTTCCATATATTTTCTTCTTTTACATTGTTTGAAAGCACTAGGGGTAGTGTCAATACCATGAGTTTGAAAAGAAGATTCATCCATAGGCTGGCTAGCATTGATGCTACAATGTAGATTGATCTTCATCTATGTTCAAATGATCTCCTAGGCCTTTTGCTATAACTCCTTTAGCCAAATCATTGGCATAAATCTCACATTGCTTATCATAGTGTACCATAGGCTTTATGTATAAAGGACTAGCTCCTTCACGACTCTAAAGGAAAAAAAATACTCATTAGTTACTACATAAAAAAAAATACAACACAAATAATTAAGGCATTTATTAATGTTTTGTATACCTTTGCCCAATCATTGAATGCGTCTTTATCTCCTATCACCATCTCCTTTTCATCATCCCAACCAAATCCACTGCCATATTGTTGGATGTCCAAAATATATGAAAGTTTATTTTTTATAATCTTCACTTTAGATTTGATATGTAGATAAGCTTTCAACCCAGAATTGGACATTTCCTTGTTCGTCTCCTTCTCAATGTGTGCTACGTAGCCTATCTTGTGGCTCGTGTCAACCTTCCAACCAGAATGATTCATATCATATAAAATATCAATAAGAAATGCTTCCTCATCCACAATCAATATTCTTCTTTCCCTTTTATTTTTTATTTTTATATTCTTAGTTTTCTTGTCCAAATCCTTAAATACATAGTGAGATGCATAAAGAACATATACATTACAATAAAAATAAATGAACATAAATATTATACAGTCAAATCAACTCTAATACCATAAATAGTTCCAAACAAAGATTATATCAATGCCATAACAATTTCATATAAATGATAAACAACACCATCAAATGAAAGAAAGAAAACTAAAACGTTTATATAACACCCTCAAAATTCACCACTAAAAAATTTTGTTTTAATCAAAAGTTAAGTGGAAGAAAAACAGTAAATTTCAGGAATACTATCTCCACACTTAATACCATACCGGTGTTCTACTATCGTTCCAGTACCAAGTGCTAAGAATTAAAAGAAACATAACATAATTTAAACAAATTTAAACTTTTATTTAAATCAGAGTAGCATATTAAAAATGTTACAAGAGATAAAACCCACTATTAGTGGTTATGAGAATAAAATCATTTAGCAAAGAAATAATAAAGTTAAAAGAGAAACCTTGAAAAGCTTTCTAAACAATCCTTACACTCTTACCCTATAACAGCTTGAGTAGCACCTACCCATTGAATAGGCAGGGGCCCAAAAATGGAACCCTTTAGTACTACGGTACCGAATAACCCTTTATACTAGATTAAAAGGTAGGGTTCGTATGCAACACATCATACATAAATAATATAAAAACAATAACATACACAAGCATGGAGATAATCACAACAACGTGAGATCCAATACACAATGCAACACAACATAAAATAGGAAATTCATATCAAGAGGTCCATTTATTTAGCATTTCCATCACTTACCAAGAGTGATAGGCACCAAGGCCATATTTATACCATAGCAATAGACCACAAAGATGAAATCAACACTTTTGGTCTTAAGCCATTAATTAAATATTATTCAACATCATATCTCGGATTATACCCATATGGATACTAAAACCCTAATATTAAAGCCGGTGAATCGAGAATATATTTTAGGGCAGAACGCTCCTGGCCACTATTCTTTTCGGTGGATCAGTCTGTCCCCAACTCACATGATGTTCTGCTGTAAATGATTAGTATTTTTTCCATAAGTTATTATCATCCAAGGTTTAGTTTATTGAGCTCAGGATCCCCCACTATTATAGCCAGTGGATCGGAATACAATCTAGGGCAACACATACCTAGCCACTGTTATAATCGGTGGACCAATACACATATACAACCTCTAAGGTATAACACTCTTGGCCACTATTATAATCGGTAAACCGGTACAAATAATATAATCCATCTGGGCCAAACTCAATAATCTTTAACTCTATATGATTAGTATTTTTAATTTAATTAACACAATAATTTTATTTATTAACTCAAGGGGAGATCACGAATCCGAAGATACAAAGGTACACTTATCATACTGGTGCATACAAGTAGCACAATACCCTCCAACTATCAACCCAGGGACGCAAAGGTACCTTGATAGTACTGGTGCACAAGGACATATAGTATCCTATCAACAAGGATCCCTAATCCATAAGTGTTTATATCTCCTAAATAGGTTCGTATAGCTAGATAGAGTAAGATGTAGGGCCTGGTTGGGACACTAAGACACTCTAGCAAAAAATCTAGAATAATTATGGGCTAAACCATGTCTTTAGGGTAGCGACCCCGAAAGAGCTACCATTCTCGATCTTGAGGTCTTCCACTTTAATTATTAGTGTCTTAATTAAGATGACTAAAAAATACATCAATCACATACTTAATCGTTTCCGTTTGATTATGTTATTATTAAGTAATCCTTATTTGCATTATTGTCCATGTTAACTTAAATAATCTACTAAGACCATCCTAGGTTCCAATTCTTATACTTAGGTCACTTGGGTTAAAATGACAAAAATGCTCCTAAGGCTAAGGCTCCCTTTTATCATCTATTTCCATTATAGAGTTCATTTCCATTTATTCACATTCCATAATAGGTTATTATATAATAATCATAATACTGGTCATAGAATCAATTAGTCTACATCAAAGGATCACAAAACACTTAAACCCTAACATGTACTTCTAACACATCCAAAACCCATTTTCATACATAATTAACAACTAAGGAACCTCTTGCATGATTACGAAATAAATATTATATCATTCCCTTAATTACCTATTTAACCCTATACCATACATTATCCTTACGATATTCACCTATTTACCAAAGTACCCTTATCATTATAATATACACAATTATACTTAAACAAGTGTAACTAAGGACATAAACCATTATTCTATTGTTTAATATCACTTATGTCTTATTATGGAGGCTTATTAAATCTATTGACGTGTTATATGTAAATTGTCGATTTACCCCTCTTACAAAATTAATAAAATACCCCTCTTATTTGTAAAGTTACCAAGTTACCCCTTTTGACTTACCAAATTGTCATTCATACTTGTTAAAATTACCAAATTACCCTTTCGATTCATTAAATTACCAATTTACCCCTTCACACTTATTAAATTATCAACTTTACCCTTCTAGTTTATTAAATTACCATATTACCATTCATACTTGTTAAAATTACCAACTTTGTCCTTTTGGTTCGTTAAATTACCATATTACCATTTATACTTGTTAAAATTATCAAAATGCCCTTTTGGTTAGTTAAATTAATAAATTTCCCTTCATACTTGTTATAATTACTAAATTACCCTTCCGATTTATTAAATTACCAATTTACTCTTCATACTTATTAAATTACCAACCTTGCTCTTCCGGTTTGTTAAACTACCATATTACCATTCACACTTGTAAAAATTACCAACTTTGTCCTTCTGGTTCATTAAATTACCATATTACCATTCATACTTGTTAAAATTATCAAATTGCCCTTTTGGTTTGTTAAATTACAAAACTGCCCTTGAGGGTTCGTCAAATTACCATATTATCATTCATACTTGTTAAAATTATCAAATTTTTAGTTTGTTAAATTACTAAATTATCCTTCACAATTGTTAAAATTACTAAATTATCCTTCCGATTTGTTAAATTATCAATTTACTCTTTATACTTATTAAGTTACCAACTTTGTCCTTCTGTTTCGTTAAATTACCATATTACCATTCATACTTATTAAAATTATCAAACTGCCCTTTCGGTTTGTTAAATTACCAAATTACCCTTCATACTTGTTAAAATTACTAAATTACCCTTCCAATTTGTTAAATTACCAAATTGCCCTTTATATTTGTCAAAATTACTAAATTACCCTTCCGGTTCTTTAAATTACCGATTTAACCTTTATACTTAATAAATTACCAACTTTACTCTTTCGGTTTGTTAAATTACCATATTATCCTTCATACTTATTAAAATTACTAAATTACCCTCCATACTTGTTAAAATTACCAAATTGCCCTCCATGCTTATTAAATTACCAATTTACCCATTTTCATACCAAATTACCAAAATACTCCTCTTACCTACTAAATTACCATTTTACCCATTTTACTCATATAATTACCAAGTTACCCTTCTTTTATGCCAAATTACCAAAATACAATTTTTACTTATTAATTTACCATTTTACCCCTTATGTTTATAAAATTACTAACTTGGCCCTTTTTATGCCAAAATTACCCAAAATACCCTTCATACTTAACAATTAACCAAATTACCATTTTACACATAAAATTACCAAGTTATCCCTTTTTAATGTAAAATTACTAAAATACCCTTCTTACTTATTAAATTACCATGTTACCCCTTTAATTCATGTAAATTACCAATTTGCCCTTCTTATGCCAAATTTACTAAAATACCCTTATTACGTAAAACATTAACACCCATGGTCCATATACATCATCTATCATTACCAACTATTATTATTTATTATTAATACCCATTATCACCTACTATACATACTTATTTAGGCCACACCCTTGTACAAAAAAAAATACTAAAATGCCCCTAGGCTTCATATTAACATTATCTCTACTATAAATGGCCATAGTATCTTATCATGACATATACATGTATTTAACATTATTATTAACAATAAGGCTCATTTCTTAACTATCATTTCTACACATGGTATAATATATAACATGCTTTTCATTTCAACTACCAACATATACTACAAATCATAATATAGTTAACATCATATAATATGCACACAAACATATTCAAAACCTTAATGTGTTCGCATATGTATATCCACACATTTTAGTAAGGTATAATGGTCACTTTATTTGCATCAATAAATAAACTTTACTGGTACTTTGGTTAAATTTTTAAACTTTGATTTGTAAAAATTAATACATAGAAATAATACAAAAATTAGTATATTAGAAGAATAAATTTTTATTGAAAGCTTATTAAATACATGCTAATACAAACTATATTTATACCTCAAAAAACTTGATTAGTTTAGTTCAAAACATGCAGCAGCACTCACGTTGCATGAGCAGCGTGAGTTGCATGCATGAAATAAAGTGGGAAAATGGGTGAAGAAGAGAGTTGGGAGAAGGGAGGAAGAAGTGCTCGGGTGAGGGTTGGGGGCCTTGGTTGAGGGCTTGTGGAGGGGAATGAAGGTGGTAGCTGGGTGTAGGGAGGGTGGTAGGGGTGTAGGTAGTGGTTAGGGATCGAAGATCGGTGGCTCAAGGCGGCAGAGACAACGGTTGCAGGGGCAGGGAAAATGGGTGCAAGGGAGGGATAAGATATAACACCCCAAAATTCATTATATATATTTTTTAATAGAAGTAAATAAATTAAAACCTGTAAATTTCGGGAATGTTACCGCCGTGATTTGTACGAGCTCGGCCCACGGCCATTCCCGTATTAAACACAAGGCTAAAAGAAATTTAATAATCATCATAATGAAATCTAAATAAGACTTCAAATAAGCATTAAACAATTATAAGATAGAATTTAGAGTGCGAAGTCAAAGAGTTGTAATCCAGTGTACATAGTCAAAGTTCCTTAAGAGGAAATAAGTTTACAGACGATAAAAGTTAAGTCTAAGAAACTCAAAACAAAGTAGAAAGTCATAAGAGGGAAATTCGGCCACGCCACTCTCAATCCTCATGAACATTGAAGACATCGAAATAAGTATCACCAACCTGCACAAAGTCATAGGGGCCTTCTACTCATAGGAATGAACGGTACCTATAAAACGGATGGTCAGTACGCTACGTACCGAGCAAGGTAACCATGTACTAAAGCCCACATACAAAAGCACATAGTCCAAACATGATAACATAATAGCAATACGATCATTCAAATAAATACATAAATGCCCATTTATAGTCCATATTAATTTATTATTTAATCTCTAATCAGTACTCATTTCACACTATGCTTTTTATCAATCCGTGTGGGTACGGGAACCCCACTATTATAGCCGGTGGATCGGTGACTTATAGGGTAAAACACACCTAACCCCTATTATAGCCGGTGGATTGATCACTTATAGGGCAGAACGGACCTAACCACTATTATATGCCGGTGGATCGGTATGGCCCCTGCTTGCATGGTGTTCCACTGTAAGTACTTAGTGTCTTTTATGTGTCTTAGCAAATTTAGGGTTTGGTTTATTGAGCTCAAGATCCCCCACTATTATAGCCGGTGGAGAGGTCATTGATAGGGTAAAATGCACCTAACCACTATTATAGCCAGTGGATCGGATACTTATAGGGAGGAACACCCTAACCACTATTATATGTCAGTGGATCGGTCTGGGTCCGGCTCAATAATCTTCCACTTTACATAATTAATGTCTTATAGTGTCTTATTCAAAAGCTTCACCCTATACATGCATGACTAACTCCCTCTGCTTATCCTCCAAAAGGACCCATTCCATATCATGAGACTCCTACATCTCCTAACTTGCTCCAACATCCTTTCCTCCTTACCCTAACTCACACTAGAAGTCCAAATCCTAAGTATATGGGTCAAGGCCCACTACCTTACACCTCCAAGTCCACTCACTGTCTCACTCTAGGGTTTTATCTAGAAGCCCTAATTTAGGCCTATATGGCCCGTCCTACTCCACCTCACACAACCCGAAACTATTTTAACACCACATATATCCATAACCCTTAGATTCAACCATCATAATTATACTTTACTCTCTAAGTACACGTGTGATCACGAAAACCCTAAGTAGCTACACCAAACACTAATTGGCCACACCAAACCCTAACATCCTCATTTCCACTTGTCACCCTCCATTTTTTACCTTCCACTCTTATCTTTCCATGGTGATCATGCTCATCCCTCACATGATCATCTCCATCCTCATCTCATACTCCACTCACCCTCATTTATTTCTCCTTTTTACTACCTTGTCAGATTAGTGTTTTCTCCTAAACCCTAGCTCAGACTCCTATGTACTCTTATACTGTCACACATACGATTTTTCACCCAAAGCCTCCAATCACCCAAAAAACTCTTCCATTACCTTCCTTACACCTCAAGTCAACTTTTCATCCGTAAATTTTATCACCATGCAGACTCTAACATTCCCATGCAAACCCTCAGTTTTTCATGCAAAACCTTAATCTCCCATGCAAACGCTAGATTCTCCCACTCTTTCATTTTATTTAAAACCCCCTTTTATTACATCCACTCATGGATCATGGTATACTTAGGTCAATCTCAGCTATATTAGTCAACTTATTTTCCCTTCGTCACCTTACTCTCCCATGTTTCTTTTTCATCTTTCCATATCACGATACCACATTAATATCCTCACATGCATGTCTTAAAGGGTCACAACACATTACATCACATTTCACCACATATACATATTAATACATACCATAAGGAGGCACATAAGCATGCCTCAAATACAAGCTGCTCTACACAAAATAGTTAGACCAATAGCACATGTTACACAACATATGACAATCCAAGGCATATACAACACATAGCACACATAAGACCTTAGCTACACCCTTACCTAACACGACACCGGTCTTGGAACACACTCCTACGCCTTTTTAGGGTTTTGACTAGTCTCACCTATAAGAGAAAAAAACTAAAGATTAGTTTTGTAACACCCCCAAATTTACTACTGAAAATTTTCATTAAATTTTAAAGAAGTTTAGCGGAAGCAAGCAAATAAAACTATAAATTCGGGGGTATTATCGCCACACCTAGTACCAAATCGATTCACAACTATCGACCCGATACTAAGTGCTAAGGCTAAAATAATAGAACCAAAACAAATCATTAGTAAGGCATAAAGTGATAAGGAAATCAGAGTACGAAAGTTAAGAGTTATGTTCGGAAGTACAATTTAAAATTTTCAAATGTCAGAGGAATTAAAATAACGGAAGGATGAAGTACGATAAAACCCTTGGAAATTTAAATACAACACTTGTAACTTCCAAACACAAATACGATTAAACAAAACGATTTTCGAAGGGTAAATATCCGGACCACTTACTCACTCAAGTCAAGCCTTCCACCCCAATTTAGTAACCGATCAAAACCTGCATCAAAGGTCTGCTCCCCACCATCGGTGGATCATCACAGGACCCATTCAACCAGTGTAGTATCAGTACGGGTCCAGTACTGAGTAAGGGCGTAGGTGTGCTAAGGCCAAGCATACAGTCACACCAAGTAGCCTACATAACACAATCATATAAGTAACATGCAATAACACACAAGATAAGGCCTGAGTACTTTCCGGTGACTTATTCTTTATCCTTAATAATAATATGTCCATTTCACACACAATCTTTATTAATCCATGTGAGTGCGGGAACCCCACTATTATAGCCGGTGGACCGGAATATATAAACTCAGGGCAGAACGCTCCTGACCACTATTATTTGCCGGTGGACCGGTCTCCAGGGCAGAACGCTCCTGGCCACTATTATTTGCCGGTGGACCGGTCTGGCCCCGACTCACATGGTGTTCCACTGTAAGTATTTAGTATTTTCCCATGTCTTATAGATTTTACATTTGGTTTGCTGAGCATGGAAACCCCCACTATTATAGCCGATGGACCAGAAATCATACAGGGCAAAACGCTCCTGACCACTATTGTTCGCCGGTGGCATGGTCTCCAGGGCACCCCGGCTCCTGGCCACTATTATTCGCCGGTGGACCGGTCTGGGCCCAGCTCAACGTCTTCCTCTTTAAGTGATTGGTATCTTAACGTATCTTATTTGAAAGTGTTTTACCCTTGACATGCATGGCTGACTATATCCACACTTATCCTCCCAGGAGGGCCGGTCCCATATCTTGGAACTCGTGCACCCCTTATCACACCTCGATATCCATTTCACCTCTATACTTACACATAATAAAAACCAACTCCTAGAGTATGACTTAAGGCACAACACCTCGTGACATGGACTTCACCTGCCATTAGCCTCTAGGGTTTCCCTTGAAACCCTAATTGGACCTACGTGGTCCAATTTCCTCTTACTTCACTACCATTAATTCATATATCCTCAACACCTCATATTGTTCAGGTCCAATCCCCAGATCATATCGTTTTACCCATCGATTCTACTTGTGACCCTAAAACTCTAGTTGGCCACTTCAACTCTAGTACCTTTCTTTTCCCACAAGTAACCTCTCCTTTTCACCCAATATTTCTTCTCCCTCAAAACTCCCATAATCATCCCTTATAACATAACTCTCACTCACAACCCGCACCTCACTCACCCTTAATCATTTTTCTTTCGCCTTTTTCAGATTACTAATTCTTCCCAAAACCCTAATCGGGTCCCTTATATGACCCTACGTACTATATTTCACCTCGAGTCCCCAGACTCCCAAACAGACCTTCCACTATCTTCCTCACGTCCCACGATAACTTTTCATACGTAAGGTTCGCCCCCATGCGGACCTTAACCTTCCCATGCAAACCCTATCATTTCCACCATGCCAACTCTATCATTTCCATGCAAACCCTAGTTTCCCCCATGCAACCTTATTTTATTCCCACTCTTCTATTTATTTGATTCACCCTTTTCCTCATCATTTCACAAATTATGAATTCCTTAGGTCGTCCATACCTATGTTAACCGATGTACTTCCCTTTGGTTATCTTAATTGCTTATTTTTCTTTTTCAAGTCCCCACCTCACAACACTTCCTCACATAACCTAGCATGCATGTCGTAGGGGTCACATCACATCACACTTGTACCACAACATATTAGTACACACAGACGAGAGCACGAGAACGTACCTCAGTTCCATGCTACGCTACACAAATACATAGATAACATACAGGTTATAGCATACAACCGCACAAAGCATACAAGACAGGTAAAACATGCAATACACACAGGTGGCCTTAGTTACGTCCTTACCTAAATCGGCGCCGGGCTTGGAGCACACTCCTACACCTCCGGGGGTTTGACCCGGTTCACCTATAAGAGGGAAATACTTAGGGTTAATCTCCCTCTACCGGAATTATCAAAATTCCTATCTTACCCCTATCATGGCCTAATACTAAGGCTAATATTAGTAATAGGGGTTTATAAATAAAGGGTAGGGTTATTACTATTCTTACGATAGTTTAAACGGATTATCACTAATTAAAGTAGGTTTTAGCAAATCCAGAGTATTAAGATGAGGGTTTCGATATTATTAATAATAATTACTAATAATACTAACAATAATAAGAATACTACTTATAATAATAATACTCATAATAAGAATAATAATGGCTATAATGATAATAATGATGGTAATAATAATTGAAATCGTAGTAGTATTAGTGATAGTAATATTACCGATAATAATAAAATAATAACGCAACCATAATCATTCAGATGACAATATCAATATTAATGATAATAATAATAATAATAATAATAATAATAATAATAATAGTAGTAGTAGTAGTAGAAGGAGTAGTAGTAATGAAAATAATAATAATAAGAATAATAAGAATAATAATAATAATAATAATAATGACAATAATAGTAATAATGATAGTAATACTGATAATAATAATATTAATAACAATAAGAACACTAATAGTAATAATAATAACAATTATAATAATAATAGTAATAATAGTAATCATAATAGTAACGATAATAATAAAGATAATAATAGTAAAGATAATAATAATAATAATAATAATAATAATGGTTGTACTAATAATAATTATAGTAATAGTATTAATAATAAATATGTTAATAATGATTATAATAGCATTAACATTAATAGTTAATAATAATAAATTTATTAACTATGTCTATTATTACAGGTCTAGGGTTCAAGTGTCCAAGAAATTTGGAGCAACCTGGCTGAGGTGGTGGCGGCGGCGGCGGTGGCACGGCGGTGGAGAAAGGGAGAAAAGGAGGAAAGTGGAGATGGAAGCTAGTGAAGAGGGAAGTAGGGGAAAGTGGAGGTGTAGGGTGGTAGAGCGGGAACCGCTGGTTGATTTGGGGTGTAGTGGCGGAGCTGTAGGTGGCGGTGGAGGCGGCGCCGGCTGCACTAAGGTGGCGCTAGGGGTCGAAAGGTTGTTTTGGGGAGGAATTTTCGCACGGCCAGGGCCGCACGTGCGGCGCAAGGCAGGGGGTAAGGGGGTTGGTTGTGTAGAGGGCGGTGCAGGGAGGGTTTTGGTGGCAAGGGAAGGCAGCAGAGGTGGCTGAAGGCGGCTGAAGGTGGGGCGGCGCGACGGGATTTCTATGGGTTCCAGATTTTTCGAACCCAATTAAGGCGGTGCTGAGGGCTATTTATAGGCCAAATTGATCGGAAAACGACAAGCTTCGAGGGGGAGGTTAGGGGTTAGGGTTAGGGTAGGTTGTCCGGCGAGATTCGCCGGCACATGGTCTGCGATTTGCAGGCCATGATTTTTCAAAAAAAGAAGAAGGTTTTCGTGCGGGGAGAGAGACTGAGTTGATTGGTCATGTCCACAGGGAAGTCAACGGGGAGAAGGGGGTGAAATGACCGGTGAGGATGGCGTGCTGTTGAAGCTAAGCTTCCCGGCGAAAGTTTCGGGTTGCAGGCGGCAGAGGGACGACGACGTCGCGAGGAAGAGGGTGGACCGGCGGTCTAGGGGAAAGGAAAAAGGGAAGGGGGAACCGACCGGGCAGCGGCGGTTATTTCCCCCATAAATGAAACGCGGTGTTTTGGGCTATTTTTGGGCAAAACGCGACGTCCGCGTCGGTCTGGCAACGGCTACCTTTTCCCTTATCGCTACGCGGTGTTTTAGCGACTTGAGCGTCGAAACGCGGCGTTTTGTCTTACGGGCGGCTGGGTCGCTGAGCCGCGGGTGAGAAGAAGGAAGGAGGGTGGCGTTGGGCTGGTCGATGCCCAACTTCGGCGGGGAGGGTAGGAAAAAGGAAAAAGAAGGAAAAGAAAAAGGAAAAAGGAAAAAGGAAGGCTTTATTTAGGGTTTTGGGATTTTGCATAAATTATTTAGAATATTTTTGGGCTATTTAGAATATTAATATTTATAAAATGTTAAATAAATTCCCTTTTTGCTTAGTTTTAGGCTATTTTAGAAAAAAATTATTATCCTCCATACTAATTAGGAAAAATACTCAAATTTTCTTCCCATTAAATTATTTATTAAGTTTATATTAATTTGAACTATTTTATTCTTCTTAATTTAAATAAATTAATTTATTTAATTAATTTCTAAAATAAAATCCTTAATTAGCTTAAAATACCACAATTCCTCCTATTTAAAACGCTTTTAAATTTCTTTTTGGTTTAACCTAATTAACTTCCTCTTATTTTAATAAAAATAAATTATTTTGGTTAAACTCCCACATAAAAATCTTATTTAATAATAGATAATAGAAATTAGGATTTTGGGGCATTTCATCACTACCCCCTTAAAGACAGACTTCGTCCCCGAAGTCTCTTGAAGCGCCTAGGGTTAGGGTCGAAAGGGTCTATGGAAATAGGGAAACCCTATGAAAAATAATACTT
This sequence comes from Tamarix chinensis, assembly GCA_030549775.1. Lineage (NCBI taxonomy): Eukaryota > Viridiplantae > Streptophyta > Magnoliopsida > Caryophyllales > Tamaricaceae > Tamarix > Tamarix chinensis. The sequence goes on from CM060172.1 coordinate 120,650,212, forward strand.
ATAAAAACTACCCCCCTTAAGAGCAAACTAACTACAAAACCATAATAACCACAACATCTAAAATACAGAGTTAGCACAAATCCGACACATAAAATCACAATGATCGTATACAAGGACATAATTACAACAACAAATCATAAGGTCACCTATATTACCCAATCACACTATCCTCACAAGCTAATCCGGATTTTAAAAAGAAGGAAACACTTGAAGTAGTGAAATACATTTTTAGTTAAAACATTTAGGATCGTGAGAATGGAATCTCTAACCGAAACCCGATTCTCAACAACCAAAAGCTCTGATACCAACTTGTAACACCCCCAAATTTACTACTGAAAAATTTCATTAAATTTAAAAGAAGTTTAGCGGAAGCAAGCAAATAAAACTATAAATTCGGGGGTATTACCGCCACACCTAGTACCAGATCGATTCACAACTATCGACCCGATACTAAGTGCTAAGGCTAAAAAAATAGAACCAAAACAAATCATTAGTAAGGCATAAAGTGATAAGGAAATCAGAGTATGAAAGTTAAGAGTTACGTTCAGAAGTATAATTTAAAAATTCAAAATGTCAGAGGAATTAAAATAACAGAAGGATGAAGTACGATAAAACCCTTGGAAATTTAAATACAACACTTGTAACTTCCAAAGACGAATACGATTAAACAAAACAATTTCTGAAGGGTAAATATCCGAACCACTTACTCACTCAAGTCAAGCCTTCCACCCCAATTTAGTAACTGATTAAAACCTGCATCAAAGGTCTGCTCCCCACCATCGGTGGATCATAGGTGGACCTTACGTATGAAAAGTTACCGTGGGACGTGAGGAAGATAGTGGAAGGTCTGCTTGGGAGTCTGGGGACTCGAGGTGAAATATAGTACGTAGGGTCATATAAGGGACCCGATAAGGGTTTTGGGAAGAATTAGTAATCTGATAAAGGCGAAAGAAAAATGATTAAGGGTGAGTGAGGTGCGGGTTATGAGTGAGAGTTATGTTATAAGGGATGATTATGGGAGTTTTGAGGGAGAAGAAATATTGGATGAAAAGGAGAGGTTACTTGTGGGAAAAGAAAGGTACTAGAGTTGAAGTGGCCAACTAGAGTTTTAGGGTCACAGGTAGAATCGATGGGTAAAACGATATTATTTGGGGATTGGACCTGAACAAGATGAGGTGTTGAGGATAGATGAATTAATGGTAGTTAAGTAAGAGGAAATTGGACCACGTAGGTCCAATTAGGGTTTCAAGGGAAACCCTAGAGGCTAATGGCAGGTGGAGTCCATGTTACGAGGTGTTGTGCCTTAAATCATACTCTAGGAGTTGGTTTTTATTGTGTAAGTATAGAGGTGAAATGGATATCGAGGTGTGATAAGGGGTGCATGAGTTCCAAGATATGGGACCGGCCCTCCTAGGAGGATAAGTGTGGATATAGTCAGCCATGCATGTCAAGGGTAAAACACTTTCAAATAAGATACGTTAAGATACTAATCACTTAAAGAGGAAGACGTTGAGCCGGGCCCAGACTGGTCCACCGGCAAATAATAGTGGCCAGGAGCCGGGGTGCCCTGGAGACCGTGCCACCGGCGAACAATAGTAGTCAGGAGCGTTTTGCCCTGTATGATTTCCGGTCCACCGGCTATAATAGTGGGGGTTTTCGTGCTCAGCAAACCAAATGTAAAATCTATAAGACATGGGAAAATACTAAATACTTACAGTGGAACACCGTGTGAGTCGGGGCCAGACCGGTCCACCGGCAAATAATAGTGGCCAGGAGCG